>BTPG01000002.1:134188040-134558970 GCA_036245525.1 Semisulcospira habei | reverse complement strand
AGCCTTTTTAAGTCTCTTCTATTTATAAAAGAGACTTTTATTTTTAGGACGGGACGCGGTGGAGCGATTTCAAAAGAACACACACGACCTTATAGGCGGGCAAGACTAAAACTCCGACAGTGAAGTAACAAGATATAAAAATTACGTCATGTCTAGTTACGCAAACCTCGTTGTAGAATGTACATTTGGCGCGAAAGGCCGTGTGTGTGTGTGTGTGTGTGTGTGTGTGTGTGTGTGTGTGTGTGTGTGTGTGTGTGTGTGTGTGTGTGTGTCAGTGTGTGTGTGTGTGTGTGTGTGTGTGTGTGTGTGTGTGTGTGTGTGTGTGTGTGCGACGGTATGTGCGTATGTGCGTATATATGTAAACAACACAATCTCCGAAGTTTGCGTACAGTACTCGCTTGACATTAGGGGAGGTGCTTCATTCAGTGGTCCTAGGAGCCCCTCCGAGCATTTTAAAATTGGATGTCTCATTGAAGAGTTAAATGACCGTTTATAGGAAGTCGGTTGACCCACATTAGAGTCCGCTATTTTCATTATATTCACATGGGGTTTTGGATATAGCCGGATTGGAGAAAGACATTGGACGAGTTCGTTAGCCAGCTTTGTATCTTTTGAATATTTTCAGTAAAAAAAAAAAAAAAAAAAAAAAAAAAAAAAAAAAAAAAAAAAATTCTATGCAGAAAACAAAAAAGAAGTAAAAAACCTCAACTTCTTGAGAAAATCAGACAGTGACGTAAAAGCAGAAATTTCGTCACGACGCAGACATCGACGCACTCTCTCTCTCTCTCTCTCTCTCTCCAAATATTTCTGACGTCAGACTGATTTTTTTTCCTGGGAAATACACAGACTCTTTATGCGTAGACTACCATGCCCGGTCCGTCGTGTAAATGTGCTTGATTTTTGCCGCTGGAATTTCAAACTTTTACCAGCAGTGCTGCTTCTAAGCAGCCAGTGACAATTCCAGAATCTGTAGCAAGGAAGTGCGAAGTTTTCTCACTGGATTCAAGACATAGAACTTCTGAATTTTGAGCGCAGGACTGCGTGGCAAGCGACTGGATAGATACGGTAGGTCTGATTTCGTACATGAAGCATGTATCGTTGGCATCTTTTGCCAACCAGTACTGAGCGCATACCCTCATTCAACAATTACTCGATCTTTAAAAAGGAAACCTGAAATGTCATAGATCTGTCACATTTTCTTTCTTTATATCTCTTTCAGTCTCTCTTACTGCACGAGTGGCAACAGACTTTGCTTTTTAAACAGCATACGTGTTGACACGCACAATGACAAGTTTCGAGCTCTCATGAGCTCAGTGTAGTGCGGCACTTGTGTAGTGTGCTCACCGCTTGAGTCATCTCGAAATAAGGCACATTTTTTTAATTTCCCTGTCGTCTGCCACCATTTGATCTTTGCGTTTTCCGTTTATTTATGATGTAAGGTGCCGGACAGCCCTGATCTAAACGCTCAGACGAAAGACCTAGGACAGATTCGTGTGCAATACTAGAATTGCGGATTGGAAGGCTGATTAAAAATTACAGGTACGGCAATGGTTCGAGCAGTTTGGCAATGGGGCACTGAAAAAACTCCCTGCGATTTTTAGGTGCTGACCAATCACAGTGTCGGAAAATGGAGTGACTGCACGACAATAGGAGATATTTCAACATCAAAATCAGGTCAAAGACAACAGGTAGAGATCCTTGACAGCGAGGACAGCTCGCATATAAAATAATAGTAATAATAATTACGGTATTTATAATGCGCTTATCTTATAATAATTATAACTCTAAGCGCGCACTCACAACTCGCACACGCATGCGCACGCTTTAGACAATGACTCACGTACCACAAATAGTGAAAATACATTACGACGGTCAGCTTGGGGTGGGGAGTGTGGTGATATAGTGCTAGAACTGTTGAAAGAGGTGAGTTTTGAGGGCGGACTGGAAGGAGGAGAGAGAGTGTTTCTGACGGAGAGAGAGAGTGGGAGAGTGTTCCAGGTGGATGGACCGTATACTGAGAACGAGCGGGGGCCGAAAGTGCTGAGTTTGGTGCGGGGGATGAGGAGGCGGAGAGGGTCGGAGGCGGAGCGGAGGAGCGGGAAGGAGTGTAGGGGTGAAGTAAGTTGGAGAGATAGGTAGGAGCGTAGTTGTTCAGAGATTTGTAGCAGAGAGACAGAATCTTGTATTGGATGCGTTGGGGGATGGGGAGCCAGTGAAGGAGCTTGAGCAGGGGAGTGATGTGGTCGGATTTTTCTTTCTGAGGACGAGGCGGGCAGCATTGTTCTGGACGCGCTGGAGAGTGAGAGTGGTGGAGTGAGAAAGACCGGAAAGGAAAGAGTTGCAGTAGTCGATGCGAGATAAGATGAGAGAGACAGCGAGTTTGGTGGCAGCTTCGGTAGTGAGGTATTTTCTGATCTGACTGATGCGGCGGAGGTGGAAATAACATGCCTGGGCCGTGGTGGAGACGAAGCTGGTCATGGAAAGAGAGAAACCGAGGATAACGCCAAGGTTCTTGACCGAGTCAGAGAGGGAGATGGGGGTGCTGTCGAGTTGAAGGCGGAGAGAGGGAGGGAGTTGGGAAAGTTTCTGGCGAGTGCCTACCAGCATGGCTTCCGTTTTGTTGTCGTTCAGTTTGAGCTTGTTTGCTGTCATCCAGTTGTTCACGTCTTCATAGCAGTCAGCCGTGCGAGTCAGTAGTGTCTGAGTGTTGTCGAGTTTGTCTTTGTCTAGTATAACAAACCAAGGGGAATTACTCAGCGCTGGACAGAACATTTAGATCCCCTGCCCCCGCCTATCAGGCACCCATTCGCCAGCCCACAGAGAAATACGCAGGTATAGAACAAGACGATCATCTACATCACTAAAAAAGAATGCATCAGGTCTCTTATATAACCCATGTCTTTCTCCGGAAATTAGGAAGTAGGCAGGAGAAACATACATACACAAACACGAAGGTGCATTACTATATGTGGTCGGGTAAATACCCTGAATTCCCACAGTAGATGCACAGAACATTACACTTCCTAAGTATTTCTCTGTGGGCTGGCGAATGGGTGCCTGATAGGCGGGGGCAGGGGATCTAAATGTTCTGTCCAGCGCTGAGTAATTCCCCTTGGTTTGTTATACAATTCTGCCAGCGCTAGCCTCACCTATCTGGTTTGTGAGTATCTCAGTATAACTCGAGGCAAAATTTGTATCGTTACATTGTTGTGTAATGTTCTGTGCATCTACTGTGGGAATTCAGGGTATTTACCCGACCACATGTATAGTAATGCACCTTCGTGTTTGTGTATGTATGTTTCTCCTGCCTACTTCCTAAGTTCCGGAGAAAGACATGGGTTATATAAGAGACCTGATGCATCCTTTTTTAGGGATGTAGATGATCGTCTTGTTCTATACCTGCGTATTTCTCTGTGGGCTGGCGAATGGGTGCCTGATAGGCGGGGGCAGGGGATCTAAATGTTCTGTCCAGCGCTGAGTAATTCCCCTTGGTTTGTTATACAATTCTGCCAGCGCTAGCCTCACCTATCTGGTTTGTGAGTTTGTCTAGTAGTTGTGAGTCGTCAGCGTAGAGGTGGTGGTGTATGTGGTGAGACTGGATGATGTTGGACAGGGGAGAGGTGTAGAGTGTGAAAAGGACCGGGCCCAGGACGGACCCCCGTGGAACGCCGCAGGACAGCGTGATTGGGTTGGAGGAGACGCCGTAGATGGTGACGGACTGCTGTCTGTCGGAGAGGTAGGAGAGAAACCAGGAGTGAGCAGAATCAGTGATGCCAAAGGCGTGGTGAAGGCGGTGGAGGAGGATAGAGTGGTCTATTGTGTCGAAGTCGGCAGAGAGATCGAGCAGCGTAAGAAGGGAGATGTTGCCCGAGTCAGTGGAGAGAAGCAGGTCGTTTAGGATATGTAAAAGGGATGTCAGTGCTGTGATGTTTGCGATATGCAGACTGGAAGGGACTGAGGAGGTTGTTGTCGGCGAGGTGGAGGTTGAGTTGGTTGAGGACAACCTTCTCAAGAAGCTTGGACAGAAAAAGAGAGATTGGAGACTGGGCGGTAGTTCTTGAGTTCGTTTGGGTCGAGGTTGTGTTTTTTGAAGAGAGGACGGATGATGGCGGACTTGAAGATATCGGGGACGGAGCCATTCTCTAAAGATGTGTTGATGATGTCGGTAATGAAGGGCAGAAGTTTTGGGAGGCCGTCTCGGTAGAGAGAAGCTGGGAGGGGGTCTAGTTCGCAGGTTTTGAAAGGCATGGACTTTACGGTCTTGAGGACTTCATCCTGAGAGACGGGGCGGAAGAACGAGAGGGGAGTGCCGGAAAAAGGGGGGGGGGAAGGCAAGGCGGAGAAGGCAGAGTGTCGAGTGTGTTGCGCAGAGTTTGGATTTTGTCGGAGAAATAGGAGGAAAAAGAGGACGGAAGTTCTTCTTTGCTGTGTGTGTTCGGAAGAGGAGAGTCTTTAGAAGTGCCTAGGAGTGTGTTCATGGTAGCGTAGAGGGTATTGGAAGAAGTGGATTCCAGAATTTTGTTTTGAAGGTGGTTACGTTTGGAGTCGGAGATCATTCTGCAGACTTTGGATCTGGTGGTTTGGAAGATCTCTCTGTGAACGGTGAGGTCAGATGAGCGCCAGCGGCGTTCCTCTTGTCGACGCTCGCGCTTGGGCTCAGCTATGTCGTCAGTGAGCCAGGGGGAGGGGAGTCGGTTGGGTATGGAGCAGGTGGTGACAGGGGCATGGGTGTCTAGAAGTTTCGAAGGGAGGAATCGAAATGGGATGCAAGATCGGGAGAGGGGGCGGGGTCCAAGAGAAGGTCGACAGCTTCGTCGAAGAAGGGACTTTGTGGGTTATGGCTCTTATATAGAAGAGAGTTTGTGGGTTATGGTTCATCCCATCTTGTTTTATGGATTCAAAGTGGTGCCAGCAAGAGGCATAGATTCTCATGATCTATACCTCATGAAATTGGGTGGTGTTCAAAGTTTCTTGACATTGAACGGGTGTAACGCACGCAGACTTGCCCACAGTCGTACGCACAGACTCTCACGCAACAGACGCATACACCGCCACTGACTCAGACGGGCGCATTCATGCGGTAAAACACAACACACGGGCTCCCTTTCTAAAGTAACCTTTATACACTATAAATGAAAAGAACGACTTAAATGATTATCAACTATATACACTGTTCTATTATCACACCACACACGTATCACAATATCTTTGCCAGGTTAGGTCTTAGTCTCACATTGCCTCCAACCTGTTTGATGTTGTTGCCTGGTTACGTTGGTCCTTCTCACGTCTAGGCGTGAAAGTCCTTCGTCGTACGCTTATTGCCGTCCTGTCTCTCTGGGCACGGGCGTCCTTGTTCTCGTACGGTACTCAGTTCTCGCTTGGACTTGGGTGTCTTGGTTCCCAGTCAGACTCACTCTCAGAAGAGCTGGAGGGATGACCTCACGTAGGTCCCACCTGCGACTCGACGTCTCGGCGTCCGTCTTTCCACTCTTGTTACAAGAACTCTGAATAGACAACAAAAGTCCCAACGTAACACTTGCTAAACACACAACATATTGGATCAATGAGAAACGTCACGTAACCTGGCTGATAAAATATTTCACACGTTCATTCACACACACACACGTGCTTCATAAACTGTTTTCGTATCACCCCCATATCTCTGTCACTATCTTGAAACAGACTATAGCCTAACTGACACTCTTGCTATACATTACTCTATACCCTGGAAAAGACTATGCTTACCCAACCACGTACTATCTTCATAGCGGCTTAGACATACACACTTCATATTCCTTTAGTCATCTAACTCGGTAAACAACTGTATACAAAAACACCGGTTACTTCACCGAATTCTAAACATACTATATTAAACCAAACCGGAACACCGCTATACAACCACATTAATCTTACCACGCATACTGTCTTTAACTAAACAACTATCAATACTACGTTTATAGAAACATACCTGAAATCTAGGCTTCAGAGTCTTGGAATGCGGGCTAGGTAACTCAAACACAACCGTTCCATACGACAAGACAGCCCGCACTACCGATCTAGACCTCTGACAGTCACAGCTTCCGCCTAGAACTCACTAAACAGAACTCACTAAAAATCCCGTGCTAACCATGTCTTACAGATTTCCCATGGGCAGCAGGCCCCACGGACTTTCGGCACAAAACAAACCGTTAACAAAAACCGTACCGTACTAATCCTACTGTGCGAGCACTATGCACAAGCATAGAGCTTCATCACAATTCCCCCTTCCTCGGGAAAAAAAAGAAACGACCGAGTTTCTTTTTAAGACTACTCGACGTAATATTATCCGAAAACAGGAAAGGACTAACTTTGACTAACTAGAATACAAGAAAAAAAATTACAGCCTTACGCCTCAACGCACACCTTAAGATCGCACAGCGACAGCAAAACAGAACTAACGCGCTAAAACCTCCAGAAATGAAAAAGATCCAACGACTGCCCACGCACAAACACACAATCGCGAGACTCCAATCTCCGATCTACAGTACTGATTATTGGGTGCTGAGCCGCATTTCTGTCCGCAACAGAAGTATGCCGTCTCCAGCCAACCCGACTATAGGGCCACACCCGCTGACCGATTCCCTGTGTCTGGACGGAAATAATACGTTCCCTCTGCCCACGAGCACGCTTGCTCTGATCTCTCGTCGCGACTGCACCGCTAGGAACATGAGCTCGCTTAATCGCTCCAACTTTAGCGATGACTGGCTGCACACCCTTCATGTTACCCAGAACTAAATCAACTACTGGCTCGTCGATGACACACGAAACCAGACTACCTGTAAAAAACTCTGTGTCAATCTCTATCTTAGCTAACTGAAAAACTTCTATCTTTCCTCCAAACGAAACTACTTTCTGTGACTCGCCTGTGAACTGATCTGGTCTAACAAGGCTACGCCTGACCCCCGCGGTCGTTGTACCGGAGTCACGGAGAACAGAAACGAGACATCCGTTTACAACCCCGTCTACCAGCGGTAGGCAACCTGACCTCCGTCATCTGAACACACTGCGCCCAGCTGTGGTTCCTCCCCGACTGGGACCGCAAAACTGGCTACGTGATACTATCAGAAGGTTGCGTGTTCGAATCACGTCAGGGTCACCACTGTAACGCACGCAGACTTGCCCACAGTCGTACGCACAGACTCTCACGCAACAGACGCATACACCGCCACTGACTCAGACGGGCGCATTCATGCGGTAAAACACAACACAGGGGCTCCCTTTCTAAAGTAACCTTTACACACTATAAATGAAAAGAACGACTTAAATGATTATCAACTATATACACTGTTCTATTATCACACCACACACGTATCAATATCTTTGCCAGGTTAGGTCTTAGTCTCACATTGCCTCCAACCTGTTTGATGTTGTTGTTAAGCGTCGGAGCGAAAGAGAGCGAATGGAACAGCTGGGTCGTAGTGGATTCGAGCCCTCCCCCCTCCCCCCCCCCTCCCGTCCCCTCTACGCCCACGGTCCCGAGCCCAGTAGCTGGATTCGCAAACCAGGGAAATAAGACGGGATTGTTTAATGCCCTTTGAAAGGTCCTAATAAGTGAAAGAGGCACAATGGCCATGCGCCTGAATTGATCAGTGTTCAGGTCGTACTCCACAGGCAATAACTGTCCCTGACCTCTATAATCCGCCTCTTAGAGCCGTCCATTATCAATTCAGTCAGTGCCGACAGTAAACCTCTAACTAGTCAAGCAAAATAACGTCTATGGGAGGTAACTGCGCAACAAGGAGATTGTTTGCACTTTGACAAGAGTGGTTGTTTCCCTTAAACCGATGATAAAATGCCTACGTTCCTCACCGTCACTATGTCATGTAAACTCAAAATATAGTCGACTTCGCTCATAATCAGGTCGGGTATAGCAAAAGTCGGACATAAAGTTTTTGTGGAGGTCCCGGCCAAATCTGTTCTTTGTCTTTGTAAAATGTGGCACTCGTTACACCATTGTTGAAGAAGTCAGAGTCTTGATAATGTGAATTTAAAATGTCACCAAACTCTACTCCGCACAAATGTATTATACTGGGAGATTTTAATTTCGATACATTTCAGAATCCATCACCATATCTCACTGACATCTTGGTTATGAACAACCTCCTGCAATTAGTTGACTCTCCAACTCGCATCAGTAACACCTACCGCGAACCGCAATGTGTATTGTCCTCATCTTAGTTAACAGCAGAGACTGAATCAGCCTATGTGTTGATGATTTACCTTCCATGTGTAGTCACCATTCTGTTCCCATAGTCAAGCTTAAAAGCCATATGCGACCAAATTCACGATTTAAGCGAACAATATTCAACTACGCTAAGACAAACAAAATATGATTTAGTAACACACACATGTCCTAAAAGGCCATAACACAACCATGACAAACGTAACAGTCGCCCCTATAGGCACAAGTGAGCAGAAGATCTTGGGCGACGACTTTATATTTCGGCAACTTGACCTCTAACTTTGGCGACTTGACTGCTAACTTTGGTGACTTGACCGCTTACTTTGGCGACTTGACCACTAACTTTGGCGACTTGACCGCTAACTTTGGCGACTTGACCCCTAACTTTGGCGACTTGACCGCTTACTTTGGCGACTTTGACTGCTTACTTTGGTGACTTGACCGCTAAGCGTTTGCCGACTTGACGGCTAACTTTGCCGACTTGACCGCTTACTTTGGCGACTTGACTGCTTACTTTGGCGACTTGACTTTACCTTGGGCAACATGGTACATCAGTGGGCGAGTTGGCGTATCGGCGAGTTGACCGTTTTCAGCACCCGGCCTCGGATGGTGCCGCATGACTAATCAACTGTTGTCGTTCGGACGAAGACCGTACTCATGAGGCGCCAATACTACCAAACTTCGGCAGCAGTCGCACTTCCCAGGCTTGTTCCGTGTCAGAGCGGAAACCTCGACGTCAAGCGGCGGACGGGGGCATGAACGAGAGTCGACGTTTTCATTGTTTTAGCCACTTTTGACGGTATTGAAAAGCATTGTTGTTACGGGGAGTGTACATCGGATGCCTGATACCCAATCCATATTTAGGTGAAGAATTTTCCGTTCCAGAAGCCTTTATGATTCCGACCGGCAGACACTGCAGAAAGAATGCGAAAGGAAAGCTTGCGGTCGACCACATGGTCACTGAAGTGAACCCTGAGAGAATCACATCACTACGTATGCTCAAAAGTAAAATTTCTACTTTTCCGCGTTCCACCATAGTATTCACAGACAGACTCGATCACTTGTACTTACATTTAGTCAGCTAACTTCAGTTAAGATCTGTCAGTTGTGTGTGATGCATTTGTACTAAATTGGATCGTAGGCAGCTGTGTGTGAAGCTTATGCACGCTGACCCCGAATTAGTGGCTGTGAGAGTGAATGAGAAACGCCTCATTGATGTAAATAGACGGCCTAAACAGACTAGTACTCGCAGAAGTTTTCAGGGGGGAAAAAAAGGGACGTTTTTAGACAGACTTCAGAAAAGTGTCCTGATTGCCGCCTGTGAGAGAATTTCTTTTAGAGACTCAGTAGCGGCATATGTGAATGTAGGTTTAGCATCACCTGTCACGACCCCCGCTTCCGGGGCGCGATGTTGTACTATGGACACGTAAAACAACTGAAGTCCGGTGATGATTTTCTCACATGCTTATTTCAGTCTGAAGAACATTATCTGGGGTTGGGCAAGACCAACCACAGACCACAATTCGGTCGTTCACTCTAGTCGCTCTTTCTTCTAGTTTCTTCCATCTCTCTCCCCTACTTCACTCTCCTCTCGTTGTGTTCCCTCTCTGTCCCTCTCGTTGTGTGTCTCCCAGTATGTATATACCCTTGGCCTAATCAATCATCTTCCCACTTAGGGCCCGCCCCTCGTTTAGGGCTGGTCCCATACGTTACTTAGATGCCATACATTTCCCATATCGTAATAGTTCCTGAGGGCCGGTCTGTTATCTTGATTAGGGCGGCCCGGCGTGCCGTTGGTCCCGTTAATTAGATACTATCCATTTCCTATATTGTAATAGTTCATGAGGGCCGGCCCATTATCTTGGTTAGGGCGGCCCCGCGTGTCCCGTTGTTACATACAGACGCTACCCATATTGCACGTCACCAGAAACTACATCCGCATGCCACACCTGGAGGCACGCGTAGTGTAACATTCCTCCCTAACCCGAGAAAAATACATCCCGTTCAGGATTATTTTTCTTTCTTGTTCAGGAGGTTTACACTTCGGGACATAATAACAATATAATTACACATCATTACACAATCAAAATACATTTCAAATCGGTGCGTGAAATCTTATCCAATTATAACAACAATTATTCCATCCAAATAATATAAAATAAAAGAAAAAGAGTTCATTGTTAACAAATTGTTCGTCTCTGATGGGCACCGTTGCGCTCACAGTCCCAACATAATTCCTCCACCTTGTAGGTCGCCTCATTTCAAGGCCGGGTAGAATTTCACGACTGGCGATGTCGCCTTCAGTTCCACCCTGTCTTCCATCATCAGTGCGGAGGCACTTGCTCCGTAGACGTCATTGTCGTCCGCCACAGTTGTAGCCACCGATCCCGGGTCCAATGTAGGTCGAGTGACCCCACTATGTCCTCGCCTAAGTCTCGATAAAGGGCCAGCTTTTAACAAATCAAAATATCGGGCTACTCCCACTATTTCGCCTACAATTGGCATGATTACTGCCATTACTAATAAATTATAAACGTTATCTGCTAAACCCAATATCACGAGACAGAGGATGAACCTCATCTTGCACGTCTGCAAAATGTAATTTACACCCGTAGTTGTATACTCATACACCCAAAACTGCTTACCTGCACGATCTCCTGATTGATACTTTGTCACGGACTGTCGGAAAGATGGTGGTTTAAATGTTTGTGATGTGGGTGTAGGTTATAATATAATCTTGTCAACAGGGGGAATCTCCACTCACGCTCTCATACTTCCATCATTGTAGCTATCAATCAACATCTTGTCCATCACATTTCTCTCACTCTGGAGAGGGACGTCTCGCATGCGTTCCCCCCACACACATACATATCACTGATAACTACAAACTCAGTTGCTGATATGCTAACTATGTTAATTATTTACATAAAAGCATTACATGTCACACTTAACTACTGTCTAAGTATCTTGTTATCTCGCTGTCAGTTCATCTTTGTTCTACCTAATACTATTATTTCACTGTCTAGTTCTTTGTTTCTACCTCGGCTAGTTCTGTGCACAGAAATAAACAAGTCACCTTACCTGGCCAGGTTTTCTATACCCTACTTCAAGTTATGCGGTGGTTATCTCAGTGGTCCTCGGTGTCGGCGCTGCTTCCGTCGACCCGCTACCTGGTCCTCGTCTGCGCTGCGTCTCAGTGTCGACCCTCTGGCCCCGGCGTGATCTGTTAATGTTCTCTTTCGGCACATTCACAATTGTCACTGCTGCATTTTTGCACCCATCACGTCTCACGCTTGGGCTAATCCGATCACTGTAGTAGAAACGTCAAGTTCTTCTCCGCGGCTTTTCCTATATACTATAATAGTCCATATTGGAATCGGTTATTCCCGATCACTGACACAAGTTCAGTCACACCACTTTCCATCTCCGACTTCACGGTCTCTCTCTGGCTCTCTCAGCGCCAGTCTTTTCTCTCTCAGCCCATGTCTCCAATTGTTCTTTTTTCTTTAGCGCTTCGCTTTATATATCTAATCTACACAAGTCTCTCCACCTTTCTCATTTTGTATTCCTACGCGATGTCAGGACTGTTCACTCACATTTCAACATCCAACTAACTTCAATAACTATATAACATATACTAAACATGCATTTCACATCCAATCCATGCATAAAATGTAGCCTAACACCCGTATCACAACATTAATATACTTATTTTGTGTACAGACTATTTTCTTTTCCAAATTCTGGAATTTCCTCAGACACTGCTGAATAAGTGAGTTCTCTGATAGACTCACGCGGGAAAAGTTCTGACCCCATTTTCACTCTAAATAGGTGAGGCTCCTTTACTAACGCACGTACACACTTCCTCTCATTGGTAAAAATGCATCACTACTGACCTACTTTCCCAGCCAATTAGTCTAGATATTCTTATTTCCGCACGTATACCTTTCTGGTTTCCCACCAAGAAATCATGCGTACCGGCACGTAACCTACTTAGTCTGGTCGCCACTTCATGACTTACTCGCATTCTGTGATATAAATTTCCCTCATTCCATAATTTCACTAGTACTTTAGTTCTTAACCTTCCACTTAATTCCGCATCATAATTTTGGCTCCCTTGACAATCCTCTCTCAATACCTTTTGAGCTTTTTTTTTTTGGAAAGGGACCGGGACTTCCAGCTATCGCTGATTTCGTCCGAGGGGGGGGGGGGGCAGGGGGTTGGGGGTGGGGGTTGTCTTGCTGGCTGTCTGTCGCTCCGTCGCGCAGTGGCTGGTGGTGTTGCCGGGGCCGGGCGGGTGGTGATGGAGGAGGCGGGTGGTGCGGCCGGGGGACCGTTGCTTAGTGCCAGGCTGGGGGAGGTTGGAGTGCCAGCCACTCTAAAAGGTGTTGTATGAGTGGTGGCGGGGGTGGTGGTGGCCGGGGGAACCGTCGCTGGCTGTAGGGTCTGGACAGTTGGGGTGGAGGTGGCCAGTGGATTCTAGGCCTGGGGGTCGGCCGCTGAGACGAGTGGGGTGCGCTGAGGTTCCACGGTGGCAGGCGGAGGTGTGGTGAGGGTGTCGGGAGGAGTGCCGGGCGTTTGGTTTGGTCTCGAACTTTCTTGGGTGGTCGGTGGCGTCGTCGGTGGGTGGTGGTGTCGGTTTGTGCGCCGGCTGGACGCGGTGTCGGGGTGGGGTCGGTAGCTTGATCCTTGGTGGTGACCAGTATCGTGTTTGTACTGGCCGCTGTGGTGGTGGTTGGGTCGGTGAGGCTTTCTGTTTCGTGGGTAGTGGTGGGTGGGGTGCTGGTACCTTTGGTCTTTGTCCCTGTTGACCTCGTTCGTGGTTGGGGCGGAGGTGTGGTTTGCGACTCTGTTTCTCGTGTTTGTCTTTCTGTTTCTTGGGTGGTGGGTGGCTGGGTGCTGGTGCCTTTGGTCTTGGTGACTTTGTGACGCCTGGCATCCCGTTGATTTGGTTGGGGGCTGTGGCATGGTCTGGGTCTCTGCTTCTTGTGCCTGGGGGATCGCTTGGCAGCCTGTGTGGGTGGTCTTTGGTGGTTGGTGGTCTTTCAGGTTCCCTTGATCGAACAGCCATCTGACTGTGGTTGACGCTCTGTGGTAGTATTCTCCCTCCGTGGAGAGAATGGCGGGTATGGCTGTCGTAAGTAGTCGTACGAGGCCGTCGAGGTCCATGGTTCCTATGCGTACCTTCTTCTCCCTCTTCGTCCACTCCCTCTCTTGGGTTAGGTGGTCGGGGATGTGGATTGGCGGGGGGTTTGGTGTAAGGTCCGCTTCGGATTCTGATTCTGACGGTGGCTCGAGCTGGAGTGTCGCTTCAGTTGGAAAGTTGTAGTACGTAGTACTCGATGGGTTGTTGGCGAAGTGCTCGGCCAGTTCGCTTGTGAAGCGGCCGGTTGCTCTCTCTGGTGTGAGCGCCCCTGCACTGATGGTAAAGGCTTTCAGTTTTTCGAGAAAGACGGCGTAGGGCTCGTCTGGGTGGTAGGTTCGGAAATCTGGGAACGTAGCTGTTGGGTACTGTGGCTCTTCTTGGGTTGAAGCTTCAGTCGGAATAGTTGCCGGTTGCCTTGAGTCGGTGTTTCGGCGATTCGCCCTAAAAAGGGCGGGTTGACGTCTGTGGTTAAACATGGCGAGCTGTGTGGTGAACCGTCTCAGCACGTTGCGTCGTCTCGGTTGGTTGGGCAGCGGAGCGGTGGTCCGTTCTCGGCTGTGGCGTCTCAGCGAGTCGTGGCCTTCCTCTCAATACCACTTGAGAGTTGCATTTTAAATAAAGCCTAAAGTAGATCTCCTATAGCCCTTAATACAGATACAAATGTGTTTAGGAAGCATTTCCATATTCATAAAATGATAGGCATTAGAGGGCACAACGCATAGTTTTACCATAAGACGGTATTGGCTGAACCCCCCCCCCCCCTACACTGTTGGAGGAACCGCTTGGAGGACAGTCTTTACGACATTTTTGTCTCTAAAACTATGACAGACGGCATAGGGCCATAAAAAACAGTTATGAATGTGTTCCGGATGCATTTCTATATTGAAAAAAGATGGGCATTAGAGGGCACAACGCATCGTTTTCCCGTCAGACGGTATTTACTGAAGCACCCTACACTGAGAATCCGCTTTGAGGCCAATCTTTACGATATTTTTGGTCTCTTAAACTATGACGGACGGAAGAGGGCCATATAAAACACTTATTAATGTCATTAGAAAGCATTTCCATATTCATAAATGATAGACATTAGAGGGCACAACGCATAGTTTTGCCATAAGACAGTATTGTCTGAAGCCGCCCATACCCTGGCTGAGAAGCAGCTTGGAGGCCAGTTCGTTCGCCATTTTTGGTCTCTAAACCTATGATGGACGACATAGAGCCATATAAAACAGATACAAATGTGTTTAGGAAGCATTTTCATATTCATAAATGATAGGCATTAGAGGGCGCAGCGCATAGTTTTGCCATAAGACAGTATTGTCTGAAGCCCCCTCTACACTGTCCGAGAAGGACCTTGGAGGCCAGTGCGTACGCCATTTTTGGTCTTTAAACCTACGATGGACGACAAAGGGCCATATAAAACAGATACAAATGTGTTTAGGAAGCTTTTCCATATTCATAAATGATAGGCATTAGAGGGCACAACGCATAGTTTTGCCATAAGACGGTATTGGCTGAAGCCCCCCCCCCCCCCCACCCCCTACACTGTCGAAGAAACAGCTTGGAGGACAGTCTTTACGAAATTTTTTATCTCTAAAACTATGATGGACGGCATAGGTCCATATAAATCAGACACATATGTGTTCAGGAAGCATTTCTATATTCATAAATGATAGGCATTAGAGGGCACAACGCATGGTTTTGCCATCACACGGTATTGGCTAAAGCCCCCCCCCCCCCCCCCCCCTACACTGTCGGAGAAACAGATTGGAGGACAGTCTTTACGAAATATTTGGTCTCTAAAACTATAATGGACGACATAGGGCCATATAAAACAGCTATGAATGTGTTCCGGATGCATTTCTATATTGAATAAGATGGGCATTAGATGGCACAGCGCATCGTTTTTCCATCAGACGGTATTTGCTGAAGCACCCTACCCTGTCTGAGAATCCGCTTTGAGGCCAGTCTTTACGACATTTTCGGTCTCTTAAACTATGATGGACGGCATAAGACCGTATAAAACAGTTATGAATGTGATTAGAAGGCATTTCCATATTCATAAATGACAGGCATTACATGGCACAACGCATAGTTTTGCCATAAGACAGTATTGTCCGACCCCCCGCCCCCCTCCCTACACTGTCTGAGAAGTAGTTTGGAGGCATTTCGTACGCCAGTTTTGGTCTCTAAACCTGTGATGGACGGCATGGGGCCATATAAAACGGATACAAATGTGTTTAGGAAGCATTTCAATATTTATAAATGATAGGCATTAGAGGGCACAACGCATAGTTTCGCCATAAGACGGTATTGGCTGAAACCACCCCTACACTGTCGGAGAAACCGCTTGGAGGACAGTCTTTACGAACGTTTTGGTCTCTAAAACTATAATGGACGGCATAGGGTCTATATAAAAACAGTTATGAATGTGTTCCAGATGCATTTCTAGATTGAAAAAAGATGGGCATAGGGCACAACGCATCGTTTTCCCATCAGTCGGTATTTGCTGAAGCACCCTACACTGTCTGAGAATCCGCTTTGAGGCCAATCTTTACGACATTTTTGGTCTCTTAAACTATGACGGACGGCATAGGGCTTATAAAACAGTTATGAATGTGATTAGAAAGCATCCGGAACACATTCATAACTGTTTTATATGGCCCTATGCCGTCCATCATAGTTTTAGGGTTCAAAAATGTCGTAAAGACTGTCCTCCAAGCGGCTTCTCCGACAGTGTAGGGGAGGGGAGGGGGGGGGGGCTTCAACCGATATTGTCTTATGGCAACACTATGCGTTGTGCACTCTAATGCCTATCATTTATGAATATGGAAATGCTTCATGAACACATTCGTAACTTTTTTATGTGGCCCTGTGCCGTCCATCTGAGTTTAAGAGACCAAAAATGTTCCACGTACTAAGGAAGTATTGGCCGCCTTGCGGCTTCTCAGTGTAGGGGTGTTTCAGCCAATTCTGTGTGACGGTAAAACGATGCTTTGTGCCCTCTAATCTCTGTCATTTTTTAATATGGACATGCTTCCTGAAGACATTTATAACTGTTTTATATGTCCCTATGCCGTCCATTATAGTTTAAAAGACCAAAAATGTCGTAAAGACTGGCCGCCAAGCGGATTAGCAGACAGTGTAGGGTATTTAAGCCAATACCGTCTTATGGCACAAGTATGCGTTGTGCCCTCTAATGCCTATCATCTATGAATATTGAAATGCTTCCTGAACACAACTGTTTTATATGGCCCTATGCCGTCCGTCATAGGTTAAGAGACCAAAAATGGCGTAAGGACTGGCCTCAAAGCTGCTTCTCAGACATTGTAAGGGGGCTTCAGGCAATACCGTCTTATGGCAAAAGTATGCATTGTGCCCTCTAATGCCTATCATTTATGAATATGGAAATGCTTTCTAAACACATTCATAACTGTTTTATATGGCCCTATGCCGTCCGTCATAGATTAAGAGACCAAAAATGTCGTAAAGATTGGCCTTAAATCTGATTCTCATACAGTGTAGAGTGATTCAGCAAATACTGTCTGATGGGAAAACGATGCGTTGTGCCCTCTAATGCCCTTTTTTTCAATTTAAAAATGCATCCGGAACACAATCATAACTGTTTTATATGGCCCTATGCCGTCCATCATAGTTTTAGAGACCAAAAATTTTGTAAAGACTGTTCTCCAAGCGGTTTCTCCGACAGTGGGGGGGGGGGCTTAAGCCAATACCGTCTTATGGCAATACTATTCGTTGTGCCCTCTAATCCCTATCATTTTTGAATATGGAAATGCTTTATGAACACATTCATAACTGTTTTATATTGGCCCCCTATGCCGTCCGCCATAGTTTGAGAGAATAAAAATGTCCTAAAGTCTGGCCTCCAAGTGGATTCTCAGACAGTGTTGGGTACTTAAGCCAATACCGTCTGATGACAAAACGATGCGTTGTGCCCTCTAATGTCCATCTTTTTACAAGATAAAAATGCATCCGGAACACATTCATAACTGTTTTATATGACCCTATGCCGTCCATCATAGTTTAAGAGACCAAAACCTTCGTAAAGACTGGCCACCAAGCATATTCGCAGACAGTGTTGGGTGATTCAGTAAATACCGTCTCATGACAAAACGATGCGTTGTGCCCTCTAATACCCATCCTTTTTTAATATAGAAATGCATCCTCAACACACACATAACTGTTTTATATGGCCCTATTCCGTCCATCATAGGTTTAGAGACTAAAAGTAAAAATATCGTAAGGTATGGCCTCAAACCATCTTCTCATACAGTGTGAGTTAGGTGGCTTCAGCCAATACTGTCTTATGGCAAAGCTATGCGTTGTGCCATAATTATAATGTCTATCATTTATGAATATGGAAATGCTTCCTGAACACATTCGTAACTGTTTTATGTGTCCCTGTGCAGTCCATCATAGTTTAAGAGACTAAAAATAACGTAAGGACTAGTCCCCAAAATTAGCTTCTAAGACAGTGTTTGGGGGCTTCAGCCAATACCGTCTTATGGCTAAACTATGGTCCACTGGGCACCGGCTTCCACGTGGCGTGGGTGGGTAGTCCCCTCAGTCCCTGACTGAGTGGGCTAGCAAAGGGATGCCATCTTTATCCCGGATTAGGACTTGATGCCAGCAGATATGTTGTTCAGTCTTTTTCACTGGTCCGGTTTTTAAGGAGCTGTGCTAACCCAGGTCCTACCATGTTGGATTGGTCCTTAAAAATACTCGTGAGCTTTTGGTCCTTTGGATCCCAAGTGTTTGCCGTGCTTGGAGACCCGTGTCGGGGGAGAAGAGGATCCTGGTGGCTGAAACACTCCACTTTGGCCTTGACTTTTGCCTAAACGGGAGGCTAGTCGTACCGGTTTAGTCAATCGGCTCTTGTCACGTTGAGCCCTATCCCATTGTTGACATACAGGCTGATATACGGAGCACCATGCTATAGCCTCTGCTGCTGATTAGGTGCTCTACGCCTGTACCACGACAATTCCACTGAAGCAGAGAGTACATGATTATGTCTTATCTGGGGGTGAAGAGTTTTTCCCCCTTTTTCCTTTGCCTTGGAAGGCTCCCGGGCCTCCTCTGGTTCTTCGGAGAGGGAGTGAAGCTGCCGCAGCATCAGCAACGACAACTTCCACCCCCTCCATCCGCTCCTCCAGTGCAGCATATTTGTTTTGAAGGGGGACATCAGTGTTCCCCTTCTGGGCCCGCGCGCACAGCGGTCCCATAGATTTCTTAGACTTCTGGTCCTTGGCAGCGTTCCTGCCGCTAGAAGGGCTGACCAGAGCCAGAAGCCTTTGGAGTTGACAGACTAACAGGTTTGGGTGGGGGCTTAGGGGCAACAGAAGGCGGCACAACCGGACCGGCAGTGTCCGCCTTCTGCGTTCCCTGGCTCCTCGTCACCACCGGAGGAGGGTTACTCTCCAGGGGCGAGAGGAGCCGAGGCTCCGCCCCCAACCAAGAAGTTGGGGTTTGACATGAAAAGTCTTTGGTGGGGCGCTTGCCTGCCACCGCTGCACTGAAAGTATACACGGAGGTGTTAGAGGTTGGGGCAGCCGCAGCTGCACCAGGGCCTTCATCCAGCTTTTTGGCATCCAGAAAGGACAGCCTCTTCTCCACACGCACCTGCTGAATCTTGCACTCAGATATCCAACGAGGGCATTTCTTATCCGAAGCCATATGCGCCCCCTGGCAATTCACACACAGGGGGGGGGGGGGGGGTGACTGTGCAGGACTCAGCAGAGTGTCTGGGCTTAGTGCAACGGGCGCATGAAGCCTCTGCCTGGCGGCATGTCTTTTGTCCATGGCCATACTTTTGGCACTTAAAGCACCGGAGGGGGAGAGGGACGTACTTTTTCACTTTCAGGGAGTAGTAACCTCCCCAGATGGTAGTAGGAGGGGTGGGGGTGCCAAGCGTCAGGATGATGGTAGGGAGACGGATCTCCCCACCATCTCGTTTGGAAGCGAAGCGCCTGACGTAAGTCACCCCCTGAGACTTAAGGTTCCGTACAAGTTCATCTTCTGACAGTTCTGCCAAAGCTTGATCTTTGATTACGCCTCTTGACGAATTTATAGTTTTGTGGGGTGTAACCTCCACTAGAGTGTCTCCGATGGAAGAGAGCCTCAGCAGCCCGCTAGAGTGTGCCCGGGTACGGCACTCCACCAGCAAGTCACCAGACCTGAGGCTCTGGGCGTCAGGCCTGCCAACACGGCTCCTGAGGGTCTCCCCCACCAGAAATGGATGTAGCTTGGAAACAGGTTTGTCTTTCATCTTGCTATTAGGCCATGGGACAGAGCCTTGTATAAGGCTTATTTTTTGAGTTCGCTAATATTTTAAGTATATTAAAAAAAAGAAAGTGTTTCTATGTGTATTTTCCGTGCTGATTTCAAATCTGATGAGATCTCCGCTGTAAGTGTGCGCACTGCTTCAGGAAAAGGGGGGGGGGGGGGGGCAACTCATAATGTCAAACGCGCGATGGAAGTTATGGTTTGTAGCTTGCTGTATGAAAATTGTGTAGTGCAAGCACATATAAACACATTTTAACCTATCAGCATGATATGAGGTTGACGTGTTTTATGAGCCTTTTATGAGGGGGGGGGGGGAGGGCTTCATTTTGCGCACCATACCAAGAAGTAGACCCAAAACAAATTAAAAATAATGATAAAAAATATGCCGACCTACCGACCCTATTTTTGGTGGCCATGTTACCCTAATCAAACAGGTTTTTTTTTTGGTCCCTATGAAATCAAGCTGAAAAAATCTATTCAAGCATTGAGTCATAATATTCATCAGATAAAACACAAAACAAAGCATTCTGAAAAAGGGGGCAACAGGTCAACATGGTCAACGCTCTATTATCCACTCGCCCTGCCACTCTCAGTCTTTACAGACATTCTTCGTCATCCGAGTCATCCGAATCTTCCAGGTCATCAGTGTCCTCAATGTCAGCATCAGCCTTGTTCACACAGTTCAAACAATGGCAAAGGCCAGTGCAAGGCAGATTTTGAGTTACACAAGAACAACGCCTGGAGTCACACTTGTTTTTCTTACAGCTGCACTTCACAAGCTGGCTCAGCGAAGATGGAGTTGATGGAAGGCTGCACCACTGGACAATCAGCCCCTGGTTTTGCAATTTCCAGCCATGGTGTGTTGGGGATGGGGCATTGATGTTTGGCTGAAGGCACCTTTTCCAAACTGCGGCCTGATAATTGGCCCTTTTTGCATGCAAGTGCAAGCTGTCTCTGCATGGGGGAAGCGAACTGTCAAACTTGCCGGTTGCATTGAAGAGGTTTACTCTAGCATCATTGACAGATGAGACTGTCTTCTGTCCGAATAGACAGCATACAAATTGCTCAAGTCGCTGGAGCAAGTCCTCAGTCAGGTCCCAGCTGCTGCCCAAGAGCCTAAAGGTCTGAACATGCTCCTCTTTCTCCTGCATCAGTTGAAAGGGCTTCAGTTTTCCTTTCCCCTTAAAACAACTGACACTATCACAGCCAGTGAAAGCATGCAGAGTGAGAAGAGCACTTGAGACAGCAGGCCCACATTTCTCTGAGACTGGGCGCACAGAGAGCAGACGGGAAGAACTTCCGGTGCCAGTAGCCACACACAGATCAGAACTGAAGTCATGTTGATGTGCAAGACACAGCATAAATATGTCCGTGTCCGGCGTCTTGATGACGATAGAAGGGAAAGCTCCAGATGCATGCTGTGCATGAAGCAGGACAAGAGTGTCTGCTTCCTCGTGGTCACTTGATAACTCCTGCAATGTTTCTGTGATCACTCCTTCCGTGTCATCTTGAGGAGACAGCCTGAAACACCCTTGGCTCAATGATGCATACAGAGTCCTGCCACAGAACTCTTCTGGTGCCACTTTTCCCCACTGCACCACCAGAAAGCCAGCAAGAGACTCTTTGTTTTTTCCAGACATTAAAAACTTGCGAAACTGGTTAGGTGTCTTCCGATTCTCATTCAGGGCTCGCAGCAAACAGCCAGTGGCACTTGAACGTCTTCTTCTTTTATTATCTTTGATGCTGAGAGGACTGTATCTGTCACACACAAAGTCAACCCTAGATGCCCTGTAAAAGCAAGCAAGTTTGATGATGTGTCTGAAGATGAAGATGCTAAGATCACCAAAAGTTGCAGGCACCTTATCTGCAAGCTGCTCAATTATAGCCATACCATCCAAGATCAGTGCTGCATCTTGTGGAATGTCAGTGACCAGCATCTCTGGGAACTTGACTTCAAGATGGTGGAGCACGGTGACTTACTTTGTTCGTTGCAGGGAACCATCACTGTTGCTCAAACTACATGGAAACTGTGACAGGCAATGTGTCAATAATTCTTTCAGGTCAACTTTTCAATTTCTTACAACAATAAGCAGTCTTGTCATGAGATCTTTGTCTCGTCAGTGTCACCAGTCACCAAAAGCTCAGGAACAGTTTTCTCACAAAGCACAACCTCACTCTGATTCCTTTGCCTTGGTTTCAAGAAAGTCAGTTGTGGAAAGTCACGTGAAATCTTTTGCTTAAGAGACTGAGTCCTGACCACAACATCAGCCCCTTCCACTGACTTGATGATGTTTCCATACAGCTCAGCTAATTTTGACATGCGCAAAACTTCATTTCCTTTAATGAGTTTCTCCAACACAACATCTTTCTTAAAAATGCTGTATGCAGCACCAAATGCTGATGCATCACTGTTGATGTCTGCTTTAGGCCTTTTCTGTGAGCGCATGAAATTGGTGTATGATACTGTACATGTATGGTGGTATCGTAGCTCTGCAGCCACAAGATCTACACCCTGAATTTGTCGAAGAAGATCTTCATCTTGCTTCAGCTGTGCAGCGGCTAGAAGCTCATCATTTGCAACGAGTTCACATCTTTGCAAAGCTTCTCTGCGGCGTTTCCCACTGACTCTGTCTTTTTTATCTTTTCTCTCTCGCTTGCAAAAGATGCACTTCACTGGCAGAACAGAGGAGCAGTGAATAGTCTGATTACCTGTACCAGCCCTAGGTGAGACAAAGTCACTGCTGCTCCTTAGCTTTTTCCTGCTGGGTTCTTGCGCTTCATCACGGGCAGCAGAGACAGTGAATATTAGGCCTTCTTCAGCAACGCTGCGTTCCTCAAATCTCCTCAACCTGTAACATATCAACATTGTCCGCTTTGTTAATAACGACAACCACAATAAACAAATGGTGTCCTCTTTGGATTATTTTTGTACACTTGTTTGTACTTCCATACTAAGTCTGTTTCCAATTAAATCTTAGTGTATTGTCGGATATATTAATGTTGTTAACAATCCATCCTTTGCATGAAAAGCAATGTAAAAACTTATCAAATATCTTACTCTAAATGCCGGTTTGCTGCTTTGGTAAGGGAGGGGTTGGAGGGAGTGGGGGGCTGCTGGGTGGGCAGTGGTGATGGGGAAAGGGGATGGATGATGGGTCAGGGGTGGGGGGGGGGGGGGGGGTGGGAGGGTGAAGAGGGGCGCGTGAAAATCAACTATTGTAATAACAAACATTTTTCTTCAGATGTTTTTTTAATTTACTAACCTACATTTGTGAAAAATATAGCAATTGAATGGCGTAAATATAGGTCCACATTCTTCAAGGTTACATCAAAGCATACATATACTGAAATATTTCAATAAATGTTACCTTGTGCTATCGCAAAATCGGTTGTAGCATTTTCTGTGAAAGCCAAGTCCTTGTTCGTCTGCTTCGCCACTGTTTTGGGAGGTGAAAGAAGACTCAAAATGACAAGCAACATCTCCTTGTTGGCACACAAAACGGACCCATTTCTTTGTGTAGTCCTGCACTTTTTCACACGTTGTTTCGCTGAATAAAATCACTGTATCTTCAATCTGTGTAGCTTCAAAATGAATAACACAGGCATGTTTTGGTTGCCATGATTGAGAAGTACGGTGAAAATGCTTGAAAGTTTTCGGATTGGTCAATATTCAAGCAGGGGACGCAACCTCTGTCGACTTTTGCTGTTATTGGGTCTCCCATACTCTCCCTTTGTAACTTGTAAACAGACAAATTTGGGATATAATAGTCCATGATTACAAAGCAGTGCGCAACTATTTTGTGGAGATCTCATTTGTTTTAGGATTAACTATATTTATACTCTTAAAAACAAGTCAAATTTTGTCATATACTTTCAATATTAGCGGAATGAAACGAACGACCGAGTCATCCCATGGCCTATATGAACAATGAGGAAGCGAGGCCATACGGCCGACGCCTGAGGCGTCGCTTCCTCACAGTCCGAGTCACTGTCATGTTCAATGTCGGTGGCTATGCGCCGCTTCTGTGCAAGTTTAGGTTTTTTTCGTTTCTTCCATAAATAGTAGATATATTCATACCCCGGGGGTCCCCGCCCGCCACCGAGCCCTTCAAGGGAAAGTGCAACTGTCTGCGGGTCTCCAGCCGACGCACAATGGAGACTGCCCGAAAGATATACTTAAGGGGGTAAGCCCGATTGAACGATCTGACCCACCGCCTTCTATCACACGGTTGAATGCAGGTTTATGTAGTCCCGTTAGCATCGACACCTGTCTTCAGGCTGTCGCAGCTCGGGTTACCTTGAATAAGACCATAACCATATGCAGTATTTACCTGCCACCATCACTGCGGGTCTGTAGCAATGATATTTTTAACTTAGTAGATCAACTGCCCCCTCCCTTTATTCTCATGGGGGATTTTAACGGTCACGCTCACCTTTGGGGTAGTGACCACTATGATGGCAGAGGTCAGATGTTAGAAGATGTTTTTCTCAACTTAACCTATGTGTCTTTAACGATGGCTCACCTACGTACTCTAACTCAGTTTCAGGATCAAGTTCTGTTCTAGACCTCACTGTGTGTGATCCTTCTCTCATGCTGGACTTTGACTGGAAGGTTCACGACGACCTGTGTGGTTGTGACCACTTCCCAGTAGTCCTGTCATCGGTCAGCTGTGAGGAGGATTCGCTGGTGGGGCTCTGGAATCTCAAGAAAGCTAATTGGCCTCTGTTCGCCTCCCTCTGTCAGTCTCGTCTTACAGAGGAGGTGGTCATGTCAGCTGAAGAACCTGTTTCTTGTTTTACTTCTATTTTGTTGGACGTAGCAGGTGAAACCATCCCTAGAACTTCCACATCACTCCCTCGGAAGCCGAGAGTACCATGGTTCAATGAAGAGTGCCGTAAGGCCCAAACAATGCGCAAATCTGCTCAGCGACGTGCTTTTCGCAATCCGTCGCAAGCGAATATTTTAACATTTAAAAGACAGCGGGCGAAAGCCCGTTACATTTTTAAACGCGAATGCCGTGCTTCCTGGAGACGCTTCGTCTCATCTTTATCTTCTAGGACTCCATCTCAAAAAGTCTGGAAGGCTGTTCGAAGAATTAGGGGCAGGGGTGGCTCGGCTTATGTCGGCCATCTTAGAGATGGTGCCAGTTTGGTCATGGATAAAAAGGCTGTGGCCAATTTGCTTGCCTCCACCATTGCCCATAATTCTTCAACAGAGCATTATTCACCTTTCTTCCAGAGGGAGAAGGAGAAGCGAGAATCTTGTACTTGTGATTTTATATCGGATAACTCGGAAGACTATAATGCCCCTTTTACGTTTTCAGAATTGCAGCAAGCAATGCAGAAATGTACTGACTCTGCTGCTGGATTAGATACCATCTACTATCAGCTCTTAACACATCTGCCTGAGGATTCACTCCTTGTACTTCTCAAGGCCTTTAACCATATCTGGATAACCGGTTATTTTCCGCCATCTTGGCGCCAGGCTGTAGTTGTGCCAATCCCCAAGCCGGGTAAGGATCCTTCCGACCCGGGCAACTACCGGCCAATAGCTTTGATATCATGTTTATGTAAAACTGTGGAACGCTTGGTCAACGCCCGACTGGTGTGGCATCTTGAGTCACGGGGTCTCATCACAGACCTCCAGTGTGGTTTCCGGCGCTTCCGTAGTACAACTGACCATCTAGTCCGCTTTGAGTCTTTTTTCTTTTTTCCGAGATGCTTTTGTCAACAAGCAGCATGTCTATGCAATTTTCTTTGATCTTGAGAAGGCATATGACACTACCTGGAAGTATTTTATAATGTCTGATTTGTCGGACATGGGTTTTAAAGGGCACCTGCCAGTTTTTATTCACAATTTTTTTGTTCCATGTCCGTGTGGGCTCCACCCTCTCCGACTCCTTTGAACAGGAAATGGGTGTCCCACAGGGCCAGCATTCTATCTCCTGTTTTATTTAGCATTAAAATAAATAACATTGTAAAGGCCGTCAAGTATGATTCTGAATGCTCTTTGTTTGTGGACGACTTTGCTTTGTGTGCACGAGGTCGAGGACTTGCGTCCCTTGAGAGGCGCTTGCAGCTGTGCGTTGATCGCATCCAGGGGTGGGTGTCTCTCAACGGATTCAGGTTCTCGCCCTCCAAGACAGTCTGTGTGCATTTTACTAACCAGACGAATTTTTTTTTCCAGAACCTAGCCTGAGCATTGCTGGGGGTGGCCGAGGAGGCAAAGTTTTTGGGGGTCATCTTTGACAAAAGATTGACCTTCTGTAACCATGTTAACTACCTTATAACCTCTTGTCAGAAGGCCCTCGACGTTCTTCGTGTCGTTGGTCGTACTGACTGGGGTGCAGACCGCATTGTCTTACTTCGACTGTACCGGGCCCTTGTTCGGTCCAAACTGGATTACGGCTCTGTGGTATATGGCTCGGCTTCCAAGTCCGATCTACAGCGTCTTAACACAATTCACCATCAAGGTCTGCGCATATGTCTGGGAGCCTTCAGGACATCTCCAGTTCCTAGTCTTTATGCAGAGGCAGGGGAGCCTTCTCTCAGGTTCCGCCGCATCCGCCTCATGCTCAGCTACGTTCTGAAGCTGAAGGCCCATCCAGACAATCCTGCCTATGATTGTGTTTTTAACCCGTCGTTTGCAGAGATTTACGATGCCCATTCAGGAGCTGTCCGTCCACTTTCCTTCCGTGTCCGACCTCATCTGCAGGCGGCCGGAGTGGACCTGGACAAAGTTTCGGAATCTCTGCAACACGTCACTCCACCCTGGCTACTACCAGTTCCTGACATCTTGCTGGTCTTGACCGCCCACAAGAAGGATTGTACTCCACCAGCCATATACCAACAGAGCCTCAATGAACTCAATTTTCAATTTTTCCTGGCTATTGTCGTCTTTATACGGATGGGTCCAAGTCTGAGGATGGGAGAGTGGCTGCGGCTGCAGTGTCCTCTCGCCATCCTAGACGCCCGTCTAAGCTCCGCCTCCCTGACCATTCCTCTGTATTTAGTGCAGAAATGCAGGCAATTCTGCTGGCACTCAAGCATGCCTATCAGTCTCGGGAAAGGAACTTCCTGATTTTGTCTGACTCTCTTTCTGCCCTGCAGGCCCTTCAGGGCGCGGGAACAGACCACCCACTGCTGGTGCAGATTAGAGAGCTCTACGCAGACTTGATGAAGGAATATTATGACATCATTTTTATTTGGGTCCCGGGCCATGTCGGCATCGAATCGCAGATTCTGCTGCCAACAGTGCCCGCAGTGACCCTGTCCCTGACACACAGACTGTTTATAGTGATTTTAAACCTGTGATTAGTGCGTACATAGCCCGCGAGTGGCAGTCCGAGTGGGACAAAGAGGAAGGGAACAAGCTGCATGAAACTCTTTCTACGGTGTCCGACAGTCTACCTTTCCGCTGCGGCAGCCGCCGTGAGGAGACTGTCCTTACTGGCTCCACATCGGATACACGTATGTTACGCACTCTTACTTACTTAAACAGGATGAGCGTCCATGGTATTTTGCCTGTGATGAGCAGTTTTCTGTTGGAAACATTTTGCTATATTGTGCTGATCTAATTGACACGAGATATAAACACTTCACAGCAGACTCCTTGAAGGTTTTGTTCCGGGATGAAAATCTTCAATTTCTTGAGAGAATGCAATATTTTTAACAAGATCTGAGCATTCCTTGACTATGCTAATTTTTGTATTTGCCCTTTTTGAGAGTCTGTAGACGTTTCTTTTAAAGACATGTGCGACATTTTAGCCTGCCATTTTAAAGCTATATTTACATCTTGTCTTAAGACCTTGCTTTTAGTCTGGCTGACCAGATTTTTACCCATCCCGCCGTGAGATGGCCGTAGTCGCCTGCTCGGCGTTAAACCCAAATAACTAACTAACTAAGCTAAACTATGCGTTGTGCCCTCTAATGCCTATCATTTATGAATATGGAAATGCTTCCTGAACACATTTATAACTGTTTTATATGGCCCTATGCCGTCCGTCATAGTTTGAGAGACCCGCAAAAATGTCTTAAAGACTGGCCTCCAATACGATTCTCAGTCAGTGTAGGGTGCTTCAGCAAATACCGTCTGATTGGAAAACGAATCGTCGTGCCCTCCAATGTCCATCTTTTTTTTAAATATAGAAAAGCTTCCTGAACACACTCATAACTGTTTTATATGGCTCTATGCCGATCATCATAAGTTTAGAGACCAAAAATGTCGTATGGACTGTCCTCAAAGTGGCTTCTCTGAGAGTGTAGGGGGGCTTCAGCCAATACCGTCTTAAGGCAAAACAATGCGTTGTGCCCTCTAATGCCTATCATTTATGAATATGGAAATGCTTCCTGAACACAGTTGTAACTGTTTTATGTGGCCCTGTGCCGTCCATCATAGTTTAAAAGACCAATAATAACGTAAGGACTGGCCCCAAACAGCTTCTAGGACAGTGTATGGGGGCTTCAGCCAATACCGTCTTATGACTAAACTATGCCTTGTGCCCTCTAATGCCTATTATCTATGAATATAGAAATGCATCCGGAACACATTCATAACTGTTTTATATGCCCTATGCCGTCCGTCATAGTTTAAGAGAACAAAAATGTCGTAAAGATTAGCCTCAAAGCGGATTCTCAGACAGTGTAGGGAGTTTCAGCAAATACCGTCTGATGGGAAAACGATGCGATGTGCTCTCTAATGCCCATCTTTTTTTCAATAATGAAATGCATCCGGAACACATTCATAACAGTTTTATATGGCCTTATGCCGTTCGTCATAGTTTTAGAGACCAAAAATGTCGTAAAGACTGTCCTCCAAGCAGTTTCTCCGACAGTGTATTGGTGGCTACAGCCAATACTCTCTTATGCCAAAAGTATGCGTTGTGCCCTCTAATGCCTATCATTTATGAATATGGAAATGCTTCCTGAACACATTTATAACTGTTTTATATGGCCCTGTGCCGTTCGTCATAGTTTGAGAGACTAAAAATGTCTTAAAGACTGGCCTCCAATACGATTCTCAGTCAGTGTAGGGTGCTTCATCAAATACCGTCTGATGGCAAAACGAATCGTTGTGCCCTCTAATGTCCATCTTTTTTTTCTATACAGAAACGCTTCCTGAACGCATTCATAACTGTTTTATGTGACTCTATACCCTCCATCATAAGTTTAGAGACCAAAAATGTCGTATGGACTGTCCTCCTAGTGGCTTCTCAGACAGTGTAGCGGGCATCAGCTAATACCGTCTTATGACAAAACTATGCGTTGTGCCATCTAATGCCTATCATTTATACATATGAAAATGCTTCCTGAACACATTTGTAACTATTTTATGTGGCCCTGTGCCGTCCATCATAGTTTAATTAACTGTAACGCACGCAGACTTGCCCACAGTCGTACGCACAGACTCTCACGCAACAGACGCATACACCGCCACTGACTCAGACGGGCGCATTCATGCGGTAAAACACAACACACGGGCTCCCTTTCTAAAGTAACCTTTATACACTATAAATGAGAAGAACGACTTAAATGATTATCAACTATATACACTGTTCTATTATCACACCACACACGTATCACAATATCTTTGCCAGGTTAGGTCTTAGTCCCACATTGCCTCCAACCTGTTTGATGTTGTTGCCTGGTTACGTTGGTCCTTCTCACGTCTAGGCGTGAAAGTCCTTCGTCGTACGCTTGTTGCCGTCCTGTCTCTCTTTGGGCACGGACGTCCTTGTTCTCGTACGGTACTCAGTTCTCGCTTGGACTTGGGTGTCTTGGTCCCCAGTCAGACTCACTCTCAGAAGAGCTGGAGGGATGACCTCACGTAGGTCCCACCTGCGACTCGACGTCTCGGCGTCCGTCTTTCCACTCTTGTTACAAGAACTCTGAATAGACAACAAAAGTCCCAACGTAACACTTGCTAAACACACAACATATTGGATCAATGAGAAACGTCACGTAACCTGGCTGATACAAATAACTCACACGTTCATTCACACACCCACACGTGCTTCATAAACTGTCTATTTTCGTATCACCCCCATATCTCTGTCACTATCTTGAAACAGACTATAGCCTAACACTGTTGCTATACATTACTCTATACACTGGAAAAGACTATGCTTAACCAACCACGTACTATCTTCATAGCGGCTTAGACATACACACTTCACATTCCTTTAGTCATCTAACTCGGTAAACAACTGTATACAAAAACACCGGTTACTTCACCGAATTCTAAACATACTATACTAAACCAAACCGGAACACCGCTATACAACCACATTAATCTTACCACGCATACTGTCTTTAACTAAACAACTATCAATGCTACGTTTATAGAAACATACCTGAAATCTAGGCTTCAGAGTCTTGGAATGCGGGCTAGGTAACTCAAACACAACCGTTCCATACGACAAAACAGCCCGCACTCCCGATCTAAACCTCTGACAGTCACAGCTTCCGCCTAGAACTCACTAAACAGAACTCACTAAAAATCCCGTGCTAACCATGTCTTACAGATTTCCCGTGCGTCTAATGCCACCACAAACAAACCGTTAACAAAGCCCGTACCGTACTAATCCTACTCGTTAACAAAAACCGTACCGTACTAATCCTAATGTATGAGCACTATGCACGAGCATAGAGCTTCATCACAATTCCCCCTTCCTCGGGAAAAAAAGAAACGACCGAGTTTCTTTTTAAGACTACTCGACGTAATATTATCCGAAAACAGGAAAGGACTAACTTTGACTATCCAGAAAGCAAAAATAGAACTGGCTTAAACCTCAACGTACACTCTCGGATCGCACAGCATACACAAAAACAGAACCAACGCGCTAAAACCTCCAGAAATGAAATCTATCCAACGACTGCCCACACGATCGCGAGACTCCAATCTCCGATCTACCTACATATTATTGGGTGCTGAGCCGCATTTCTGTCTGCAACAGAAGTATGCCGTCTCCAGCCAACCCGACTATTGGGCCACACCCGCCGACCGATTCCCTGATTCTGGACGGAAATAACACCGTCACCCTGCTCACGAGCACGCTTGCTCTGAGCTCCCGTCGCGACTGATGCGACTACACCGCGAGGAACGTGAGCTCGCTTAATCGCCCCGACTCTACTGATGACTGGCTGCACACCCTTCATGTTACCCAGAACTAAATCTACTACTGGCTCGTCGATGACACACGAAACCAGATCACCTGTGAAAAACTCCGTGTCAACTTCTATCTTAGCTAACTGAAAAACTTCTATCTTGCCTCCAAACGAAACTACTTTCTGCGTCTCCCCTGTGAACTGATCTGGTCTAACAAGGCTACGCCTGACCCCCGCGGTCGTCGTACCTGAGTTACGGAGAACAGAAACAAGACATCCATTAACAACACCGTCTACCAGTGGTAGGCAACCACCTTCGTCATCTGAACACACTGCGCCCAGCTGTGGTTCCTCCCCGACCGGGAACGCAAAACTGGCTACGTGAGTGGGCTGCACCGCCCCCTCCACCATACCAGGATTATTAGGACCTTGATGAGCCAGATGACCGTGCTCCTGATAACTAGTATACTGCGCGCCTGCACTGTAGTACGGACAGCTCCGACTGAAGTGCCCGTACCCACGACAAGAAAAACACTGAGTGTCCGAACTCGCAACACGACCACGACCATACCCACGCAAAGAAGTCCCTCCACGTGCGTACGGATCGCTACCGCCATTGCTGTTACCTCGATCACCGCGTCGAAAACGCAAAGTACCTCTACCGTTAATCCGCTGGCCTCCACGTAAAGTATTGACCCCCCGGTAACCCTCAGACGTGCTAGCGGCGACCAACCCGACTGGCGGTGTCTCGGTCCTACGCGCGAGGTTTTTCGTAGGATGCGCCATCCGAAAAGCCTCCGCGTTCTGCACTAACTCGTCCGTAGTCTTGAGGTTACGCTCTCTCAAGAATACCGCTAGATCCTTGGAAACGCTCCCAAAGAACTGTTCAGCCAACATGAGATCGAACAATGCTTCGTACGTGTGGTCGATCTTTGACAGTTCGACCCAACGTACGAGCAAATGGGACAACCGTTTGCCAAACGACATAAACGATTCCCCTGTCTCTGGCCGACAAGCTCTCAAGCGTTCTCTAAAACCTTCCGCATTACACTGGAACTTCTGCAAGAGACACTCCTTCAAAGTCTCGTACTCTATGTTCCCCGAAACGGTCAAACTATGGTAAAGACTCAAGGCCTGACCCTCTAGCACAGACGAAAGCAAAACGGGCCAGTTGGCAGGAGGCCAACTCAACGCCAGCGCATGAGACTCAAAACGACACAAAAAAGCGTCAATAGAGTCCACGGACTCTTTAAACATTGGCAGTTTAGGAAAATTCCGTATGCCCCGGCCTACTGAATCACTATCTGCTTTAGACCCCGCATCCCGAGCTAACTGTAGTTGCACCTCTCTATCTCTCTCCTTTTCTTCCCTCTGATACTCTAGTTCCTTCTCTCTTAACGCATGTTCCCTCTAGTCCTTCTCTCTCTGAAACGCTAGAGACTTCTCGTCCTTCTCTCTCTGAAACGCTCTCTCTTCTCTCTGTACTTCTAATTCCTTCTCTTTTAAGACCCTTTCTTTCTCTTCTCGCTCTCTCTGAGCTTCTAACTCTTTCTCCTTTAGCTCCATTTCCTCTTTCTTAAGTATTCTGTCTTTCTCTTCTCTCTCTCTCTGAATTTCTAGCTCTTTCTCCTCCCTCTGTATCTGCATTTCCAACTCTTTTTCCTCTCTAAGTCTACGAATCTCCAACTCTTTCTCGTCTTTAACCCTCTGAACTTCTAACTCCTTCTCCTTTAATGCTCTTTCTCTCACCCTATCCTCCCTATCCCTACACTTCTCCACATAGTCAAAAAGTTTCTCATCCCTAAGTCCTAACCTTTCACCCTGTTTAATGTACGCCTCTACCGGGTCTACCTCCATACTTACAACAATTTCCCACACTTGAAAAAGTAAAATTACAAATACCACAACCAAATGAACGGCAAAACTTAAAATGCAAACTCACAACAATATCAACTACCTACGCAGAAAATAGTGACCTACTTGACGTCCAGATGGAACGAAAATTAAGAACGATAGAAAGAAGAGCAAGAAAAAAGAACACTACCTATACAACAGGAAGACACAAGTACTAATTCCTCGTAAGATCCAGAAAACTACAGAAATAGTGGATCTTACCCCCTAGAATCGGAGAGGGGAATCTAACACAACAACATGCACATAGCAACAAATCCTACTCTAAAATCGCTACTCACTAACCTACCGCTAAAACAGGGTCACCACTGTAACGCACGCAGACTTGCCCACAGTCGTACGCACAGACTCTCACGCAACAGACGCATACACCGCCACTGACTCAGACGGGCGCATTCATGCGGTAAAACACAACACACGGGCTCCCTTTCTAAAGTAACCTTTATACACTATAAATGAGAAGAACGACTTAAATGATTATCAACTATATACACTGTTCTATTATCACACCACACACGTATCACAATATCTTTGCCAGGTTAGGTCTTAGTCCCACATTGCCTCCAACCTGTTTGATGTTGTTGCCTGGTTACGTTGGTCCTTCTCACGTCTAGGCGTGAAAGTCCTTCGTCGTACGCTTGTTGCCGTCCTGTCTCTCTTTGGGCACGGACGTCCTTGTTCTCGTACGGTACTCAGTTCTCGCTTGGACTTGGGTGTCTTGGTCCCCAGTCAGACTCACTCTCAGAAGAGCTGGAGGGATGACCTCACGTAGGTCCCACCTGCGACTCGACGTCTCGGCGTCCGTCTTTCCACTCTTGTTACAAGAACTCTGAATAGACAACAAAAGTCCCAACGTAACACTTGCTAAACACACAACATATTGGATCAATGAGAAACGTCACGTAATCTGGCTGATACAAATAACTCACACGTTCATTCACACATCCACACGTGCTTCATAAACTGTCTATTTTCGTATCACCCCCATATCTCTGTCACTATCTTGAAACAGACTATAGCCTAACACTGTTGCTATACATTACTCTATACACTAGAAAAGACTATGCTAAACCAACCACGTACTATCTTCATAGCGGCTTAGACATACACACTTCACATTCCTTTAGTCATCTAACTCGGTAAACAACTGTATACAAAAACACCGGTTACTTCACCGAATTCTAAACATACTATACTAAACCAAACCGGAACACCGCTATACAACCACATTAATCTTACCACGCATACTGTCTTTAACTAAACAACTATCAATGCTACGTTTATAGAAACATACCTGAAATCTAGGCTTCAGAGTCTTGGAATGCGGGCTAGGTAACTCAAACACAACCGTTCCATACGACAAGACAGCCCGCACTCCCGATCTAAACCTCTGACAGTCACAGCTTCCGCCTAGAACTCACTAAACAGAACTCACTAAAAATCCCGTGCTAACCATGTCTTACAGATTTCCCGTGCGTCTAATGCCACCACAAACAAACCGTTAACAAAGCCCGTACCGTACTAATCCTACTCGTTAACAAAAACCGTACCGTACTAATCCTAATGTATGAGCACTATGCACGAGCATAGAGCTTCATCACATTAACCAAATATATTCCACATATTATGGAAGTATTTTCCACCTTGCGGCTTCTCAGTGAAGGGTGCTTCAGCCAATACTGTGTGATGGTAAAACGATGCGTCGTTTCCTCTAACCCTATCATTTTTTTTAAATATGGAAATGCTTCCTGAACACATTCATAACTATTTTATGTGGACCTATGCCGTCCTTCATAGTTTAAGAGACCAAAACTTTTGTAAAGACTGACCGCCAAGTGGATTCGCAGACAGTGTTGTGTGCTTCAGCCAATACCGTATGAAGACAAAACGATGCGTTGTGCCCTCTAATACCCATCCTTTTTTAATATAGAAATGCATCCTCAACACACACATAACTGTTTTATATGACCCTATGCCGTCCATAATAGGATTAGAGACTAAAAATATCGTAAGGTCTGGCCTCAAACCAGCTTCTTATACAGTGTAACGGGGCTTTAGCCAATACTGTCTTATTGCAAAGCTATGCGTTGTGCCCTCTAATGTCTATCATTTATGAATATTGAAATGCTTCCTGAACACATTCGTAACTGTTTTATGTGTCCCTTTGCCGTCCATCATAGTTTAAGAGACCAAAAATAATGTAAGGACTGGCCTCCAAATAGCTTCTAAGGCAGTGTAGGGGGGGGGGGGGGGGCTTCAATCAATACCGACTTATGGCTAAACTATGCGTTGTGCCCTCTAATGCCTACCATTTATGAATATGGAAATGCTTCCTGAACACATGTATAAACTGTTTTATATGGCCCTATGCCGTCCGTCATAGTTTGAGAGATCAAAAATGTCCTAAATACTGGCCTCCAAGCGGATTCTTAGTCAGTGTAGGGTGTTTAAGCAAATACCGTTTGATGGCAAAACGAATCGGTGTGCCCTCTAAAGTCCATTCTTTTTTTTTAACTCATGCTACCCCAGACATACCACAGCAAGATATCGATCGACCATGATAGTTCAAGGGTGATGCCAGAATAGCTTGGCGCCTATGGGCGCCAAGCTATTCTGGCATCATCCTTGAACTATCATGGTCAATCTGTGTCCTGCACTGCAATGCAGTCTTCAGAGGACAACGGCAACATTTGGGGATTTCGGTGTTGGGGTAGAATGAGTTGATATAGAAATGCATCCTGAACACATTCATTACTTTTTTATATTTCCGTCCATCATAAGTTTAGAGACCACAAATGGCGTATAGACTCGCCTCCAGGCGGCTTCTACGACGGTGTAGTGAGGCTTCTGACAATACCGTCTTGTCGCAAAACTATGCCTTGTGCCCTCTAATACCTATTATTTATGAATATGGAAATGCTTCCTGAACACATTCGTAACTGTTTTAGGTGGCCATATTCCGTCAACCATAGTTTAAGAGACCAAAAATGTTCCGTGTATTAAGGAAGTATTGGCCGCCTTGTTGCTTGTCAGTGTAGGGGTGCTAAAGCCAAAACTGTGTGATGGTAAAACGATGCGTTGTGCCCTCTTATGCCCATCATTTTTGAATATGGAAATGATTTATCAACACATTCATAACTTTTGTGTATGGCCCTATGCCGTCCATCATAGGTTAAGAGACCAAAAATATCGTAAAGACTGGCCGCCAAGCGGATTTTAAGACAGTGTAAGGAGTGTTTCAGCCTATACCGTCTGATGGCAAAACGATGCGTTGTGCCCTCTAATGCTTATCACTGAATATCACTGAATAAGAAAATGCTTCCTGAACACATTCAGAACTGTTTTATATGGCCCTGTGCCGTCCACCATAGGTTAAATGACCAAAAATGTGGTAAGGACTGGCTCGTAAAGCGGCTACTCAGACAGTTTGGGGGTATTTTAGCCAATACCGTCTGTTGACAAAACGATGCGTTGTGCCCTCTATTGCCCATCATTGTTGAATAAGAAAATGCTTCCTGTACACATTCATAACTGTTTTATTTGGCCCTATCCCGTCCAGCATGCGTGAAAAGACCAAAAATATTGTTAGGACCGTCCGCCAAACAGTTTCTGAGACAGTGTAGGGTGCTTCAATCAGTACCGTCTGATGTCAAAACGGGTGCCTTGTGCCCTCTATTTCCTATCATTTTTGAATAATGAAATGCTTCCTGCACACATTCATAATTGTTTTATATGGCCCTATCCCGTCCAGAATAGGTGAAAAGACCAAAAATATTGTTAGAACTGGCCTCCAAAAGTCATCTCAGACAACGTACTGGTGCTTCATCCAATACCGTCTGATGGCAAAACAATGCGTTGTGCCCTTTAATGACCAGCATTTTGTTTTTCGAAAATGCTTACTAAAAACATTGGTAAATGTTTTATATGGCCCTATCCCGTCCAGCATAGGTTAAAACACCAAAACGTTTGTAATGACTTGCCGCCAAGTGTTTTTTTAACATGTGAAATTGCAACAACAAAATAAGTGCTTTTATTATTCAGATTTTGTTGGGTCGGAAGTAGAGTCAGTCTCAGCGTAGGGGTGCTTCTGTCAGCCTGTCCGCGCCACTGAATCTGCCTCGGAATGCTGAGAGTGCATGTGACGAGCTGTTAGCGCGGTTTTGGCATAATCTGGGAGCCATACTACTATTTGACGCTTCCGGTTTCAGTGCGGGCTGCTAAGAGCTGGCTGTTCTCTTCAGGGCCATGGTTTCTTCTAAATTACAAGCACTGGCAGTGAACTCTTTCGGTCTAGATGTTTATATTTGAGCTCAGAAATGGGCCAGTTATGTTCTCTTTGAATGTCAACTGATTACCATGGTCCGCTCATAGCGTAATCTTAGCAGTCCCGTAATCTTGCCGACCGTTGCGGGGGCACCTGACTGACTGATGACTTTGCAACCAGCTCCCTCCATTTCTCTCTGTTCTCTGCCATTCTTAGCGTCCACGCAGCCTCAGTCCTGTCCACTCTGAGGATATTGTCCTCCCATCTTTTCCTTTACGGTCTTCCTCTCCTTCCTCGTCCTCCATGCAAAGTGCCTTGCAGGATTGTTTTGGCAAGTCCTGCTGAATGCGTGAAATGCCCATACCGCCACTTCAGTTTGCGTTTTTTCACAATGGCTAATAGGTCTTCATAGGGCCCGATTGCTTGCCTGATTTTGCTTCCCACTTCCTCGTTTGTGATGTGGTCTCTGTATGAAATGCCGCCAAGGGCAGCCTTCGAAAACATCTAATTTCAGTGGCTCCTTTCAACGTCAGTCTGAGGCCGTGAGGGTCCATGACTCGCAGGCATACAAGAACACTGAGATGACTAAGGAGCACATCATTCTGGTCTTGGAGCAGAGCGTGATGTTTCTATCCTTCCAATATGGTCTTCAATCTTGTCAGTGCTGTTGTTGTCTGCGCAATCCTGGACAGTATTTCTGGTTTTGATCCCTCATCTGTCACAATGGCTCCTAAGTATTTGAATTTATTAACTGTTTCTAGTTTTTGGCTTCCAATCATGACGTCAGTGCCAATGCCACTGGTGTTATTTGTCATCAGTTTGGTCTTCTCTGCACTGATTTCCATCCCATACGCAATGGCTGTACTGTCCAGTTTTTCCCACCAGCTGAGCTATCTCCTCGTTCTCTGTTCCTGCAAGGCCATCAATGTCGTTCGCAAAGCGCAAGTTCGTGATTGTTCTGCCTCCAATACCTACAGTTCCTTCATGATCTTTCATCTTCCTGGAAAGAATCATAGCGTAATGTCTCCAATTAAATAGCATCGGGGGATGAAACGTCATGGGACGAAATGTGATTGGGACGAACGGTCTGGGCGAATGCGCGTAGGGTGAAGATCAAGAGGCTCAAAGAACAAGCCCTTCAAAGCTTTCTAACGCTAAATAAACAACTTTTACCGCACCTACAACTCAAATATAGAATATTTCGACTTTGAATACTTAATAATATGTGTTTATGTGGTTATTTTGGCTTAGGAGAGGTTATTCAGACTGTTTTCGGACAGCGCGATCTTGTAGCAAGGGAAGTAAGCGACGCGACAACGGCAGTGGAAAACGGCTTACTAGTACAACTAAATCAACTTTAATGTAAACCAAACTTCTAACACATGATTATTTTGTGTTTAGGTACGCAATGATAGTACGGATATTGTTATTTTAGCTTAGGATAGGTTATTCCGGGTTATTCCGGGTTTTAGTAAGACCCGGTCCGTCACCCCACCAAGCTATGCGTAACGGCCGGAAATAAATAGTTCAATCTTTTCTGCTGGAAATCAAATCGTTTTGCACGGGTAAGTTTTTAATTTCACATGCCTGCAAGCTGTATAGATAAAAATAAATCAGTGCTTGGGGATTTAAGGCATCGATGTTGGTTGTCACTGCATGCCATCGACAGTATTCCGTATCGAACACTCGCTTTTCAGCTTCTTCCTGGTTGGAGTTGGGTCCAGCGAGGTCAACTCCGCGGTGAGGTCTACTAGTGGTACCGATACAAGTTTTAAATAAAAATCATGCTTAACATTGTTTACATGCACGAGATGATGAAGGGAGGGGACGGATGAGACTGGCGCGCCTTCAGTTTATAATTTATAAAGAAAACGGGGACGGGTGTGTTCTATCGCTACCACTACGTATCACGAGAAAGTGTCGATTGCACTACGGCGATCGCTAGCACTATAATTATGTCGACAGCACTACGATTGCTAGTACTGCGTGTATCTAGCACTGTGTCGCTATCACTACGGCTTCCAAAGTACACAAGTCTATGCGTCGATGAGCACTACCTGCAAAATTGGCAATGGCTGCATGAGACGAAGAAGGAAGGATGACATTGTAGTTGAAGTGAGGCTGAGTGTGTGCACATGTACCTCACTACCTGTATTACAATGTTTAAAGGTTACGTTGCTTGTATTAAAACTGTTTTTGTTGTTTTCAGAATCTGTGAGAGTACCATATCTGCTGAGAATCCCAACCAAATCATGGCGCAGTCCCTGGTGACCCTCACAGATCCTGACATTTTGGAGTATGATGACTTCTTCCTTGAATCCATTAGAAGCGATAACAGAGAGAGGAAAAACATAAAATACTTTGTGCTGTTCTTACTCCGCATACTCTCACATATTGCTGCAAAAACAGTTCAAACAGGAAGAAAACAGATCTGGAATATTAAACCAAAATGGTGGGACAAAATATTCATGGCTGCCATGGAAATGGCATCTTCTGAAATGAAGCAGACAAAATCCTACGAACATTGCTGTAAAAACACATGGAAGAACCCTACCAAAAAAGTTGAAGACTCGCTTGAAATTATAAATATAAAAGTGTCTGTACTGATGGGCCATTTACTGAAAAAACACAAAGTTCCACTTGAACTTCAGAACTTGTATAGAGTTCTGAACGACCAACACACACAAAAAAAAACAAAAAGAAAAATTATGTTCGTTGTTGTTTTACAACATTTGCTGTCGTGCATTTGTGAAAAATGCAATTGAGGCTGAGAAGCAAACAGATGATTCTGGAATAGTATTAAATTCACTCCAGGTCTGTTGGAAACCGCTGAATGAAAGGCATCTGACTCTGAGCCAGGCCAAGCATGGACCAGAAGACTTTGATGTCATGAGAAGCAGAACAGAAGACAGATGTGAGGATGTGCAGCACATGCTGCCTGCTGAAGGGCAAACTGGTATTACACAGGCAGAGAATATGGTCACATCATCCACTGGCTCTAATATTGATCACCTGCAGAGTCCACTGAACAATTCTACTTCCATCCACAGTTCTGTGACACAGACCCTTGTGACAGCTGAGTCTGACCAAGATCCAGATTTCCATTCTTCAGACTTTGCATTTGGAAGCAGCCATTCTGATTTTAGCAAGAGCAGATATGTTCATGCAAAACTTTTAGAGAGGCTTGATTCTGAGGAATGTATTCATTCAGTTTACCCTCTCAAGCACGCAGGTGCTGATACTGTACACAGTGTTAATGCTTGCATGCAAAAGAGGGTTAATGTAAGAGGAAACAAAAGAATGGTCCAAACAGATAGTAGTGGTAGTATTAGTAATGCTGTTTATTTAGAAGATGGAATCAAACAACTCTCAAAGCTGACCAGATCAGAGTGTCCTTACCGCTCTGACCAAGTCCAATCAGAAACATTCTCTCTAAAGGCAAGATCAAATCGGGTTGATGGGATCAAGTCGTCCGCAGAAGTGAAAACAACTGATGCTGGGGGATGGGTGCTTCAGGCCAATGAGGGAGATGTTACTGTTCCTCCCTACTGCATGTCAGAGCCTCCATCATGCACTTCACAGCCCGATGATTTTGTTCCTGGGGAAATAATTGATTGTCTGAACATCAGGAGCAGAGAGAGTTCACCTGAAGATGGAAGCAGCTGCATGATCAATCCAAGAAAGAGACTGCATGAAGGAGAAACATATCCTTTGTTTAAAAAGCAGAGAACAGAAAATGCAGAAACCTGTGCTTCAAATTCATTTGATTCTGCTCGACTGTCTGGCATGGATCCCATGTCACTGGCCATGCAATTGTCGCAAATTGTGAATCATGATCCACCTGCTATGCCCACATCAAAAACCATGAATCATTTCAATATTTTGGGTTGCACCATTTATGACACCTCCAGCGCTGATGTTTATATGCATGGCCAAATGGACACAGCAGAAGCTGGCTTGGACATAGATACATTTCTGGATTCAGTGCCAGACTCGGAGGCAAGCAGCTTTGCCACCCATGATTCTAAACAGAGAATTGAAAGTCGAGATCATTCTCATGTAAACTTTGTTTCTGTTGAAGACCAGCCAGTTCAGCTGAGGTCAGAGATTATGGACCCTGTGCCCACTGTGTCTTGTTATAAAAAAACGTCCTGCTGGAAGTTCTGATTGTATGGTTCAGCAGCACTTGACAAAGACAACCACAGGACAGTTTGACATGACACATACTGCCCCTGGAGAGAATCATGTGATTCATGAACCTTTTCTAGCTGTTTCATTTCAGGGTGCACTTTTGGGCTCGGATGATAGGGAATGGAGTACACCAGAATCTGTGGATAAAGTGAATCAATACATAGATGCTATGTATGGTACCAAGGCAGCTGAATAATGTTTGTCTACCATATTGAAAATTGAGGCTGACCGGAGCATATTCCGTAGCATGCAAATGATGAACATAGGACTCATCAGACTCTGACAGTGAAGTAACGTGACAAAAATTATGTCACGCCTATCTATGCTAACCGCGCTGTTGAACGTACATTTGGCGGGAAGCACTGTGCATGTGTGTGTATGTATGTAGACACGAGTATCTCCGGTGTTTCTGTACATATAGGCCTGAAACTTTAGGAAATGCTTTGTTTGATCAAGATGTATTTCACAGAGCCTCCGAGCATATTCAAATTGGGTGACTCGTTAAATAGAAAAATTTCCGTTTATATAAAGTCGGGTGACCCACATTTGAGTCCATAATTTTCGCTCTATTCACTTGGAATTTTGGATATAGCTAAATTGGAGATAGACATTGAGTGAGTTTGTAATCCAGCATTGTAACTCTTCAACTTTTTAAATAATAATTAATTCATTTTTGCAAGTTTTGGAGCCACTATATACACCCAAACAGACAACCCTGGAAAAGGCTATGTGGAACAAATCAGTCAGCTCTGGAAGAGGCTGTGTGCTATCGATCTGGAAATTGAATCAGCTGAAAATTTGGCATCAGGATAATTTTAAAAGTTTTTAATTTTTCCATTTGTAACTGAAGTGACGCACAGTTGGAGCAATACAATCGTCCATTAACGTTTGTTTGGCGAAAAAATACCAAGTGGTTGCGGAGTTATCGGCATTTACAATGTGGCGAACATAGAGATTTGCAGCAGGCATTTTTTTTACTTCAACAGAATTTATTTATTTAGATCTTTAATAAACTTATTGTGTGTTCTTTTGAACATCCAGTTTAGATCAAACCTGACAGAGATGGTTTGGGACTAGAAGAATTTAGAGTTAGGATTTCAGGAAAATCTAGTAGTTTAGGAGTTAATGGAGAATTATTACTGTCTGAAACAAACTTCATGTTTGCTACCAGTTTGGCTCTTGTTTTGAAACCCCTAAAAAGCACACCTACTTATCCGATTTTTAAAAAAAGTATTGTAAAAATCTACATGGGAAAGAATTTTTGGTATATTTTACGAGTTATTTTGAGCAACTATATTCAAGTTGCCGATTTCTGTAAGTTTTCGCTACCAGTACAATGAATTGTGCCTAGACTGACTGGTAACATATACGTTCAATATTCTGTTTGGTTGGTTTTTTTTTCACAAACACTGAAGCAGCACAGGAACATTCAGAGAAAGTCTTTTTGCTGTCAGGACGTTAAGTAATGTGTAACCAACCAACATAAACAGTGTAGTCTGTCCTAATACATTTTCTCTTATGACAACCAGACATGCTGCAACTATTTAACACATTCACGCCTGACAAACTATAATGGCAGATAGATACCATGATAGTTCAAGGTTGGCACCAGATTATCTTTGTGCCGCAGTTGCCATGCTAATCTGGTACCATCCTTGAACTATCATGGCACATTCATCTAACATATGCATGTTCATCAGCGGACGCCTCCCCAATTTAGAAAATGAGGTCCCAGGGTTGAAAGAGATCTCTGAGGTGTCCTCCAACTGTTCAAACTTTAATGTTAGTAATGTACGTTACATTTGTGGTTGTGTTATTCTTTTTAGGGCATATGTGTGTTGATCGTAGGAAACATCTGGTGTTCTGTTGAATTATATTAGTTCAGAATCATGTACCTTTTTAGTATGATTTGGGATTTTTTTGCATGGAAAATTGCCATCTATTTTTGTGTGTGTGTGACTAAAATGTTGCACATTTCGCTAAATTGTTTTTGAAGTCCAACCTAGCTCAAGCTGGAAGGTTCTGGAACAGGCACAATTGTTCAAGTGACCTCAAGCATGCCATCAAAGTTTTGCAGTACACATGTTGGCTACATTTCGTAACATTTATGTAATGCACATATATTTTAGTGGAAGATTGTAGATAGATCTAGAGTGTTCTTTTTAATGAATATTAATGAGTTTTGGTTACGTTTTCTTTTCTGGTCGAGTTGTGAAATTTGCGGGATTGTTCTGGACATCTGGACTTCCATTAAAAACGCGAAAAGTGTCTTTAAGTGTACCCGCAAACAAAGAGCCACCCTGACAGCCAAACAAGAAAATTTAATTTGTTGCTTACTTCAGATGTTCAGCCTACTGTCTGAGCTACCTTCACACAAAAATTGGATGAGTTATCGCCCATGGCTACCTTGGAAGACACAGGGTTTCATTAGTAGTGAAAATAAGCAAAACAGGACACACTCTGTGAAGCAAGTTTCCTGTGATATGTTTGAACACAAGTTGTGTGGATTGCTTATGATGTCATTAACTGCCTCAAAGGAAATTTGACCTAAAAAAATTCATTAGAGAATTAGAACTTCCGGTGCACATTATTTTCTTAATAAATCTTATTTGATTTAATGTGAATTACTTTCAAACCATTTTTTTGCTCCAGTGACTGACACAGAGATAAAGAGCACACCCATATCCATTTAATCAGGTAAATATGGCCGCTTACCTAAACATAAAGAACTTTTTGATTTTCATGTTTGTAGGTCATTTGATTATTTAGGTGTCTTTGAGTTTGACAAACGAAAAGTAGGTCAAGACCAATTTTTAAACAGGCCAGATTTTCATGCACACGGACCCTAGTGACACTGCACATTGGTTGGCTTTCAGATGTGTCCTCTGCAGATGCTCCCCATTTCACTTTAAATATCCTGTGATGGTAGTGTCGCTGATGACGTCGCAAGTCTTCGATGTGCGGTTTTTAAGACTAAACATTCTAATTGCACACAACATAACACACTTTTTCATAACATTTTCTAATAAATGACATCCAAATAACCCGGATTAAAGCATATTTACGAAGAAAAGCGCTATGGAGAAAAATTCAAAATTTAATGGAAGTCAGTATAGTATAAAAGAGGGTGTTGGGAAGTATGTGCGTGCATTGTACGAGAGACGCTGTGTATCAAAGTTTGGATGCATTGTAATTTGTACGAGACAGTGTATCGTAGCATGGATGCATTGTGCTGAGTGTATCGTTAGAATAAAGTACTCTTGGAACTGTTGCTACAGTGTTGTTTTCAACCTTGTGCCACCTGTGACAAGTGGCAACCAAGGTTTTTCTACGAGAACCCTATGAGTGTCTGGTGTGATTGCATCATACTACGACCACAACTATCACGTAACAATATAGAAACCACAATCCCACTCACACATGCACACTAAATACAATATTCATAAATTTATTATTAAAAATGATAATAGCTGCATACACAGTACAGGTCAGTCTAAAAGCAAATGAGGTACATGTTACCTGGTATGTATGCATCTTCTAGGATCATTTGCACAAAAAGCAAGAGAAGCATATTATATTGCAGGAGAAATTAATTCAATTAAAGAAAGCGAGTTGTGGAAAATTCGTTATTGGTATATATATATATATATATATATATATATATATATATATATATATATATATATATATATATATATATATATATATATATATATATATATATATTTTTTTTTTTTTCATAAAAATTTTGTGATTTGCCACTAAACTTCAGTTTATGGGTGACATTTTTATTTTCTGTTCGATTGCTCTTACTGTTGTTTTTTTTTTAAAGTGCTTGTGATTTTGGACCTTACTGCTTGTAGCGTATGGTTCACAATCACAGACAATGATATGTGAAAAAATGAAATTGATTACAAATCTGCACATGTACATGATTTATTACTGGGGTACAATGGTTAAAGCATACATCTGAAGTTAGCCTTGTAACTAATAACGGCTAGGAATTATTATTTTGAAACCATTACTAATTTACTGTGGATCATCTAAAGAACACTGATGACAAGGTTGACCAAAAGGTATAGATCATTGAGCTCCTGTGAGTGCTCTCGAGCAAGCCACAGGAGCTCATGGGGCTCTAAGTCTCTTGCATCTACCAGGTAATTGGTGTTCATTGTGTTCTGGTGCTGAAGGGTGTCAAGTCAGTATAATGGACCAATGATAAGAAAAAAGGATAAAGAAGTGTCGACAATAAAAAGTATTGGTGGAAACTGAAAAAATAATAGTTTTAAAAACTAATTAAAAAAGTTTCTGTATTTTGATTTTTGTCAAATGACACTGATCTTGGAGTACGCTCTACAGGTAAAATATTTTTTACATACACATTTGCCTACCAAAATCTCATGTACTAGTGAAAAGGTAATTAACAATTTGTAAATCAACTTCCATATTATCACATATAGACACATACTATGATATATATCTGAGACAGACTTCTTTTTTGTAAATTAAAATGTATCACCCTTGAACAACCAGTGGCTGCATACACAAGACGATTAATAGTACTATATGCAAAAACTGTTAACAGATGCAAATATGTCCTGTCTGATAACAGATTTTAACATTTTAAGAGCCCTTGCAGTGACATGTACCATTTTTGTATTTTGAACCTCCTCAGTGCACAAAAGGTCTATGGACTGACATCAGCTACAGCTTGCTTGCACACAGCCAAGGATGGGCAAACTACTTTTGAAAAGTAGTCCGCTACACTACAGTTACATTTGTAAAAAATAATAGTTCGCTACTTTACAATTACATTTTGAAGAAATGTAGTTCGCTACTTTTACGCTACTTTAAAAAAAGTAGTTAACTACTTTTCAAACTACTTTTTTAAAAACTGTAATCACAACTGGGACTGATAAGTATTTTGAAGTTCAAGTAAATAATCAACTTTAAAGTCAAAAATAGGAGAAAAAAAAAGCAGCTTATATATACACTGACAGTGATGTCTAGTATAAAACATAAATACAGCCACAAGGCTGTATAGGCAGTTGAGAATAAATGGGCCAAAGAAGTTAATTGATCATTCAATGATTCATGAAAACACTGACACTTCCTTATAAACCTTTCTTGGAGTTGTACTTAACCAACACTTTTGCCTCAAAGTTATAATCAGTAACTCTGGCTCTAATCTTTGTTACAATAAGTCCAGCCTGACTAAACAGACGCTGGGACAACAACTCCCCTACTAAATCTGTTTTAACTTTTATACTATACAGAAAAATCAGCATTTTATTTCCAATTCACATTCAATAGCCTATCCCTAACAATGAAATGAAAGTATTTCCCAGTCCGTAATGTGATTCAGTGACACAGGCGCCTTTTCTTAAATATGCAATATCTTTAGTAGTATTTCAAATTATTTTAATCATAGCTATCAATACAAAGGCCTACCTATTTTTTTTCCATCATTATGATTATATTTATTATTATTATCATTATTATTATTTTCTTTTAATTTCCCCCCTTTGTTTTGTTCATAAATTTGTAACGTACAAAGGCGTAGCAAATATCATTTTTATTCCCACTTACCCCCTTCCACACTTTGGTACCGGTCTCAGGCCACTTTACAAAATTTCAAATACAAGCGATAAAAAAATCTCTGTAACTTCAGTAGCTGACTGGCCCTTCGTTTGTCTTGTACTGTGTTTGTCTTAAATCAGTGGCGTAAATCCGCGTCTGTTTCGTGAGTGTGTGTGTTGGGTTTCAGGCGCGGCGCTTTGAGTCGATTTTCCCCCAAAATTGAGAAAAAGCGCCTATATAATAACGGTATTATTATTATTATTTTTCCAAGACCATCCACTTTACTCAACTTAAATCCTTAAATCAGCTATTTTGCGTGTTTTTCGCTCATGGGGTAGTTCATGCAAACGGCATTATCTTACAAATATGCCCGGGTCTATCAGGGTGGCAATAGCCTCCAGACTCAACAAGGCTCTCAAAAAACCCTCGAAACGGCAGTTTTCAATTAAAAAATGTAGGTATAATCATCAACCTTAAAGGATCAAACTTTGCAATTTTCTTGCCGATTTTCACACCTAGGGCTTACAGGTCACAATTTGACCTAATCCTACCCCACGGCCGGGACAAACAGCAGGCTTATGCAAACACTGTTTATGAAAAATCATGTGGGTATTAATGAGAAGATATTTTTTTTTTTGGTATGTTAGCTGTTTTACAAATGACTCCGAAAAAGTGGTGCAGAAAACCGCTGATTTTCAAATCTTTGGCATACAGGTCACAATTTACCTAATTGTACCTGAGACAAATTGTAGGCTTATGTAAATACTGTATATGAAAAATCATGCGATTATTGATGAGAAGGTTGTTTTGGGGTAAAAAAGATTAAATTGTTTTAAGATTAATCCCAAATAATTCGTGAAATTAATCCCAAAAACGTGGGAAAAAATTAAAAAAAATATTTAATTATAATAAGAAATAATAATACATAGTTCTTGTATAGCGCTGTTCTCCAGGAAAACACTGGACTCAAGATGAGACGCGCCGCATAGTTTTGATCATCTGCAAGCGTGAAATCTGCCAGTACTTTTATCACGCAAAACGTTCTAGAGGTACAGTGCTGGTTAACAAACATTCAATATCTCCCTTTTATCTAGCTATATGCAAATACATATTTTTTAAAAAAGCAAAAACAAGAAAAATTATGGACTCCAGTGTGGTTTTTGTGAAACGGCCATTTTCTCGCCAATGAGCATCTTAATTAAAAAACTACCTCCAGATTATTATTTTAGGGACAATATCATACAATTTCAAGCTTGTCCTCAAACGCGGGCTCTAGTCGCCGCCAAATGCACACACACACATACAGCACTTGGCGCTAAAAAGACATTCTCTAGCATGGTTTGCATAGCTAGACGTGACGTCATTTTTAAGGCCCTTCTATTTATGGTATGTGTGTGCGTATGTATGTAAACAAGAAAATCTCCGATATTTCTGTACACACAAGCTTGAAACTTTGCGAAATACTTTCTTAAGTGGGTGGCTAAGAGAGCCTCCGAGCATATGGCTAAGAGAGCCTCCGAGCCTATTGTAATTGAATGTCTCACTGACGACATAACCGTTTATAGAAAGTCAGTTGACCCAGATTAGAGTCAGTAATGTTTGTCATATTTACTTGAACTTTTACATATAGCTAGTTTGGAGAAAGACATTGGATGAGTTCGTTAGCCAGCTTTGTATCCTTTAAACTTCTTTAGTAAAAATTAATTCTTTTCAGAAAAGAATTAAAACACCCCCAAAAAATAAAAAATTGACTTCTAGAGAAAATCAGACAGTGGCGATCACGTAAAAGAGGCAACTCCGTCACCACGCAGACACTGAGATAATACTCTAAATATGACGTCATTCTCTCTCACGCGCGCGGCTCTATCTCTCTCACACAAACATGCGCGCATGCCTCTTAGAGATATTTGGAGCCCGCGCGCACGCACGCACTAACACACACATCGACGCACTTTCAGAAGAGCATGCAGGTGACCCGTGTACTTAGTATATCATGTAGCTAGGTAAAGTCAACCTGCTTTCACACAAATTATAGCAAGACTGAAATTGTACCGTGAAGTTATAGTTTTGTCACCATTTTCTCAAGCCTATGAAGCGAAAGTGAAACTTATATCACGTAAAATATACAATTACGTAAAAACTAAAAGATACATCATGACAAATGACGTTTGACAAATCAATGACGCGTATGTCCTGCGCTATTATTTCGAAACCATTACAGATTCACTGTAGATCATCAAAAAAAAAAAAAAAAAAAAAAAAAAAAACCCACCTGATGACAAGGTCGGCCAAGACAGGCATAGATCCTCGAGCTCCTGCGAGTGCTCACAAGCAATCCACAGGAGTTCATGAGGCTCTAAGTCTCTTGCATCTACCAAGTAATTGGTGTTCATTGTGTTCTGGCGGTGCGCTTTTTTAGCGTGTCAGTCATGTTACATTGTATTTCTGTTCGTAAATGGCCTGAAATTTTCAAATAATATTTCGACCAAAAAAAACAACTTCCATGCACCTAGGGGCTGGAACAGTGGATATGTGATACGCCCCCTTTCGGGGGGGCTTCCATATGCATTGCTTTCAGTCTCTTACTTAGCGGCCCCCTCTTTCCTATCTTTTTTTTTTTTTTTTTTTTTTTTTTTTTTTTTTTTTTGGTGTGCTTGGACCAAAGTAGATCTATGATCATTGGTCTATCATGCACACTTCTCTCCCTTGACAGTGCTTTTCCTACTCACTTGGTAGTTTTTTCTAAATTACAAGCACTGGCAGTCAACCCTTTCGGTCTAGTTTTTTACTACAATTTCGACTGCAACCCCTTCCCCCTACCCCACCCGGGTCTGCCTTGGGGGACTTGGGTGGGGTTAGGTATTTTTTAGTTCCCAGGGTCACCCTGGTCAGCCCCACAGGGTGGGTTTTTCTCTCTATTCTGGGGCATGTGTTTCTGTCTACCCTTTGTCCATTCACCTGTATTTGCCTTTTTAAAACTCTCCCTACTGTCTGCACTGCCTGTAGCTCTTGATATTGGATGTGTGCTGCTAAATGGTCTTAGCTTTATTTAGGCCCCATGTTGTAGGTTTATGTAACGTATTTGACCGGCTGGCGACATACATTCAATTTTCTGTTTATTTTTTTTTTTTATTATTATTTTTTTTTTCACAAGCAGTGCAGGCACGTCCTGAGAAAGCCTTGTTGCTGTCGGGACGTTAAGCAATGTACAATCAATCAATCAATCAACCCTTCCCCCTTTTTAGTAGGTTCTCTCTTAGGGTGCATGGAAATTTAGCTCTAGGTGGAGGCATGGAATGTATGCCCCTGCAGAAACCACAGTAAAATGTGGTCTTCTTTGCAGGTAAGCAGAAATTCCTTCTCTTCCTCCAGTATTGCCGATGGTGTGCTGACGAGGTCGCCAAGACCGAAACAGCTGTCCACACCGGCTCAATATCTGGACCCCCACTTGGGGGACCTAGATTTAAATTTCCATGCACCTAGGGGCTGGAACAGTGGATATGTGATACGCCCCCTTTCGGGGGGGGGGGGGGGGGGCTTCCATATGCATTGCTTTCAGTCTCTTACTTAGCGGCCCCCTCTTTCCTATCTTTTTTTTTTTTTTTTTTTTTTTTTTGTGTGCTTGGACCAAAGTAGATCTATGATCATTGGTCTATCATGCACACTTCTCTCCCTTGACAGTGCTTTTCCTACTCACTTGGTAGTTTTTTCTAAATTACAAGCACTGGCAGTCAACCCTTTCGGTCTAGTTTTTTTACTACAATTTCGACTGCAACCCCTTCCCCCTTTTTAGTAGGTTCTCTCTTAGGGTGCATGGAAATTTAGCTCTAGGTGGAGGCATGGAATTTATGCCCCTGCAGAAACCACAGTAAAATGTGGTCTTCTTTGCAGGTAAGCAGAAATTCCTTCTCTTCCTCCAGTATTGCCGATGGTGTGCTGACGAGGTCGCCAAGACCGAAACAGCTGTCCACACCGGCTCAATATCTGGACCCCCACTTGAGGGACCTAGATTTAAATTTCCATGCACCTAGGGGCTGGAACAGTGGATATGTGATACGCCCCCTTTCGGGGGGGGGGGGGGGGCTTCCATATGCATTGCTTTTAGTCTCTTACTTAGCGGCCCCCTCTTTCCTATCTTTTTTTTTTGTGTGTGTGTGTGTGCTTGGACCAAAGTAGATCTATGATCATTGGTCTATCATGCACACTTCTCTCCCTTGACAGTGCTTTTCCTACTCACTTGGTAGTTTTTTCTAAATTACAAGCACTGGCAGTCAACCCTTTCGGTCTAATATTTCGACAGCAACTGTTTCGGGGTTCAGCGTTAAACGGTCAGATCAAGATTTTCATTTCGCTCTCAATTTAGGGAGTAATCATTCATTCCTAAACTGATTTTTGTCAGTCGTGTTGAGGTGGAATTCATAGCACAACTGACAGGACCGTAACATAATTGACAGAAAAGACTGTCACTGACTTTGGCCTGTTTGATTTAGTTACTTTTCTGTTGAAAATGACCGTTTTCACAAATTTAATGTTTCATAGACCCCAAACTATTTCCGATGATGTCAGTACTCTTTTTACTTTAGAACTCGTAACTAGCAGAGAACATGAATGGCAGTTACAGACAAAAACTTTGAAGCAGTTCCTTGCACTATGAAACTTCACCAAATACTTGCGGTTACACCGTAACACATTAAATGCAGAGATATTCACTGCCCATGTGCTCAAAATGGATGCCCTGACCATGACATGCGTGATTTCTCACTAGCAGCCTGGGGGTCACATGAAGGATGCAAACCGAAGATAAAAGATGACGATAATGGCGGGCCGGCCTAATCCTCTGACAACTCAGTGAAGTAACTTGACAAGAACAAATATTACGTCATGTCTAGTTACGCCAACCTCGCTGCTGAACGTACATTTGGCGTGAAGCGCGGTATGTGTGTGTGTGTGTGTGTGTGTGTGTGTGTGTGTGTGTGTGTGTGTGTGTGTGTGTGTGTGTGTGTGTGTGCGCGCGCGCGCGCGCGTGTGTGCGCATATGTATGTAAACAAGAGAATCTCCGATATTTCTGTTCGCACAAGCTTGAAACTTGGCGAAATACTTTATTCAAGGGGTGGCTAAGACAGCCTCCGAGCAATGTAATTGGACGTCTCATTGAAGACATAAAAGACGATTTCATAGAAAGTCACTGAGTTGACCCAGATTAGAGTGCGTAATTTTTGTCATTTACTTGAAATTTTGGATAGAGCTAGTTTGGAGAAAGACACTGGACAGCATTGTACCCTTTTAACTTCTTCATTAAAAATTAATTCTTTTTGGAAAAAAAATTAAAACAGTAAAAATAACTTGACATCTAGAGACAGTTAGACATGCGGCGGTGACGTAAAAGAAGCAACTCCTTCACCACGCAGACAGTGACACAATACTCTAAAAATGTAATTATCTCTTTCACGGCTCTTTCTCCCTCTCTCACGCACACACATGAGCGATTCTCCAAGAGGCATAGATCCTCATGCGTCCGCAGGGCGCATGAGGATCTATGCCTCTTTGAGATGTTTGGATTGATTGATTGATTGTACATTGCTTCCCGACAGCAACAAGACTTTCTCAGGACGTGCCTGCACTGCTTGTGAAAAAAACCCAAACAACTATTGAATGTATGTCGCCAGCCGGTCCAATACGTTAAATAAACCTACGACATGGGGCCTAATAAAGCTAAGACCATTTAGCAACACACATCCAATATCAAGAGCTACAGGCAGCGCAGAGAGTACGGAGAGTTTTAAAAAGGAAAACAGTACAGGTGAATGGACCAAGGGTAGACAGAAACACGTGCCCCAGAATATAGGGGAAAACTCAGCCTGTGGGGCTGACCAGGATGACCTTGGGAACTAAAAAGAAGTTAACCCCACCCAAGTCCCCCAGTGCAGACCCGGGTGGGGGGTTAAGATGTTTGGAGCGCGCCCGCACACACACACACACACATCGACGCGCTTTCAGAAGAGCATGCATGTGTGCTTAGTATCTATCATGTAGCTAGGTAAAGTCAACCTGATTTAATAATAATAATAAGCGCATTAAATAGGCGCTTTATCCCAATTGAAAATCGGCTCAAAGCGCCGCCGCGAACTGAACCCAACAAGCACGCTCACGTGAATCACACGCATTCACTCACACACTGTACATAAACACAGAACATTCACATGGTGCTAAGGGCAAGCTCAAGCGAGCTACTGCAGTTTTTGGAAATTCGAAATCGTTTGTATTTGAAATTTGATAAAGTGGGCTGAAACTGATACCAAAGTCGTGGGGGAGGAAGAGCCGGAGTACCCGGAGAAAAAACCCCCGACGGTCCGCCCGAATTAACGGTGACACTTACTAGAGGAGAAAAATCCGACGCCGGAACCCGTAATCGAACCTCGCACCTTTAGCATTGGTGGCAGGCGCCTTAACCACTGCGCCACAAATTATATTCAAGATTGAAAGTGTACCGTGAAATTCTAGTTTTGTCACCATTTTCTCAAGTCTTGAAGCGAAAGTGAAACTCATATCACATTAAATATAAAATTTATTATGTAAAAACAAAAAAATACGACATGACAAATGACGTTTGACAAACCAATGACGCGTATGCACTACGGCCGCCGGCCCCTTAGAGAGTTCGCTGATGCATTGGCAGATCTGCGAGGCTTTTTCATCAAAAGGAGGTATTTTAAGGTCAGAAACAGGTCAAAGACAGAAGGTAGAGACCCCTGATAGCAAGGACAGCTCTCATATAGAAGGAACTTTGTGGGATATGTTTTATCCCATCTTGTTAGACCACTGAGATGGTTTGCAGACTGCCAATGTGTAGGAACATTTATCTTGGAAGTGGCATTACTAGTGTCCCTGGATACATTGAGCAGGACAACCTGTCTGTTGAGTATACAAGTTTAACAATATACCCGTTAGACATTCCAGTTACAGATGTGACATACCCTTTGTCAGTAGAAGCATACGGAAACTGCGTGCCTGCATGTGGCAGTGTCTATGCATTCGGCCGTGAGGCCAGCAGAAATAAGAGCACGGATCATACATGAACTCGCTTCTCACTTTGATCACTGTCTTAATGAAGAACATTTGATAAAAGATTTCCATGCCAACAAACAATGCAAGCCAGGATCTTGGCATTTGAACCTGCAAAAAAAAAAAACCCACCAAAAAACAACCTTTGTTCACACACTTGACAACCTCCCATTTACCTTTGACCTTTATAAACAGTTAACCAGATTAGTATGCATAGAAAGTTCTTTTCATCAGCTACCTTTTGGCCAAATATGGTTTATAAGGTTTGCAAAAATGCTTATAATGGTTAAAAAAAATCTAAAAAATAGACATTTTTCACATCGTTTGCAAACCCATTGTGACCCCTGACCTTTCCGAGGGGGTCATGCAAATAGCATGTATACACGGGTCCCACCATCAGGTATGTATGTACCAGGTTTGAGATGGAAGTTGAAAATAAAATTTGAGAAAAAAAAAATTAAAATAAAAAAATGACCTATTTCTTGACCTTTCGCATGAGTCATCCAGATTAGTAAGCATAGTAAGGTCTTACCATCAGGTATCTTTGTAACAAGTTTCGGCTTCGGGTTGTGAACAGTGTTTGAGAAAAAAAGGTCTTTTGTCAAAATATTGCTAGTTTTGACGTATTTTCTGATGCCCTAGGTGACACTGACCTTTGAGAGAAGTCACCAAAATTGGTTGGTTTAGAAAGGTCTGGCTTGGGCCTAGTTTGAAGTCTGTGGCTTGAATGGAAAATACCATCGTTTAAGTTTACAACGGACGAACAACCACTGGCCCATTTCATAGACCTACTTTTGCTGTCTCACATGAGCCAAGAACAAACAAACAAACATTTCTTGTCTACCGCCGATTTATTGTTAGATACCAGTACTGCTGAGCTAGACACACCATCCGTCTCGGAGAAACTTAAAAACCTTTGTGATGAGAACCTAACACCAAATGTTTCCTTTTATATGCTGCTTATGGCCGTGTTTGATGTTGGAAAATTGATGTCAGCTAAAAAAAAAAAAAAAAAAAAAAAAAAAAAAAAAAAAAAAAAAAAAAAAAAAAAAAAAACTCTCACGATGTCATGACGGCATCAATACATACTTTCTCAAAATGGCTGCCCCATACGTTGTCGAGTCTCTGGCATTTATTTATAATCTCATCCTTCAACACAGTACATTTCTACCCTGGTGGAAAATAGCAAAAGTTATTCCCTTGCCTAAAGTAAGGACCTCACAAATCCTAACAAATTTAGACCGATCTCCCTTTTGTCAGCCCTGTCAAAGCCTATAGAAAAACATGTTCACAGACACCTGAGCAATTTTCTAGAGAAGCACAACTTAATTCACCCCCTGCAGTCAGGATTTAGACCCCGCCACTTTTGTCATGCTGCGCTGTCTCATTTAACAAATACTTGGCAAACATCTATTAACAAGGCTCAGATGAAAGGTGCTGTATTTTTATATTTTTCAAAAGCATTTGATCTAGTCAATCATGGACTTTTGATGCAGAATCTAGCGACATATCAATTAAACACAAATTCCTTAGCTTTCTTTCAATCTTACTTGGACAATAAGTGTCAGTATGTGTTTGTTAATGGACGTTCTATGAAAGCCACCATAAAGCATGGAGTCCCTCAAGGTTCTATTTTAGGTCCCTTTCATTTTCTATTTATATCAACGACCTACAACTACATATTTCACAGCCAAATGTAATGTGCAGCATGTTTGCTGACAGACGCTACCCTTCAAGTTTCATCAGCTGCCATCTCCAAAATTAATTCCTCACTGCAACGCAGTATTAACGATATTTCTAGATGGTGCCATGAAAATTATATGATACCTAACCCATCCAAAACAGAGTGCATATTAATCACTACTCACCAGAAGCATCAGCTCCACCCGCCTCCACTCAGCCTTTTACTCGGCTCAGAGCTGATTAGGCAAGTCGGAGAGCACAGGTTGTTGGGCATCACTATCAACGATCTGCTCGCTTGGCACACTCATGTCAATAGCATATGTCATGCCGTGTCCAGAAATTTATTCACCCTTTCTAAACTTACTCATTTTACAGACACACCTACAAGAAAATCTTCTATAACGCTCACATCCAATCACATAGATTATGCATCTACAGTTTGGGATGGATGTAGCGATGCATGCTTCAAGAGGCTTAATGCTCTCCACCAGCGGGCCGCCAAGTTAATCCTCTCTAATAGTAAAGACAGCACTGAATACCGACTCAAAGCCCTTAGTATGTTGCCTTTATTTAAGTTACAATAAGGGGTGTTGTTTAAAATCAGCCTCTCCAAAACTCTTCACTACCTAACAGATCTCGTTTGTCCCATAAGCACACCAAACAAAATAACGAGGAAAAATCTGTACCTAGGCCACACCTTGATATATTTAAAATGAGCCTATCTTCAGGAGCCATATTCTGGAACTCATTACCAGCAGATATTGCTGCCGCCCCATCCCTGTCTACATTCAGGACCCGTCTACACAGCACCTGAATAAGCTATGAGCATCCAACATGTTTTTACGGTCACAAACTCTCGCCCTTACTATAAGCCCACTGTACCGTTGCCAGTTTTCTTCTCAAAATCTGGACTCTTCATTTGCCTTTTCAGTAAGAACAGCGGTGTCTGCATATGGCATTATGCACGTGAGCGCCTGAGAGTGTGCGTGCGTATAATTACGGGTTGAGCAAGTGGGCGTGTAACTAAAGAAGTACCCAACGGAGAAAGTAACACGCTTAGAAAAGACGGGTACAACATAATTTATTAATATTTCGGGTAAATACCCTTTGTCAAAATAGACAAACAAACAGACAGAGAGATTAGCCGCTACTTATCTTCATTGAGTTGCCACATTCCTTCTGCCAATGAAGATAAGTAGCGGCTAATCTCTGTTTGTTTGTTTGTCTATTTTGACAAAGGGTATTTACCCGAAATATTAATAAATTGTGTTGTACCCGTCTTTTCTAAGCGTGTTTCTTTCTCCGTTGGGTACTTCTTTGCATATTACACGCTTGGCAGTCACCTATTTGGTCTTGATTGGCGTGTAACTAGTTTTTTCCTTTCATTTTTGTTTCTAGTACTATTGATTTGATATATGCATGTACATTTATATGACTTGGGCCGCTGCTGGTTTTGTTTATTTATTAACGACTTGCCGCTTTATCTCAGCAGCCCAGAGACAATGTGCGACAGGCCCACTCGGCACCGGCCTCCACGTGGCGTGGGTGGGTAGTCTCCTCAGTCAATGACTGAGTGGGCTAGCAGAGGGGTGCCATCTTTGTCCAGGCTTAGGACTTGATGTCAGCAGATATGTTGCTCAGTCTTTTTCACTGGTCCGGTTTTTGAGGAGCTGTGCTAACCCAGGTCTTACCTTGTTGGATTGGTCCTTAAAAATACACGTGAGCTTTTGGTCCTTTGGATCCCAAGTGTTTGCCGTGCTTGGAGACCCGTGTCGGGGGAGACGAGGATCCTCAGTGGTGGCTGAAACACTCCACTTTGGCCTTGACTTCTACCTAAACGGGAGGCTAGTCGTACCGGCCTAGTCAATCGGCTCTTGTCACGTTGAGCCCTATCCCACTGTTGATATGCGGGTTGATATACCGAGCACCATGCTACAGCCTCAGCTGCTGATTAGGTGCTTTACGCCAGTATTCCCCTGCGTTCAACGGTGTGATAGAAGGCGGTGGCTCAAACGGTTCAATCGGGCTTACCCCCTTGAGTATATCTTTCGGGCAGTCTCCATTGTGCGTCGGCTGGAGACCCGCCGACAGTTGCACTTTCCCTTGTTGGGCTCGGTGGCGGGCGGGGACCCCCGGGGAATGAATATTTCTACTATTGTAATATGGAAAAAACAAAACTTGCACAGAAGCGGCACATCGCCACCGACATTGAACATGACAGTGACTCGGACTGTGAGGAGGCGACGCCTCAGGCGTCAGCTGTATGGCCTCGCTTCCTCATTGTTCATAGCAAGATGACAGACAAACACAGGGTGGGGGAGACCCTCCGCAGCCGTGTTGGCAGGCCTGAGGCCCAGCGCCTCAGGTCTGGTGACTTGCTGGTGGAGTGCCGTACCCGGGCACACTCCAACGGGCTGTTGAGGCTCTCTTCCATTGGAGGCACTCCAGTGGAGGTGACACCCCACAAAACTATGAATTCGTCAAGAGGCGTAATTAAAGATCAAGCTTTGGCAGAACTGTCAGAAGATGAACTTGTACGGATGCTTAAGTCTCAGGGGGTGACTTACGTCAGGCGCTTCGCTTCCAAGCGAGGTGGTGTGGAGATCCGTCTCCCTACCATCATCCTGACGTTTGGCACCCCAACCCCTCCAACTATAATCTGGGGAGGTTACTACTCCTTGAAAGTGAAAAGGTACGTCCCTCTCCCCCTCCGGTGCTTTAAGTGCCAAAAGTATGGCCATGGGCAAAAGTCATGCTGCCAGGCAGAGGCTTCATGCGCCCGTTGCACTAAGCCCGGACACTGTTGAGTCCTGCACAGCCACCCCTCTGTGTGTGAATTGCCAGGGGGCGCATATGGCTTCGGACAAGAAATGCCCTCGTTGGATATCCGAGTGCAGGATTCAGCAAGTGCGTGTGGAGAAGGGGCTGTCCTTTTTGGACGCCAAAAAGCTGGTTGTAGGCCCTGGTGCAGCTGCGGCTGCCCCATCCTCTAACACATCTGTGTATACATTCAGTGCAGCGGTGGCAGGCAAGCGCCCCACCAAAGACTTTGCACGTCAAACCCCAACTTCTTGGTTGGGGGCGGAGCCTCGGCTCCTCTCGCCCCTGGAGAGTAACCCTCCTCCCGTGGTGACGAGGAGCCAGGGAACGCAGAAGGCGGACACTGCCAGTCCGGTAGTGCCGCCTTCTGTTGCCCCTAAGCCTCAGCCCCCACGCAAACCTGTTAGTCTGTCTAAACCAAAGGCTTCTGGCTCTGGTCTAAGGCCGTTAACTCTAGCGGCAGGAACGCTGCCAAGGACCAGAAGTCTAAAAAATCTATGGGACCGCTGTGCACACGGGCCCAGAAGGAGAACACTGATGTCCCCCTTCAAAACAAATTTGCTGCATTGGAGGAGCGGATGGAGGGAGTGGAAGTTGTCGTTGCTGATGCGGTGGCAGTTCCACCCTCTTCATCTCCGAAGAACCAGAGGAGGCCCGGGAGCCGGCCTCCCTCTGTTTCTTCACCTCCTTCCAAATCAAAGGATAAAGGGGGGGGGGGGGGGGGGAAACTCGTCACCCCAAGATAATACATAATCATGTACTCTCTGCTTCAGTGGAATTGTCGTGGTTTTCAAGCTAACTTTGAGGAATTACGTCTTTTAGTCAAGTTCTATAACCCCTCAGTAATATCTCTTCAGGAAACATACCTGAAGACTTCTGACCCTGTGTCCTTTAATGGTTTTCACGCTATACACAAAGGCTCCGATTCAGAGAGGCGCTCGGGTGGAGTGGCTCTTTTCATTAGTAGCCAAATTTTATGTAGCCCGTTAGCATCGACACCTGTCTTCAGGCTGTCGCAGCTCGGGTTACCTTGAAAAAGACAATAACATTATGCAGTGTTTACCTGCCACCATCCCTGCGGGTATGTAGTACTGATATTTTTCACTTAGTAGATCAGCTGCCCCCTCCCTTTATTCTCATGGGGGATTTTAATGGTCACGCTCACCTTTGGGGTAGTGACCACTATGATGACAGAGGTCAGATGTTAGAAGATGTTTTTTCTCAACTTAACCTATGTGTCTTTAACGATGGCTCACCTACGTACTCGAACTCCGGTTCAGGCTCTAGTTCTGTTCTAGACCTCACTGTGTGTGATCCTTCTCTCATGCTGGACTTTGACTGGAAGGTTCACGACGACCTGTGTGGTAGTGACCACTTCTTAGTAGTCCTGTCATCGGTCAGCTGTGAGGAAGATTCGCCGGTGGGACTGACGCTGGAATCTCACGAAAGCGAACTGGCCTCTGTTCGCCTCCCTCCGTCAGTCTCGTATTACAGAGGAGGTGGTCATGTCAGCTGAAGAACCTGTTTCTTGTTTTACTTCTATTTTGTTGGACGTAGCAGGTGAAACCATCCCTAGAACTTCTACATCACTCCCTCGGAAGCCGAGAGTACCATGGTTCAATGAAGAGTGCCGCAAGGCCCAAAAAATGCGCAGATCTGCTCAGCGACGTGCTTTTCGCGATCAGTCGCAAGCACATATTTTAATATTTAAAAGACAGCGGGCGAAAGCCCGTTACATTTTTTAACGTGAACGCCGTGCTTCCTGGAGAAGCTTCGTCTCATCGTTATCTTCTAGGACTCCATCTCAAAAAGTCTGGAAGGCTGTTCGAAGAATTAGAGGCAGGGGTGCCTCGGCTTCTATCGGCCATCTAAGAGATGGTCACGGATAAAAAGGCTGTGGCCAATTTGCTTGCCTCCACCATTGCCCATCATTTTTCAACAGAGCATTATTCACCTTTCTTCCAGAGAGAGAAGGAGAAGCGAGAGTCTTGTACTTGTGATTTTATATCGGATAACTTGGAAGACTATAATGCCCCTTTTAGGTTTTCAGAATTGCAGCAAGCCATGCAGAAATGAACTGACTCTGCTGCTGGATTAGATACCATCCACTATCAGCTCCTAACACACCTGCCTGAGGATTCACTTCTTGTACTTCTCAAGGCCTTTAACCATATCTGGATAACTGGTTATTTTCCGACATCTTGGCGTCAGGCTGTGGTTGTGCCAATCCCCAAGCCGGGTAAAGATCCTTCCGACCCGGGCAACTATCGGGAAATCGCTTTGACATCATGTTTATGCAAAACTATGGAACGCTTGGTCAACGTCCGCCTGGTGTGGCATCTTGAGTCACAGGGTCTCATCACTGACCTCCAGTGGGGTTTCCGGCGTTTCCATAGTACAACTGACCATCTAGTCCGCTTTAAGTCTTATATCCGAGATGCTTTTGTCAACAAGCAGCATGTCTATGCACTTTTGTTTGATCTTGATAAGGCATATGACACTACCTGGAAGTATGGTATAATGTCTGATTTGTCGGACTTGGGTTTTAAAGGGCACCTGCCCGTTTTTATTCGAAATGTTTTGTCTAACAGGTCGTTCCATGTCCATGTGGGATCCACCCTCTCCGACTCCTTTGAACAGGAGATGGGTGTCCCGCAGGGCAGCATTTTATCTCCTGTTTTATTTAGTATTAAAATTAATAACATTGTAAAGGACGTTAAGGATGATTCTGAATGCTCTTTGTTTGTTGACGACTTTGCTTTGTGTGCACGAGGTCGAGGGCTTGCGTCCCTTGAGAGGCGCTTGCAGCTGTGCGTTGATCGCATCCAGGGGTGGGTGTCTCTCAACGGATTCAGGTTCTCGCCCTCCAAGACAGTCTGTGTGCATTTTACTAACCAGACCCTAGCCTGAGCATTGCTGGAGTGCGAATTAAGGTGACCGAAGAGACAAAGGTTTTGGGGGTCATCTTTGACAAAAGATTGACCTTCTGCAACCATGTTAACTACCTTAGAACCTCTTGTCAGAAGGCCCTCGATATTCTTCGTGTCGTTGGTCGTACTGACTGGGGTGCAGATCGCATCGTCTTACTTCGACTGTACCGGCCCCTTGTTCGGTCCAAACTGGATTACGGCTCTGTGGTATATGGCTCGGCTTCCAAGTCTGTTCTACAGCGTCTGAACACAATTCACCATCAAGGTCTGCGCATATGTCTGGGAGCCTTCAGGACATCTCCAGTTCCTAGTCTGTATGCAGAGGCAGGGGAGCTTTCTCTCAGGTTCCGCCGCATCCGCCTCATGCTCAGCTACGTTCTGCAGCTGAAGGCCCTTCCAGAAAATCCTGCCTATGATTGTGTTTTTAACCCGTCGTTTGCAGAGATTTACGATGCCCATCCGGGAGCTGTCCGTCCACTTTCCTTCCGTGTCCGACCTCATCTGCAGGCGGCCGGAGTGGACATGGACAAAGTTTCGGAATCTCTGCAACACGTCACTCCACCCTGGCTACTACCAGTTCCTGACATCTTGCTGGACTTGACCGCCCACATGAAGGATTGTACTCCACCAGCCATATACCAACAGAGCCTCAATGAACTTTCAATTTTTCCTGGCTATTGTCGTCTTTATACGGATGGGTCCAAGTCTGAGGATGGGAGGGTGGCTGCGGCTGCAGTGTCCTCTCGCCATCCTAGACGCCCATTTAAGCTCCGTCTCCCTGACCATTCCTCTGTATTTAGTGCAGAACTGTAGGCAATTCTGCTGGCACTCAAGCATGCCTATCAGTCTCGGGAAAGGAACTTCATGATTCTGTCTGACTCTCTTTCTGCCCTGCAGGCCCTTCAGGGCGCGGGAACAGACCATACATTGCTGGTGCAGATTAGAGAGCTCTACGTAGACTTGATGAAGGAATATTATGACATCATTTTTATTTGGGTCCCGGGCCATGTGGGCATCGAGGGCAACAGAATCGCAGATTCTGCTGCCAACAGTGCCCGCAGTGACCCTGTCCCTGACACATAGACTGTTTATAGTGATTTTAAACCTGTGATTAGTGCGTACATAGCCCGCGAGTGGCAGTCCGAGTGGGTCAAAGAGGAAGGGAACAAGCTTCACGAAGCTCTTCCTACGTTGTCCGACAGTCTACCTTTTCGCTGCGGCAGCCACCGTGAGGAGACTGTCTTTGCTCGGCTCCACATCGGGCACACTATGTTACGCACTCTTACTTACTTAAACAGGATGAGCGTCCTTGGTGTTTTGCCTGTGATGAGCAGTTTTCTGTTCGACACTTTTTGCTGTATTGTGCTGATCTAATTGCCTCTTGGCTTGACTTCGCGAAAGAAGATTTTTTATAGGAGTTGCCCATGACGTCTGCAGGCTTGTTCGTGGCTGCGGAGGCCAATCCGGGACAGGCAGGTTCGACCGCAGTGGCTGCAGGGGGAGGTATGGCCAGGGTTCTGAGTTGCGGCATCTCCGTTTTTTCTCCTGAGCCGCTTGTCCTTAAGGCTAGCTCTGCGAGAGTCCTCAAAGGAGACAGCTGCCTTGTAAATGGTGGAGCGCCAGGTGTCACGGTCCACAGCAAGCGAAGACCACTGGTGGTGGTCGATTTGGCAGGCACTAAGTGACTTCTTGAGACAGTCTTTGTATCTCTTCTTTGGTGCCCCTCTGTCACGGTGTCCAGTAGCAAGCTCGCCGAACAGGGTGATCTTTGGTAGGCGATGATCCTCCATCCTGGAGACATGCCCCGCCCAGCGGAGCTGTGTCCGCAGCAGCAAAGCCTTGATGCTCACAGTTTCAGCCTGTTCAAGGACCTCAACGTTGGTGACATAGTCACTCCAGTGAATGCCCAGGATGGTGCGCAGGCAGCACTGGTGGAAGCGTTCGAGGAGTCGTAGTTGGCTGCGGTAGAGGGCCCAGGACTCGGAACCATACAGCAGGGTGGTGAGGACCACAGCTCTGTACACGCTGATCTTGGTGCCTGTTTTCAGCTGTTGACTGTGCCACACCCGCTTGAAAAGTCGCCCGAAAGCGCTGTTCGCTTTTGCCAGCCTGCTGTCAAGCTCCTTGTCCAGCTTGGCGTCCGACGTGATAATGCAGCCAAGGTAAGTAAACTGGTGCACTGACTTTAGTTCAGACTCGCCAATGGTGATGTGAGGAGGACGATACACTGTCTTGGGTGCCGGCTGATGGAGGACCTCTGTCTTTTTCAGACTGACCTCGAGTCCAAAGAGCTGGGCAGCGTCTGCGAAGCAGGACGTGATGCGCTGCAGGGCTTTCTCTGTGTGTGCAACGAGGGCAGCGTCATCAGCAAAAAGCAGCTCACGAATCAGTTGGTCTAGGGTTTTCGTGTGGGCCTGCAGTCGTCCGAGGTTGAACAGGCTGCCATCGAGACGACACCTGATGTACACTGCATCGTCATCATCGAGGTCCACTGTGGCCTGCTTCAACATCATACTAAAAAAGATGGTGAAGAGGGTCGGTGCCAGCACGCAGCCCTGCTTTACGCAGTTGAGAATAGAGAGTGGTTCTGAGAGGTCATTGTTGAGTCTGACCTGGCCTTGCTGGTCCTCGTGTAGCTGGACAATCATGCTGAGGAACTTTGGGGGAAAGCCAAGTCGCTCCAGGATCTGCCACATGCATTGCCTTGATCTAATTGACACGAGATATAAACACTTCACAGCAGACTCCTTGAAGGTTTTGTTCCGGGATGTTCCCCCGGACAAAATCTTCAATTTCTTGAGAGAATGCAATATTTTTAATAAGATCTGAGCATTCATAGACTATGTAAATATTTTTTATTTGCCATTTTTGAGAGTCTGTATACGTTTCTTTTAAAGACTTGTGACTTTAGCCTGACATTTTTAAGCTATATTTACATCTTGTCTTAAGACCTTGCTTTTAGTCTGGCTGACCAGATTTTTACCCATCCCGCCGTGAGATGGCCTTAGTCGCCTGCTCGGCGTTAAACCCAAACAACTAACTAACAATGTGCGACATGTTTACTGACGACACCGGCAACTCAGTCTCCACACACCCGCTAAAGACTTAGTTACCATTAATGCACGGCTACAACAGAGTTTGCAAGAAGTTTATGAGTGGTGTGAGACCAACGCTATGGCACTTAATCCAGTCAAAACAAAAGACATGGCAATTGCTACTCGCCAGATTAAGAAGCATCAAATTAAACCGCTTTCTCTCAGCCTTGTCTCTCAATGACGTCATAAAACAGGTGCGCAGCATAAATTGCTGGGAGTGATTATAGACGATCAACTGAAGTGGCAGCCCCACATAAACACCGTCTGTAAACGTGTCTCTAAGAATCTGTACATGCTGTCTAAGCTTACATTCATCACTGATGTTGCCACTCGTACAATATTCTACAATGCTCATATCAAATCTCACATCAATCATGCATCAACAGTGTGGGATGGTTCAAGAGAAGTGCATTTGAAGAGGCTAAACTCCCTACATCGGAGAGCTGCCAAATTAATACTTCCGGCTCCCTATCTCTCAACTGATCAAACACTCGTTTCACTGGAAATGCTCCCTCTGAAGCAACACTTTCTTTTCAACAAGGGTGTCTTCATGTTTAAGTTGCATACATATCATATATCTTGGCTTGACTTCGCGAACGAAGATTCTATAGGGCTTGCCCACGTCGTCTGCAGGCATTTTCGTGGCTGCGGAGGCCAATCCTCCGGGACAGGCAGGTTCGACCGCAGTGGCTGCAGGGAAGGTCTGGTCAGGGTTCTGAGTTACGACAACTCTGTTTTTTCTTCTGAGCCGCTTGTCCTTAAGGTTAGCTCTGCGAGAGTCCTCAAAGGAGACGGCTGCCTTGTGAATGGTGGAGCGCCAGGTGTCACGTCCGCAGCAAGCGAAGACCACTGGCGGTGGTCGATTTGGCAGGCACTAAGTGACTTCTTGAGACCGTCTTTGTATCTCTTCTTTGGTGCCCCTCTGTCTCGGTGTCCAGTGGCGAGCTCGCCGAACAGAGTGATCTTGGGTAGGCGATGATCCTCCATCCTGGAGACGTGCCCCGCCCAGCGAAGCTGTGTCTGCAGCAGCAAAGCCTCGATGCTCACAGTTTCAGCCTGATCAAGGACCTCGACGTTGGTGACATAGTCACTCCATTGAATGCTGAGGATGGTACGCAGGCAGCGCTGGTGAAAGCGTTCGAGGAGTCGTAGTTGGCTGCGGTAGAGGGCCCAGGACTCGGAACCGTACAGCAGGGTGGTGAGGACGACAGCTCTGTACACGCTGATCTTGGTGCCTTTTTTCAGCTGTTGATTGTGCCACACCCGCTTGAATAGTCGCCCGAAAGCACTGTTCACTTTTGCCAGCCTGTTGTCCTGCTCCTTGTCCAGCTTGGCGTCTGACGTGATGATGCAGCCAAGGTAGGTAAACTGGTGTACAGACTTCAGTTCGGACTCGCCGATGGTGATGTGGGGAGGGCGATGCTCTTCCTTGGGTGCCGGCTGATGAAGGACCTCTGTCTTTTTCAGACTGACCTCAAGTCCAAAGAGCTGGGTGGCATCTGCGAAGCAGGACGTAATGCGCTGCAAGGCTCTCTCTGTGTGTGCAACGAGGGCAGCGTCATCAGCAAAGAGCAGCTCACGAATCAGTTGGTCTAGGGTTTTCGTGTGGGCCTGCAGTCGTCTGAGGTTGAACAGGCTGCCATCGAGACGATACCTGATGTACACTGCATCGTCATCGTCGAGGTCCACTGTGGCTTGCTTCAACATCATGCTGAAGAAGATGGTGAAGAGGGTCGGTGCCAGCACGCAGCCTTGCTTCACGCCGTTGCGAATGGGGAATGGTTCTGAGAGGTCACTGTTTAGTCTGACCTGGCCTTGCTGGTCCTCGTGGAGCTAGACGATCATGTTGAGGAACTTTGGGGGACAACCTAGTCGCTCCAGGATCTGCCACATACCTTGCCTGCTCACAGTGTCAAACGCTTTTGTTAGGTCGACAAACGTTACGTACAGCCCTTTGTTCTGCTCGCGGCACTTCTCCTGAAGCTGTCTCAGCACAAAGACCATGTCGGTGGTACTCCTGTTGGCTCTGAAGCCACACTGGCCCTCTGGGAGATGGTCTTCAGCGATGGCAGGTACCAGCCGATTCAGGAGCAACCTTGCGAGAATTTTCCCGGCAATGGACAGCAGGGTAATTCCATGATAATTAGAGCAGGCAGACTTCTCTCCTTTGTTCTTGTACAGGGTGATGATGACTGCATCACGGAGATCCTTTGGTAGTGTTCCTTTTTCCCAGCAGCAGAGAAAGAGGTCGAGGAGCTTGTTGTGCAGTGCTGGGCCTCCATGTTTCCAGATCTCTGGCCGGATTCCGTCAATGCCTGCTGCTTTGCCACTCTTGAGCTGGTGGATGGCTGTGAGGGTCTCTTCGGCGGTGGGCGGTTCGTCCAATTCAACCTTTAGTGGAAGGTGTGGGATTTGGAGGATGACTGTTTCTTGAACAGTGCGCTCAGCGCCGAAGAGGTCCTGAAAGTATTCCGACCAGCGGTTCAAGATGGAGGTATTATCTGTGAGGAGTGCCTGTCCATCAGCGCTTCGCAGGGGACTTTGTACCAGGTGCCTAGGGCCATACACTGTTTTCAGTGCTTCATAGAAGCCCCTGTAGTCACCGTTGTCAGCGCAGAGCTGGGTCCTCTGTGCGAGTCTGGACCACCACTCGTTCTGGAGCTCTCTAAGCTTGAGCTGGAGACTGCTGCAGATGAGGCGGAAGGCAGACTTCTTCACAGTGCAGGAAGGCTGGGCTAGGTGGGCCTGGTGGGCGGCTCTTTTTTTTTTTGCTAGAAGTTCCTGGATCTCTACGTCGTTTTCGTCAAACCAGTCTTTGTTCCTCTTTCTAGCAAAGACCAAGACTTCCACAGAGGATTTTACAATAGCAGTTTTCAGTTGTTCCCAGAGTGTTTCAGGGGAGGAGTCTGCTGGATCAACTGTGTCTTTGAGCATGCGCTGTAAATCGGCCTGAAGGGCAGCTTTCTTGTCGTCACGCTGAAGGCTGGCAACATCAAGCTTTTTCTTGGGTGGGTGGGGGGGGGGGGGGCCCTTTCTTGGGTTTCAGCTTGAGGCGGAGCCTGAGTTTGCAGCGAACAAGACGGTGGTCAGTCACTCTGCGCTGGGCATCACTCTGGTGAGGAGAACGTCACTGCGGTCCCTCTGACGCACTAGGACATAGTCGATAAGGTGCCAGTGCTTGAAACGAGGATGCATCCAGGTGGTCTTTCGACTGTCCTTTTGCTGGAAAGTAGTGTTGGTGATGACAAGTTGCTGTTCTGCACAGAGCTCCAACAGTAGGCGACCATTGTCATTGCAGTTCCCAACGCCATGCTTGCCGAGGACTCCTTTCCAGGCTTCAGAGTCTTGGCCCGCTCTGGCGTTGAAGTCGCCAAGGATGATGACTTTGTCGTCTGCAGGGGTGCTCTGCAGGAGGCTGCGCAGGTCAGAGTAGAACTTGTCTTTTTCTGCAGGCTCTGCCAGGAGGGTTGGGGAGTACACACTGAGAAGGGTGATGTATTGCTGGTGTCTCAGCGGGAGGCGCATGGACATGATGCGGTCGGAGTGACCCGTTTGTAGGTTTTCCAACTTAGTCGCAATGGGGGTCTTCACCATGAAGCCCACGCCTGAGAGCCGTCTTTCTGATGCAGGCCTGCCTGACCAGTAGAGGGTGTAGCCAGCGCCAAGTTCTTGGAGGCTGCCTTCCTCCGGAAGGCGTACTTCGCTGAGCGCGGCGATGTCGATGTTTAACCTCCGCAATTCATGGGCAGTAAGGGCGGAGCGACGTTCAGGGCGTCCACTGTCTGCTGTGTCGAGCATGGTTCGGATGTTCCAGCATGCTACGTTGAGTCCGGTCGTGGTCGTCATGAGAGTGGATCCATTGTTTTTTTTCTTGTTTTCTGACCGCATGAGAAGATGCCCGTTGACCGCGGCTAGCCAACTGGGGTTACGAGGGGATGAGCTTTGGTTAGGCCACCTTTTCTAGGCCCCTCTCCGTGTGGAGCAAGCAGTGCTGTCCCTAGAGAAGGCTGCTTGGTCGTTCAGGTTGTGCCGAGTGACGTTGTCATCCTCAGGTCAACATCAGGCGACCAATATCCTGAACCGCCTGCATGCAGGTTTGAGACTGCGGCTTCCAGTGACATCTTTCACCTTCCGTTTTGCCCCTTGCCCATCGTCCCCCACCCGGGTCTGCCCTGGGGGACTTGGGTGGGGTTAGGTATTTTTTAGTTCCCAGGGTCACCCTGGTCAGCCCCACAGGGTGGGTTTTTCTCTATTCTGGGGCATGTGTTTCTGTCTACCCTTTGTCCATTCACCTGTATTTGCCTTTTTAAAACTCTCCCTACTGTCTGCACTGCCTGTAGCTCTTGATATTGGATGTGTGTTGCTAAATGGTCTTGGCTTTATTTAGGCCCCATGTGTTAGGTTTATTTAATGTATTTGACCGGCTGGCGACATACATTCAATGTTCTGTTTATTTATTTTTTTTTTTCACAAGCAGTGCAGGCACGTCCTGAGAAAGCCTTGTTGCTGTCGGGACGTTAAGCAATGTACAATCAATCAATCAAACCCTTGCCCATCGCTACAGGACTTGGAAAGTTCAGTGTCATAGTCCGTGGGCGTTTCCTAAAGCCTGCGCGGTGGAGCTTTTTGGTGGAGTGCAGTGTGCGCAGTACTGGCCCCACCCTTTAAGCCCTTGGTTCGTTTGCCATGGCCTAGCAAGCTGGGACGGTGGCATCGAGGTCCTCGGGTCGTAGGTTTTATATCAGACTGTCCTTGTCTTAGTCTCTGGCTCAAAAGCCTTCCCCGGAGACACAGGGGCTTTGATGTCAGGGGTTTCCTCCCTTAGCCTTTCCGCAGCCGGCCAAGCGGCCAGGCCTGCAAGGCAGCAGGGGACTCGTGGGGGCCGGGGTCGTCTATGTCCCGTGCAGATGTGAACATCTGCCCACTGCCCAGACCGTGACACTTACCAGAGGAGAAAAATCCAACGCCGGAACCCGGTATCGAATCTCGCACCTTTGGCATTGGAGGCAGACGCCTTAACCACTGCGCCACTTCCCCGCCGTACATATCATAACAAGCTCCTATATAGCGTCCCAGTAGCTCTTTTGTTGACAGACCACCTCTTAATAGGGACGGCACGCGCCGCCTCCCATCTGGTTTGACTGAATGCCGGACCGGGGAGGGGTGGGCCGTGGGTCTCAGTACGGGTCAACACTGACCTGTAAACACAACCAGAGCAGTGGCACATGCACTGACCCAGATCTTTAGTTCGCGGCTGCAAAGTCTGGTAACTACTGAAAGTCATGTCCAGCGTACCTTAGCACTTTCTTTTTGGAACGTGTGTCCGACGTTTCTAGATTTAGCCCACAATATCGAGCTCCCCGCCCACGTATTGACATCTTTAAATCAAGCCTGTCTTCTGCAGGAAACTCATTATGGAATTCTTTGCCACTTAACATAAGATGTGCGCAAACGCCGTCGTCCTTCAAGATTAGCCTCTTCAAGCACCTCGTCATGTTTATAAGACATCGTTGGTCATGTCGGTGCCTCTAGCGCATCCACTGGCTCAAAGTTCTCAGCTTTGTGATCAGTCTTTGGACTGCATTTAACGCTGTACACTGCTCTAGGCGAGTGGTAACATTCTGTTTGTACGTGTGTGCACGTGGTTTGCGTGAGTGCGAGCGTATTTGAGTGCATGTGAATCGTGCATCTGCTTTATTTTTGTGTGTGCTATACTTAGTCATTCGCTCACATTAATGCTTATAATAGCTATGCCGGACTTCATGCAGTGACGTACCTCACCTGTTGTCTCACTCGAGTGACTATTGTTGTCGAGGGAGACAAATAATTTGTGCAGGTACTAGTTATCGTGGGGAGGGGGAAGGGAAGGGGGTAGAATGTGGGGACGTCGATAGAAAGTTTGTTTTAAAAATTATTATTATTATTTTTAATTTTTTTGCTGGTCTATGAACAGGCTGAAGCCACAGGCAGAGAAAATCATAGCTGAGGAACAGGAAGGCCGCTTCAGACCAGGGCGCAGCACCACTGAGCAGATCTTCAACCTGAGAGTCCTATGTGAGAGGTACCTCCAGCACCAGCAAGACCTCTATTATGTCTTTGTGGATTTTAAGAAAGCATTTGACAGGGTGTGGCATGCAGCCCTTTGGTCCACCATGAAGCTATACAACATCAATGCCAACCTGATCAATTGATTGATTGATTGTACATTGCTTAACGTCCCGACAGCAACAAGGCTTTCTCAGGACGTGCCTGCACTGCTTGTGAAAAAAAAAACAAAAAACAGAAAATTGAATGTATGTCGCCAGCCGGTCAAATACGTTACATAAACCTACAACATGGGGCCTAAATAAAGCTAAGACCATTTAGCAGCACACATCCAATATCAAGAGCTACAGGCAGTGCAGACAGTAGGGAGAGTTTTAAAAAAGGCAAATACAGATGAATGGACAAAGGGTAGACAGAAACACATGCCCCAGAATAGAGAGAAAAACCCACCCTGTGGGGCTGACCAGGGTGACCCTGGGAACTAAAAAATACCTAACCCCACCCAAGTCCCCCAAGGCAGACCCGGGTGGGGTGCCAACCTGATCAAAGTCATAGCAAACCTTTACAAGGCCACTAGCGCAGTCTGCAAAATAGGAAACTGGTGTGTGTGTGTGTGTGTGTATGCATGCATATGTGTGTGTGCATGTGTACGTGCGAGTGCGCGCGTGGGTATACGTTTGTGTTTGTGCGTATGTGTGCATAGTCATGTGTGTGGTATACATGTATATAGTTTCATTTGTCGTTAGGCTTTTGTATTTCTTTCAATTTTCCCGTTTTGACATGCATGTATATATTTTTAATATTATTTTGTTATGTGCGTTGTATGACTGTGAACTGTATTTATTTTTCTTTCAATAGGAATTGCACCTCACTGTTGCCCTGGAGGAGCTGGGGGTTGTGTGAGTGTGTGTATGCGTGTTGTGTAGTGTGTATGCGTTGGTGTGTGTTTGCGCGTGTTGCAGTATGCGCGTGTGTGTCTATGTGTGGTGTAGAATGTGTGTGTGTGAGTGATGTAGAGAGTGTTTGTCCCTGTGTGCTTTTATTTACTTTCGTTTGAAACTGTTGTGTTTGTAATAGTGTTCAATGGTAGTTCTTAGCTTAATGGTAGTAACAGCAAGCTTGAAAATTGGTCCTGTTACCAAATACTTTTACCTTTATAAAATAAAGGTTTTGTAGTCTTATAGCCTATTCACATGCATATCTTTCTGTACTGTTAGGCAGTCGACCTGTGGCTGTACGTGAGAATGAGGTCTGTGTGTGTGCATGTGTATGAGTGCATGTGTTACTGTTATATTTGTTGTAGTGTGTAGCAAGCACAAGACTAAAACAGGTCTGTGACCTATCTTTTATTCTTGTAAAATAAAGTTTCATTTCAAGAAGTGCATGGTGGACCACTTCAGTCCGGGCAGAATGTCCCCAACAACAAGATGACGACGAAGAAGAATACGGTTGGATTTACAAACCTTGCTTGTTTGTTTAGCCGTAAGTAACTATAGTAAGACGACTAACAGCGGATGTCAGTCATGTTACCAAAGACACGAAGAGCTGTGTTTTCTAATGGTCACTTTGCAAGCGTCACCTAAAGACAATTTAAATTAAGCTGAACAGCTTGCAAGCTGTGAAACAATAAGATTTTCTCTATCTCTATTGTGAGGTATTGAACCATCTGTAAATGGCAACATGACTGACAAGATGACTGTCAGTTGTGTTACAAGACTGTCGGTTGTGTTCTGGACAAATTTTACCTTTTCATTCAGACATAAATACAATATATTCCCCACCATTGTTTGATTGGTTGTTACATTGCTTAACATCCCGACAGCAACCAGACTTTCTCAGGACGCGCCTGCACTGCTTGTGAAAAAGAAACTAAACAGAATATTGAGTGTATGTCGCCAGTCGGTCTGATACACTAAATAAAGCTAAGACCATTTAGCCACACACATCCAATATCAAGAGCTACAGGCAGCGCAGACAGTAGGGAGAGTTTAAAAAAGGAAAATACAGGTGAATGAACCAAGGGTAGACAGAAACACATGCCCCAGAATAGAGGGGAAAACCCACCCTGTGGGGCTGACCAGGGTGACACTGGGAACTAACAAGTACCTAACCCCACCCAAGTCCCCCAGGGCAGACCAAGGTGCGGGGCCATTGATTGAGGCTTTCAATCTTCTTACATCAGTTCACCATTTAAACAAGAAAGGCAAAGCCATTATGGCTCACGTGTATGACCGATTTACATGTTTGACTTTGTGACAATAAGGGTCGGCTTCTTCACCAGCAGAATCCATGTTGGCTCAAAATGTAAGCATTTTTCACGCAGATCTGTCAACCCCCATGACCCTTGCGATGAGTTGACTAAATTAGTATGCACAGGAAGGTCATATCATCAGCTACCTTTGTGCCAAATTTTATTGAAAAATTTGCAAAAATGTTGATAATACCTACAATTTTATCAATAATTGGCATTTTACACACATTTGCCGGCCTCGTTACCCTTGACCTTTCCGAAGGGTCATCCAAATTTGTAAGCATAGATAGGTGTTATCATCTGGTATCTCTGTACCAAATTTGGGTTTGAAGTTGTGAATAGTATTTGAGAGAAAAAAAAAAATTGTCAAAATATGGCTAGTTTGGACCTATTTCCTGAGCTCTTGTGACCCTTGACCTTTCCGAGGGGTCATCCAAATTAGTATGCATAGATAGGTCTTACTATCAGGTATCTCTGTAGTAAGTTTGGGTTTGAAGTTGTGAATAGTATTTGAGAAAAAAACATCTTTTATCAACTTTTGACCTATTTCCTGATCTCTTGTGACCCTTGACCTTTCCGATGGATCAACCAAATTAGTATGCATAGAAAGGTCTTACCATTAGGTATCTTTGTACCAAGTTTGGGTTTTTAAGTTGCGAATAGTATTTGAGCAAAAATAAATTATGTCAAAATATAGCTATATTTTACCTATTTCCTGATCCCCTGTGACCTTGACCTTTGTGAGGTCACTCAAATTGGTATTTTTAGAAAGGTCTTGTTACAAAGTATCCTTGTAGTCTAGCAGCTGCCCTTCATAGACGATCAGCCGTTTACGAGTTAGTGATTTTCTAGAGAGTAACAAAGGTTTGGGTATATCAAAATGAAGTTTAGTTTGAATAAAAGCAGTGCGCACTCGTTTTAAACCGCCGGAGGATGGAGACATTTTTCTGTAGCACATTTTGTTTCTAGTTCGCCTGCAGACGAAACCAGGACATTCGCAGCCATGTTCCCAGGGGATCAGTAGTTTACGCGGGTCTCATTGTTCCTGTATTCAGTGATAGTATGCACTATATGTCACTTAAAAGGATTTCATTTATTTGTTTTAATAAAATTTGCACACTTGGGTATATTAAGAGAAGAAGCAGTTACGAAAAGGCTTGCCTTGAACTCAAATATCGTTACTCAACAATAAGGTATCCCAAACTGATCACGTGATCAAAACATCGGCACACGCGGATTTCCCTGCGATGAATTTCGATGTACCGGCGAGTTCTTTTTGATTTGTTCTACAAAAGCGTGTTTGTTTCCCAAAAAGGCGAACATGCAACGTTGCTTTGTGCATTTTTACATCTTGATAAAGGTTTGTCACGTTTATTTTCATTCACTTTATCATCGCTTTGCCCGTTTCATTTCGACACCACAGCAAAAAAAAAAAAAAAAAGAAACAAAAAAGGCTATCTTCGAAACCTATGTCCGAAGTGCAACATGTTGCATGCTGTAAAAGAGTGCCACACCACTAGGTTGTAACTGTCATGGCTGAACAAAGTTTCGGAACTTGATTAATTATTATTATACTGTAACACTTAATTCAATCAGTTGTACTGGCAAGCTATGTTGTGATGTGCGATCAGTGCCATGCAGTCTCGATCAGTGATCACTGATGGTACAGTACACTTGACACGTAAAAAATACACAGCATAATGTGAACACGCTTGGAAGTTCATGCAATGCTTTGTTTAAAATTAAACCCTATCTTGCTAGCAGTAGCCTATTGCACAAAAGAGGAACTATTTTGCTGCTGAATAGTTTAAAGTTTGTCTGCATTATTGCAGTTTGCTGCAAGATTCTTAGCAGCTGGCATTAGCACTGACACTCATATATTTGGGGATTAAAACGAGAAAGAAAACGGAGACAGGTAACACAGAGTGATCAAATGAATGAGATATGCTTTGTGATGAACAGCTATTTAAAGTAAGGGGGGGGGGGGGAGGGGGAGGCACATACTTTATATTGTGCACGTACTATTTCTTTCAGTGTTTCCATCACCCATCATAACACCATTGGCCTCGATGAGTTCTCATGTTTTATTTGAGTGATTTACAAAATACATGTACTTGCTGCTGTTATATTATTTTCTTACTGGCTTTGACATTTCGCTGTAAGATTTACAGTCCCATACTTTAAACCTGTCCTGACTATCGCACATGGAGGTTGACTGTATCATTGATATGTGTGTGTAGGTATCGTTTTGTTTGAGGTGGCAGTTTTGGCCTCACCTTTAAGTTTGGTGACCCTGTGCATGTGGCCACCAGTACTATTTACAGAACTGATGGCTGCATGTGCAGTGTGATTAACTGTACACATGAGATTTTTAGGTGGGCAGCTAAAATACAGGCAGTCAATACAAGCCACTTTCTTAACCTCAAATCTCTATATATAGGTTTTACAGCCCACTAATGGCAAGTAATGCCCATCAGTATACAATTGTGCATGTCTTTTGTGGGTGTTCTGTGGTTTTCCTTATCAATGTGAACTGGGCAGCCTATTGTTTGAAGTGATCAGTGGTGGCATTTAAAGCGAGGGAGGGGGGGAGGCACATACTTTATAATATTGTGCGCATACTATTTCTTTCAGTGTTTCCATCACCCATCATAACACCATTGGCCTCGATGAGTTCTCATGTTTTATTTGAGTGATTTACAAAATACATGTACTTGCTGCTGTTATATTATTTTCTTACTGGCTTTGACATTTCGCTGTAAGATTTACAGTCCCATACTTTAAACCTGTCCCGACTATCGCACATGGAGGTTGACTGTATCATTGATATGTGTGTGTAGGTATCGTTTTGTTTGAGGTGGCAGTTTTGGCCTCACCTTTAAGTTTGGTGCCCCTGTGCATGTGGCCACCAGTACTATTTACAAAACTGATGGCTGCATGTGCAGTGTGATTAACTGTACACATGAGATTTTTAGGTGAGCAGCTAAAATACAGGCAGTCAATACAAGCCACTTTCTTAACCTCAAATCTCTATATATAGATTTTACAGCCCACTAATGCCCATCAGTATACAATTGTGCATGTCTTTTGTGGGTGTTCTGTGGTTTTCCTTATCAATGTGAACTGGGCAGCCTATTGTTTGAAGTGATCAGTGGTGGCGTCATCTATAATGTATGTGTGCATTTGGCCACTAGTATTGTTTACAAAGATGCTGTTTACAGAACTAGTGGCTGAGTATGCATATTAGTTCTGTTATTGTTATCAGGTGTGGCCTTATCTGTAAGTTTTGGTGCCCCTGTGCATCACTGCATGAGGCCAACATTACTTTTCACAGAACTGATGGCTGCATGTGCAGTGTGATTAACTGTACACATGAGATTTTTAGGTTAGGCTAAAATACAGGCAGTCAATACAAGCCACTTTTTAAATCTCAAATCTCTATATACACATGTATATAGGTTTTACAGTCCACTAATGCCCATCAGTATACAATTGTGCATGTCTTTTGTGAGTGTTCTGCAGTTTTGTATGTGGGGTGGGGTTGAAAGCGGGGCAGTATGGCACCTATTACTGTGTATGTACAAAACCTACATTACCCAAAAACATGAATAAATAATTTAAATAGTTATTTGGGTTTAACGCCACGCAGGCGACTACGGCCACCCTCATGATGGTTAAATGAATAAGATAAAGTAAGTCAAAGATACCTGGGGCATATGAATGCTAAGTAAAGGATAGATTATGAACATGCACAGATATACATTCTTTTGGTGGGTGTTCTGCGGTTTTGTGTGCGTAACTGGAGTGGGGTTGGGAGCGAGTGGTATGGCACCTATGACAATGTACATGTATAAGACATTTATTCACCAAGTAAAACGTTATAAGGATTTTTGTGTGGCATGGCGACAGTAAAATACATCCTCACTTGTAGGGCATTCATCATGTCATACACTCAGTTGGCGATCATCCTGTATAGAGCACTAAATAATAATAATGTACATTTATATAGTGCTTAACTTCCAAATGAATGGTGCTCACAATATTAAACACTAACCAGTCATATGTCACAAATCATGGAATCACGTTGTTCCATGGATGGTGCTGTACTGAGGACAGCTTCTGGAAAGAAACTGCACCTGAATCGAGAGGCTCTGGCTTTCAAAGCACGGAACCGCCGGCCAGAGGGCAAAAGCTCGAAGAGATCATTGGCTGGGTGCAACAGATCTGACAGAATAGTACTGGTGGCCACATGCACAGAGGCATCATGGTGTATGTTCTTAGCCTGTATGCTAATGTGTATGTACAAAACCTACATTACAAACAAAATAAATAAATAATTTAAATAAATAAGATAAAGTAAGTCTAAGATACCTGGGACATATGCATGCTAGGTAAAGGATAGATTATGAACATACACAGATGTGCATGTCTTTGGGTAGGTGCTCTGCGGTTTTGTGTGTGTATTTGGGTAGGGGTTGGAAGCGGGCGGTATGCCACCTATTGCCATCTAAAATTCTATATATATGTGTATATTTTCTTCTTGTATGCTGATGTGTATGTACAAAACCTGCATTACAAACAAACAAAAGTAAATAAATAAATAATTTAAATAAATAGTTATTTGGGTTTAATGCCGAGCAGGCGACTAATGTCATCTCGTGGCTGTTACATAAATAAGATAAAGTAAGTCAAGATACATGGGCCATATGAATGCTGAGTAAAGGATAGATTATGAACATGCACAGATGTACTTGTCTTTTAGTGGGTGTTGTGGGGTTGGGAGTGGGCAGTATTACCATGTATGTGTATGAGAACATCAGCATATGTATAAAACCTACTTTACAAACAAATAAAAATAAATAATAAATTTTAATAAATAAAATAAGATAAATCAAAGATACCTGGGACATGAATACCAAGTAAAGGATATATTATGAACATGCACAGACTTGCATGTCTTTTAATGGGCGTTCTGTGGTTTTGTATGTGGGGTGGGGAGCAGGTGTTATGCACCTATTACCATATATGTGTACATGTATGTTCTCATCTTGTATGCTGATGTGTATGTGCAAACATACATCACAAACAAACAAATAAGTAAATAAATAAATTTTTTAAAAAATAAATTAATAAATAAAATAAGTCGGGGATACCTGGGACCTTGGATAGATTATGAACATGCACAGATATATGCATATTGAAAAATAATTTCCTCTCCTTCGTGGCCACCACCATACCACCAGCGATCATGTACATCAAGGAATTCCTTCCATCCATAATTAAAAGGATAAATAATAAATAAATATGTAAGTGAATACATAAATGAATCAATAATAAATAAATAAACATGTAATACAATGGAGAGGGCTACTACCTGTATTGTGTCTCATGCAGTACCGATAAAGCTTGATCATAGTGAGTTTTTGTGAGTACTTGAGTGTGGATTGGTTGAATGGGTTGCAAAAACTACATTGATTGATTGATTGTACATTGCTTAACGTCCCGACAGCAACAAGGCTTTCTCAGGACGTGCCTGCACTGCTTGTGAAAAAAAACTAAACAGAAAATTGAATGTATGTCGCCAGCCGGCCAAATACGTTAAATAAACCTACAACATGGGGCCTAAATAAAGCTAAGACCATTTAGCAACACACATCCAATATCAAGAGCTACAGGCAGTGCAGACAGTAGGGAGAGTTTTAAAAAGGCAAATACAGGTGAATGGACAAAGGGTAGACAGAAACGCATGCCCCAGAATAGAGAGAAAAACCCACCCTGTGGGGCTGACCAGGGTGACCCTGGGAACTAAAAAATACCTAACCCCACCCAAGTCCCCCAGGGCAGACCCGGGTGGGGGTGCAAAAACTACAAGTTTTATATTTAGATTTAGGTGTTTAGCTGAACAAGGTGATTTAGATGGAAACGGTTCGGAGATGGATTTCACTCTGCCTGGCTTGTGCTTAAGACCAGTCGGATAAGAGTTGCTTGACCAGTTACAAATCCCATCTCCACTAATAACAAAAGAGCAGACCTACACTTAGAGCCGTTAGGCTGGAAAACGGACGAACAACATGCATGTTGTATCCGGACATAAAGTCTGCAGAATGTTGAAGATGGTCGGCAGACACAATGTACAACATGCACGACTAAGGTAGTTTACTTTCGATATGCTTTCCTTCGACAAATGAGACCCGAGTTCTATGGGAAAGGCTGTTTTCAAGACCAGGAAAAATAACGTATTTGACGTTGATAAGATGTACTTCAAAGTTCAAATCCAAAATAATCTCTGTTTCACTTCAGGAGCAAAGTAAAGCTGATTAACCGTGCGCGTCTGATCGACTTCTTTCGAAGGCATCTCGCTGACCGCCATTTTGAAACTAGCGACGCGAGTATGCTTACGGCATTAAAAATATTACTTTTTAAATTATTTTATCGTAAATATTATGCATGTTTACTTGCTGATTATTTTAATTTACTCACTGGAATAAACGTGTAACTTGTATGCTCAAAATTTTCAATGTTATGCACAAAAAATGTCTTGCACCTTATCTGGGCCGTGTACGAGGACTGGTTCCATCACATCGAAAAATAGCTTTCGAAAAACACTTCTACAAAAATGTCTCCATCCTAAGGACAAATATTGTTGCCATGCATAAACTATATGGCATTAGTACTTTCGTTTCGTACCTGCAAACCATTGTTACTCTTTTGACGAACTACTTACCTCTGCAGAAATTGCGAAAAGCTGCTAGACTATTGGGCCAAGTTTGAAGACTGGCTTCAATAGTCTCCGAGAAAATGTCAATGTTAAAGTTTACCATGGACAACGGACGGACAACCACTGGCCCAGAACACACTCACATTTGCTTCGCAAGTAAGCAAAAAATGCTGCAGAACAGCTGGTTTATATTATTCACATTACTCGCCTAAATATCATATTTGCTTTAAATAAATTGCTTTAAATAAATGTTAATTTTTGTTTTGGCATTTGAAAATGTCATACCTACTAGTTGCACTGCAAGTACTTCTAACAAGATGTGTTCCTGGAAGGTTACAAAGTAAAGTAGGTTATAGCACTGTCAGGGGAGAGAAATGTGCATGATCGACCGGTGATCATAGATCTACTGTGGCCAAAGCACACACACACACACAAAAAAAAAGATAGGAAAGAGAGGGGGCGCTAAGAAAGTGACTGAAAGCAATGCATATGGAAGCCCCCCCAAAGGGGGGCGTATCTTCCAGCCACTCAGTGCATGGAAATTTAAATCTAGGTCCCCCAAGGGGGGTCCAGATATTTAGCCGGTGTGGACAGCTGTTTCGGTCTTGGCGACCTCTTCAGCACACCATCGGCAATACTGGAGGAGGCAGGAAATTCTGCCTACCTGCAATGACAACCACATTTTACTGTGGTGTCTGCAGGGGCATACATTCCATGCCACCACCTAGAGTTAAATTTCCATGCACCCTAAAAGAGAACCTACCAAAAGGGGAGAAGGGGTTGCAGTCGATATGCATTGCTTTCAGTCACTTTCTTAGCGCCCCCTCTCTTTCCTATTTTTTTCTTTTGTGTGTGCTTTGGCCACAGTAGATCTATGATCACTGGTGGATCATGCACATTTCTCTCCCCTGACAGTGCTATAACCTACTTTACTTTGTAACCTTCCTAAAATATTTGCACTGGCAGTCTCCCCTTTTATCACTACAATACAATATCGACTGCAACCCCTTCTCCCCTTTTGGTAGGTTCTCTTTTAGGGTGCATGGAGATTTAACTCTAGGTGGTGACATGGAATGTATGCCCCTGCAGACACCACAGTAAAATGTGGTTGTCTTTGCAGGTAGGCAGAAATTCCTGCCTCCTCCAGTATTGCCGATGGTGTGCTGAAGAGGTCGCCAAGACCGAAACAGCTGTCCACACCGGCTTATTATCTGGACCCCCCCCCCCCCCCCCTTGGGGGACCTAGATTTAAATTTCCATGCACTGAGTGGCTGGAACAGTGGATATGTGATACGTCCCCCTTCTGGGGGGTTTGATTGATTGTACATTGCTTAACGTCCCGACAGCAACAAGGCTTTCTCAGGACGTGCCTGCACTGCTTGTGAAAAAAATAAAATAAACAGAACATTGAATGTATGTCGCCATCCGGTCAAATACGTTAAATAAACCTAACACATGGGGCCTAAATAAAGCTAAGACCATTTAGCAACACACATCCAATATCAAGAGCTACGGGCGGCGGGGGGGGGGGGGGGGGGGGGCGGCGGGGGGGGGGGGGGGGGGGGGCTTCCATATGCATTGCTTTCAGTCACTTTCTTAGTGCCCCCTCTCTTTCCTATTTTTTTTTTTTTGTGTGTGTGTGTGTGCTTTGGCCACAGTAGATCTATGATCACTGGTGGATCATGCACATTTCTCTCCCCTGACAGTGCTATAACCTACTTTACTTTGTAACCTTCCTAAAATATTTGCACTGGCAGTCTCCCCTTTTATCACTACAATACAATATCGACTGCAACCCCTTCTCCCCTTTTGGTAGGTTCTCTTTTAGGGTGCATGGAGATTTAACTCTAGGTGGTGGCATGGAATGTATGCCCCTGCAGACACCACAGTTTAATGTGGTTGTCTTTGCAGGTAGGCAGAAATTCCTGCCTCCTCCAGTATTGCCGATGGTGTGCTGAAGAGGTCGCCAAGACCGAAACAGCTGTCCACACCGGCTTATTATCTGGACCCCCCCCTTGGGGGACCTAGATTTAAATTTCCATGCACTGAGTGGCTGGAACAGTGGATATGTGATACGTCCCCCTTCTGGGGGAGGGGGGGGGCGGCGGGGGGGGGGGGGGGGGCTTCCATATGCATTGCTTTCAGTCACTTTCTTAGTGCCCCCTCTCTTTCCTATTTTTTTTTTTGTGTGTGTGTGTGTGCTTTGGCCACAGTAGATCTATGATCACTGGTCGATCATGCACATTTCTCTCCCCTGACCATGCTATAACCTACTTTACTTTGTAACCTTCCTAAAATATTAGCACTGGCAGTCTCCCCTTTTCTTTTCAAGATGTGTTCCTGTTTTTGTGGGGAAAGGATGTTTAAAATACATAACACGACCGACATATTTCCCAAACCTTCATTTTGATTATTTATTTCCCAAACTACAACTTGTAGTACAAGTCATTAAGGTTGAATATTTCTGTAATACAAGCTGTTACGTTTATGGATTTATATAAAAATGTTCCAATAAATTTTGAATAAAGTGTTTTTTAGACTTTCTGTCATCTGAAATTTCATGAAAGTTTGAAAAACATTCATATAAAAAAAATGCATTAATAATAATAATAATAATGATTTCTATGGCACCTAACCTCAGGTAGAGCTCTTGTCGCCTTACAAATTTCAAAAATACAATTACAAAAACTGTACACAATATTACACGCACACACACACTTTCCAGGCACCACAGCAAAACTACAACATTAACTGTAAACACATAACTCTCTTTGGAACAGCAGACCATTGAGCAACACACATCCAATATCAAGGACTACAGGCACTGCACAGTAGTGAGAGTTTAAAATGAAAAACACAGGCACAGGTAAATGGTTCAAGGGTAGACAGAAACACATACGCCCCAGAATCAAGAGAAAAACCCAAACTGTGAGGCTGTCCAGGGTGATCCTGGTAACTAAAAATTAGTTAACTCCACCTAAGTCCCCCAGGACAGACCCGGGTGCAAGGGGGGGGGGGGGGGGGTTATGGTATTGATATGAGGAAACTATTGGAATGACAAACGAAGTGTGATGACCGAAAACTTGGTCCGGTTTAATTTTTTTCTGTTTGCCACGTATTTTGGCCCAGATCTTTTAGGTCATGTGATTACTTGAATCGAGTTAAATTTGGCCACACGGTCTATCCCAGGTTTATCGTGTGATGGGTCTTTGTGACTAAAACACCAGTCGCAGTCCTTGTTCACGGTTCACCTCCTGACCATTTCTATATCAAGTAGGTCTAGCATAGCCCAGATTCTTCCAATTTTGCCGCCTCTTGCTGCTTCATTAACACCGTTTTTCTGATGAAACACATCACAGTGCGACATGAACACAGGATGTATGGCCACTCTGCCAAGTTCATGATACACATCAGACAATGAAAGGTTAGTTGAGCAATCTCTGATCAAAATGTTGACAACATATATGTGGAATATGTCTATTGCAGGTCTATGCTGACAAGCACTGAAAACACAGCTTTCCACACTATGAAAAGTTGATATTATGAATCACTCACAATTAAACATTAATAACCGCCAAAACGCAACTGAATAATTTCACAGTTACAAAGAAACTGACAATGGTACTTGCAGCATTTCTTTCTGCATTATCAACTTTCTACATCACAGGAAAACAAACATACACGAGACCGCAGGCCTCCCAAAAAGCGAAAAACCATAAGGCTGACTTTAGCTATGGTGGCCCACACACAGTTGTCAGCATATTTGATTTAGCAATCAAATCCGTCCTGAAGCAGATCGCTTGAACTAATGAAACGCATTGCAGCTATTTTGTGCTAGCACTGACAAACAACAGTGGACGACAGATCAACCATACTGGTTTAAAAAAATAGCACCTAATTGCGTTAAGTGCCTTCTAGGAAGGCGCCAAGGTAACCAGGCACTATGCCTGAATTGTCAAGGGCGAATTAAATTTGTACCACAAATGGTACACAGTCTGCGGATACTGCATCTATAACTTGGGCTTTTCTGTTTATTGTCTACGTGGGATCAAAATCAAACTCTTCACCATTTATCTGCATCATGTCCAGTATGTATTCTGCTAACTCTGGAGAGTTCACAACCTCATTGACAAAATCACCCCAAGACTCCAAGCTGCCTAGACAGAGACCCTCAGGGGCATATGGTGAGGCAGATGTGGTTGTTGTTGAAGTAGGTGCAGTTGTTGGTGAGGTAGGTGTGGTTGTTGGCAAGGTAGATGCAGTTGGTGTGAAATTTCGCTCAAGTGGTAACCGGTCAACTGCGCTTGCAGAAGACGATGCAGGTTGACTTTCGCTCTGACTTATAGTTCGTTTTCGGCTTACTTTGGATATTTTGTCATGTATTTTTATATCAGACTTTTCAATGGTCGCAGTGTCTTTCGTATTTCTTCGCCTTTTATGATTAAAGTGGTGAGTATATGAAAGCTGCAGCTCTTTCTCTTCAGACCTCTCATGAACCAGTTCCCCAAGACCAGCGTATATCATAGCCATGTGAAGCAAGTCCGGACCAGCTTCCACGGATATAGTGATATCCTGGTCATGCAGTGAAATGGTGGGTTCACCATCAGCCTCTGCATCTGCATCACCTTCCTCGTACTTGTTTCCTGAACCATATGTTGCCAAGTTATTTGAGTGTGAATCCATCTGTACGACTGGATCTTTTGTCCTTTCCTTCTCATGGACCGTTTCAGATAATTTTGATTGGTTCTGCACAGACAACGAACTAGGGTAGTCTGATGTGGAGGGCTGTGAGCGTCGACCAACACTACTCCGGTGCACTGGATAATCTGGATAACAAGTATTTTTAGAGGTACATGTACTGTAAAGTTTTAATACATCATTTGCTCTCGTAGTAAATGTAGCATTATTTTGTCCCCCACAATCAAGCCCCTCTGAAAGTTTTGTACGAAGATAACTGCTCTTTCCAGAATCAAAAGAGCTGGTTCCAACTTCCAACTCTGAAGAACACCCTTGTCCAGACTCAGCTGTTGCAAAGGTCTCCGTCACAGAGCTCTGGGTGGCGTGTTTAGGCTGGCTCAGATGCCTTTCACTCAGCCCTTCTGAAAGGTCCTGAAGTCCTTTCAATGTACAATTATCACCCAGCAGTCTTGCAAAATCAGCTGCATTTTTCATATGTGCACGAAGGCAGATTTTGTGATACAATTTTTGACATTCTTCCTCTATATCACGCCTCTTTTTCTGTGCATCATTCAGAACACTCCACAAGTTGTGTAGTTCAAGTGGAACTTCTTGCTGTAAATGTTCCATCAGTACAGACACTTTGATATTCATAACTGGAAGTGAGTCTTCAACTTTTGCTGTAGGGTTCTTCCATGTTTTGGCAAGGGAATGGTTGTAGGATGTTGTCTTTATTTCAGCATCTTTCTTTAAAGCTTTTTGCATAGCATCCTTAAATTTTTCGTCCCACCAATGTGGTTTCTTTGAATCACTCCACACCTCACTTCTGTCAGTTCGTGACGTTTTTGCAGCAATATGTGAAAGTGTGCGGAGCTGGAACTGCACAAAGAATTTAAAGCTTTTTCTCTTTTTGTCATCATTTGTAATGGGTGCAAGGAATAAATCATCTAACTCCAAAATGTCCAGAGCTGTGCTGGCGGTCAGGGACTGGGCCATCCTTTGGCTGGGATCATCAACTGATGGTACTCACAAACCAAAACAAGGCTCTGAAAACAATAGAAGATGGTGGTATTAAGTTTAAAACAGACAAGATGGGATGAAACATAACCCACAAAGTCTCTTCTATATGAGAGCTGTCCTCGCTGTCAAGGGTCCCTACCTTTTGTTTTTGACCTGATTCTGATGTTGAAATATCTCCTATTGAACAAGATGAGGATTTAATTCCAAAGTCTACCATATTGTCTGGAGTTCATGTGCGTTTTTCTTTGAGGAACAATCACAGTTGCTCATATTTATAAGCTTATCCTTCTGATCCATTTCCATCCTCTCTAAGCCAACCTCTGATCAAAACACACAAATAAAGAGGGACACACGGCGCCTCCCGCCATTAGTACGCCCTGTGGGCTGGAGTAGCGACAGGAATTCTGAAGAATAGCATGAGTAGCAAAATGACGTCATTATAAGCTTGACGTCATGGCATCGCTAGTCTCACGACGCTGTGGACACAGTGACGAAATTGATGTTTCATGTCACTCATCCGAAAGGCACGCAGCCTCTTCCAGGGCTGACTGTTTTGTTCCACACAGCCTCTTCCAGGGTTGACTGTTTGATGGGCATATATAGTGGATCCAAAACTTGCAAAAATGAACTAATTATTATTCAAAAAGTTTAAGAGGTACAACTCTGGCTAACGAACACATCCAATGTTTTTCTCCAAACTAGCTATATCCAAAATTTCAATATGACAAAAATTATGGACTCTCATCTGGGTCAACCGACTTTCTATAAACTGTCTTTTATGTCTTCAAGGAGACAGCCCATTACAATATGCTCCGAGGCTCTCTTAACCACCCCTTGAAGAAAGTATTTTGCCAAGTTTCAAGCTTATGCATGCAGCAATATCAGAGATTCTCGTGTTTACATACATACGCACACACACATACGGCGTTTTGCACCAAATGTACGTTCAGCAAGGTTGGCGTAACTAGACATGAAGCAATTTTTATCTTGATACTTCAGTTGTCACCTTTGACATCATGAACATGCTATTAAATTCGCCCCACCGCAACCATTCTAAAAAGTCCCTTTTATATATAGAAGGGACTTAAATAGTCAAAGCCCTTATGGCTCATGTGTATGACCGATCTACATATGTGTGGATCGGTCAGAAGTCTAAGGGGCTGGCTTCTGCATCAGCAAAATCCACGTTTTCTCAAAAGTGACCCTTGAGCTTTGCGATGAGTTGACTAAATTAGTATGCATTGGAAAGTCTTATCATCAGCTACCTTTGTGCCAAATTTGATTGAAAAGTTTGCAAAAATGCTGATAATAACTACAATTCTATTTTACATTGTGAATAGTATTTAAGAAAAATCATTTCTTTGTCAAAATATGGCCATTTTGGACTTATCTCATGAACTCTTATGACCCTTGAACCCTTCCGAGCCCTGGGTCAACCAAATTAATATGCATAGCTTAATAACTGCAATTCTATCAAAAATGGTTATTTTACACACATTTGTCAACTTCTTGTCACCCGTGACCTTTCCGAGGGGTCATCCAAATTATTATGCATAGATAGGCCATACCATTAGCTACATAATATGTACCAAGTTTGGGTTTTACATTGTGAATAGTATTTAAGAAAAATCATTTCTTTGTCAAAATATGGCCATTTTGGACTTATGAACTCTTATGACCCTTGAACCTTTCCGAGCCCTGGGTCAACCAAATTAATATGCATAGCTTATAGAAAGGTCATACCATCAGGTATCTTTGTACCAAGTTTCGGTTTGAAGTTGTGAATAGTATTAGGGAAAAAATTAATGTTTTTAAAATATAGCTATTTTTTACCTATTTCCTGATCCCATGTGACCTTGACCTTTTAAGAGTTTATTCAAATTGTTATGTTTAGAAAGGTCATGCCACAAAGTATCCTTGGGCCAAGTTTCAAGACTGTGACTGGATAGTCTCCGCGAAAATGCCAACATTAAAGTTTACCAGATGACAGACGACGGCGGTAAGACGACAATTTAGTCTCCGCGAAAATGCCAACATTAAAGTTTACCACAGATGACGGACGACGGCATTAAGACGACAACTGGCCCTGAACATATAGACTCACTTTTGCTGTGCATGTAAGCCAACAAGCAAAGCAACCTGAAAACAATGTACACAGAGAGGTAGAAAGCGCTTTTAAAACTCCCAAGCTCTTTTAGGACTGATTTTTTAACAGACAACTAAAACTCGGTCACTCTGTCAAGTCAAACTTCAGTTAAGTTGAACGTGTTTCTTCTTTTAAATTTTGAATAAGTCAAAACAAATTTATTTTGAGGCTAAAGCTGCTCTTTCTATTATTGTGTTAAACCAAACTTCTCATCAGTTGAATGTGCTTCTGAAAAGTGAAATTCCCCATTTCCCAACTCGCATAAATCAAACTCAAACATTTCTGGTCTTTTTGAACACACACCGACATACCTGTACTGTGGCACTTTCAGATCATGTTTCATTGTCAAATGCTGCACACCTTAACTGCTGGCTAGTTGAATGTGGTCATCATCTAAATGCTCTGCAACATTTGTGAGTGTGTATAGTGTTTGTGCGAGTGTGTGAGAGTGAAGATGCAAAGACATTACTTAAACAGTAATGTGTGTGCCTATGGGCAACTTTAGAGCAACACGTTTATGACAACAGAGGATCAATAGTTAATAACATGTCTGCTTAATAATTGTAATTGCCCTTTAAGAGATAAATACAGTTTTTTTAATCTGAATTTAATCCTGGACAAAATAGCAAACTTATAAAGTTTGAATGTAGTAAAATAAAAGACTACCACAATCTGGGGCCAGCTCGCCTGTTATGTCTTTTGCATTTTACTGCACAGGCTTCGACCAGCCCCATCCTAAAGTCTACCGTATTTTCAATAAGGTAGGCAAACATGGATTATATATCAAATGAATGAACAACATATCTCTAAAGATAACATGTGAGTACACTGTTATTCTACCAACACAGTCTGATTATCATTATTGAATATTTTACTTCTCGCCCGATTATGCTGTTTGGCAGACGTTTACTTACTTTATTTCCAATACTGAGACCAACAATTTTTTTAGTACTTTTTTTTTTTTTTGGGGGGGGTGGGGTGGGGTGGGGCTGTGCACCACCAGCAACCCAGCAATATTGGTCAATTGGTTGACCATGGCAGGGAAACCAGAAGAAGAAGTATTAGAATGAACATGACTGTGACCAAAGTAAGGTTTGCAACTTGCAATGTACTAGTAGTAGTGCTGCGTTGGTATACCTCGCCCTGTACCTAGGTTAAACGCACCAGTGGCGCCATTGTTGCAAATGGGAAAGGGTTTATTCTTTATTCATCTTATTTTGCAGCAATCAAACGATGGTCAAGTGATTTTTTTCTCCGAGATTGCTCATTAAAGGAGCAGAAAACATACGCTCTAAACCGATCTGGTGCACCGACATGACCGGTCCGAGTGACCGGTCTGGTGCGAAAATAGCAACAATGGCGCCGCTGTTGCATTTAACCTAGGCACAGGGCGAGGTATACCAACTAGGCAGTAGTAGTAGTATGTCCGAGGACAAAATAGGCCGTGAAGCCTTTGCAAATGTCCTTTCTTTCTTTTATTACTTTATGGGTCTGTTATGCATGCAAATTTTCCTATAACTCATTCATCATAGCAATAGAAAATCTCTTTAAATTTGGCAATTCGTCCAGCTGTTTTTTAAAAGAATTTATATTAGGTGCTTTTTTTAAATGAAACTGGTAACTCATTCCAAACAATGGCAACTCTGTTAGAAAAACAAAACTTCCGCAGGTTAGTGTTGCAATGCCGTACAAAGATTTTCCCTTCAGAGTTTCGGGTTCTGTTGCGAACCGGTGCTGCAAGAAAGTTGTTCCAATTTAGGTCATCGATGCCATAATAAATTTTAAAAACTTGGATTAAGTCTCCACGTATTTTATGTCCACGTAAGGAGTGTAGTCCAAAGTATTTGAGTCTGTCTAATAAGTCATATTTCTACATTCTTTAACCAGCCTTGTTGCTTGTGTCTGTACCCTTTCGAGTGCAACTGATTGTCTCTTTAAACCTGGGTACCAACTACCATGATACAGTGTTTGCATATTATTCTAAAGGTAGTGCCTATTTGGACGGCGCCGTCCAAGCAGATCGTAGGCTATTTGGACAGCACTTGTAAAGGGAAACTACTCCACGAGTATGTGACATAACATGTGATTGTTTCGCGAGCGTAGGGCCTTGATTTACACTCTATACTACGGTCCGGAGCGGTATTGAATACTGAAGATGCTGATAACATGTATGCTGCATTTGTTTTTCTTTAGTGAAGCAACACACAAAAAGCTGGCAAACAAACTATTACAGGCTACTGACGGTAACACAATAATTACGTATGCAGACCTGCCTACATGTTCATGTGGTTGTCAGGAAGATTTGGGAAAATTCTCAGTAAGATTTGCAAGACTGTCAGTAAGATTATAGTTCAAATGGACGATAAACCTTCCTTCCAGGAGCCAAAAATCAAACAACGGGGGAGGGGGGGGGGGTTGGGGTTGGTTAACTTAATCACCTATAAGAACATACATTGTCTATTCTGCTGTACCTAGAAGATAGCAAGAAAATTTCTGAGGAAATGGGCTACTTCACCAGAGCGTTTATAACTTTTTTGAATAGACAGTTTTTAAGTCTGTTTTTATTTTCTTAGCTCACATATGGATGGATCGTACTTCATGTTGTGGTGGAGTATAATTTGGTACCTGTTTATAATATTTACTGTAATTAATTACAGGTAAATTAACTGAAAAAATGCACCTTGATTATTTTGACATCTGTAAAGGACAAACAAAAGACATTAAACTGAAAAATGTGTCAGTGTGTGAAAATATGAATGTGTGTGATTGTGGAGTGAGATAATTTTACATTAGTGATCACGATGATCAGACAATCAACTGATAATCCTTCAGGTAATCGAAGTTAACGTATCTCGTTGGCGGACGTTGCTACAAATTGATTGCCAAGTTCATCTTTTGGGCGAAAGTTTCGAACATTTCTGCAGGGAAATACTGATACAAATAAATCAAGTGGTGTCGCTTCCAACTCAAGTGGAGTTGTTGGGCCCACATTTCGCGTGAAAGGCTGCAAAACAGGATCTGAAATTGGACGCCGATGCCAGATAGCATCGCCGCCGCCATCTTGCAGTCGTCGCCTCGGTAAACACTGCAGAAATACTCTGGTATCTTCGTCATCCCAGTCCGACAGATCGCTAGTATGCACACTTATGTCACTTCCCTCTGACTAGGAAACTGGATTGTTGCCAATTTACTCCGAAAAAGCTGTAAATTCTGGGTCACTGTCGCTCGATGGAACGTATGTCGCCATGTTTGTAAACACGTGCATTTAAAACGACAGCAGACCTTGCTTCCAAAGGACAGGGCTTAGCTGTTCCCTGTTGTGTTTTTATTATTAAGTGTTTCATAAATATCATTAAAAAACGAATTTTACAGACGTTCATCCGCTTCTGTTTCGTGTACTCGTTTTGGAGGCATGATTTCGCGCCGACCGTGAACCTCAAACTAAGACTGAAAGTAAAGCGATCCCATCTGCAAAAATGAACGCGAACAAAGACGCGCTTTCCAATTGGCTAGACAAAATTATAGGTCAGCACACAGTAGCCAATCAGGATCAGGCTTACTACTACCAGCAGAAATGGCACAATCAAACTGTCTTTTTGCCAAACTTACTTACTTACGCCTCGCGCTGGGACCATATGGCGTTGAGGCGCGTCCCCTGGGTGGTGGATAGGGGGTCCCTCGTGAGAGGGGTGCCCTTGGCTTTGACTTCGCGAACGAAGATTTTATAGGAGTTGCCCACGACGTCTGCAGGCTTGTTCGTGGCTGCGGAGGCCAATCCGAGACAGGCAGGTTCGACCGCAGTGGCTGCAGGGGAAGGTCTGGCCAGGGTTCTGAGCTGCGGCATCTCTGTTTTTTCTCCTGAGCCGCTTGTCCTTAAGGCTAGCTCTGCGAGAGTCCTCAAAGGAGACAACTGCCTTGTAAATGGTGGAGCGCCAGGTGTCACGGTCCGCAGCAAGCGAAGACCACTGGTGGTGGTCGATTTGGCAGGCACTAAGTGACTTCTTGAGACAGTCTTTGTATCTCTTCTTTGGTGCCCCTCTGTCACGGTGTCCAGTAGCAAGCTCGCCGAACAGGGTGATCTTTGGTAGGCGATGATCCTCCATCCTGGAGACATGCCCCGCCCAGCGGAGCTGTGTCCGCAGCAGCAATGCCTCGATGCTCACAGTTTCTGCCTGTTCAAGGACCTCGACGTTGGTGACATAGTCACTCCAGTGAATGCCCAGGATGGTACGCAGGCAGCGCTGGTGGAAGCGTTCGAGGAGTCGTAGTTGGCTGCGGTAGAGGGCCCAGGACTCGGAACCATACAGCAGGGTGGTGAGGACCACAGCTCTGTACACGCTGATCTTGGTGCCTGTTTTCAGCTGTTGATTGTGCCACACCCGCTTGAAAAGTCGCCCGAAAGCGCTGTTCGCTTTTGCCAGCCTGCTGTCAAGCTCCTTGTCCAGCTTGGCGTCCGACGTGATAATGCAGCCAAGGTAAGTAAACTGGTGCACTGACTTTAGTTCAGACTCGCCAATGGTGATGTGAGGAGGGCGATACACTGTCTTGGGTGCCGGCTGATGGAGGACCTCTGTCTTTTTCAGACTGACCTCGAGTCCAAAGAGCTGGGCAGCATCTGCGAAGCAAGACGTGATGCGCTGCAGGGCTCTCTCTGTGTGTGCAACGAGGGCAGCATCATCAGCAAAAAGCAGCTCACGAATCAGTTGGTCTAGGGTTTTCGTGTGGGCCTGCAGTCGTCTGAGGTTGAACAGGCTGCCATCGAGACGATACCTGATGTACACTGCATCGTCATCATCGAGGTCCACTGTGGCCTGCTTCAACATCATGCTAAAAAAGATGGTGAAGAGGGTCGGTGCCAGCACGCAGCCCTGCTTTACGCCGTTGAGAATAGGGAATGGTTCTGAGAGGTCATTGTTGAGTCTGACCTGGCCTTGCTGGTCCTCGTGTAGCTGGACAATCATGTTGAGGAACTTTGGGGGACAGCCAAGTCGCTCCAGGATCTGCCACATGCCTTGCCTGCTCACAGTGTCGAACGCTTTTGTTAGGTCGACAAATGTTACGTACAGCCCTTTGTTCTGCTCGCGGCACTTCTCCTGTAGCTGTCTCAGCACAAAGACCATATCGGTGGTGCTCCTGTTTGCTCTGAAGCCACACTGGCCCTCTGGGAGTTGGTCTTCAGCGATGGCAGGTACCAGCCGATTCAGGAGCAGCCTTGCAAGGATTTTCCCAGCAATGGACAGCAGGGTAATTCCCCGATAGTTGGAACAGTCAGACTTCTCGCCTTTGTTCTTGTACAGGGTGATAACGACTGCGTCACGGAGATCTTTTGGTAGTGTTCCTTCCTCCCAGCAGCAGAGAAAGAGGTCATGGAGCTTGTTGTGCAGTGCTGTGCCTCCATGTTTCCAGATCTCTGGCGGTATTCCATCAATGCCTGCTGCTTTGCCACTCTTGAGCTGGTGGATGGCTGTGAGGGTCTCTTCAGCGGTGGGCGGTTCGTCCAATTCAACCTTTACTGGGAGGTGTGGGATTTGTAGGACGACTGCTTCTTGAACAGTGCGCTCAGCGCTGAAGAGGCTCTGAAAGTATTCCGACCAGCGGTTCAAGATGGAGGTATTATCTGTGAGGAGTGCCTGGCCATTCGCGCTTCGCAGGGGACTTTGTACCAGGTGCCTGGGGCCATACACTGCTTTCAGTGCTTCGTAGAAGCCCCTGTAGTCACCATTGTCAGCACAAAGCTGGGTCCTCTGTGCAAGTCTGGTCCACCACTCATTCTGGAGATCTCTGAGCTTGCGCTGGAGACTGCTGCAGACGAGGCGGAAGGCAGACTTCTTCACAGGGCAGGAAGGCTGGGCTAGGTGGGCCTGATGGGCGGCTCTTTTTTTTGCTAGGTGTTCCTGGATCTCTACATCGTTTTCGTCAAACCAGTCTTTGTTCTTCTTTCTGGCGAAACCCAAGACTTCTGCAGAGGATTTTGCAATAGCAGTTTTCAGTTGTTCCCAAAGTGTTTCAGGGGAGGAGTCTACTGGGTCCGCTGTGTCTTTGAGCCTGCGCTGTAAATCTGTCTGAAAGGCAGCTTTCACATCGTCACGCTGAAGGCTGGCAACATCAAGCTTTTTCTTGGGGGGCCCCCATTTCTTGGGTTTTGGCTTGAAGTGGAGCCTGAGTTTGCAGCGGACAAGGCGGTGGTCAGTGTGGCACTCTGCGCTGGGCATCACTCTGGTGAGGAGGACGTCACTGCGGTCCCTCTGACGCACTAGGACATAGTCGATAAGGTGCCAGTGCTTGGAGCGAGGATGCATCCAGGTGGTCTTTCGACTGTCCTTTTGCTGAAAAGTAGTGTTGGTGATGACCAGTTGCTGCTCCGCACAGAACTCCAATAGTAGGCGGCCATTGTCATTGCAGTTCCCCACGCCATGCTTGCCGAGGACTCCTTTCCAGGCTTCAGAGTCCTGGCCCACTCTGGCGTTGAAGTCGCCAAGGATGATGACTTTGTCGTCTGCAGGGGTACTCTGTAGGAGGCTGCGCAGGTCAGTGTAAAACTTGTCCTTTTCAGCAGGCTCTGCCAGGAGGGTTGGGGAGTACACACTGAGAAGGGTGACGTGCTGCTGGTGTCTCAGTGGGAGGCGTATGGACATGATGCGGTCTGAGTGGCCCGTTGGTAGGTTTTCCAGCTTAGTCGCAATGGATGTCTTGACCATGAAACCCGCGCCTGAAAGCCGTCTTTCTGATGCAGGCCTGCCTGACCAGTAGAGGGTGTACCCAGCACCAAGTTCTTGGAGGCTGCCTTTGTCCGGAAGGCGTACTTCGCTGAGCGCGGCGATGTCGATGTTTAACCTCCGCAATTCATGGGCAATGAGGGCGGAGCGACGTTCAGGGCGTCCGCTGTCTGCTTTGTCGAGCATGGTTCGGACGTTCCAGCATGCTACGTTGAGTCCGGTCGTGGTCGTCATGAGAGTGGATCCGTTATTCTTTCTTGTTTTTTGACCGCAGGAGAAGATGCCCGTTGACCGCGGCTAGCCAACTGGGGTTGCGAGGGGACGAGCTTTGGTTAGGCCACCTTTTCTAGGCCCCTCTCCGTGTGGAGCAAACAGTGCTGTCCCTAGAGAAGGCTGCTTGGTCGTTCAGGGTGTGCCGAGTGATGTTGTCATCCCCAGGTCAACATCAGGCGACCAATATCCTGAACCGCCTGCATGCAGGTTTGAGACTGCGGCTTCCAGTGACATCTTTCACCTGCCGTTTCGCCCCTCGCCCGTCGCTACAGGACTTGGAATGGTCAGTGTCATGGTCCGTGGACGTTTCCTAAAGCCTGCGCGGTGGAGCTTTTTGGTGGAGTGCAGTGTGCGCAGTACTGGCCCCACCCTTTAAACCCTTGGTTCATCTGCCATGGCCTAGCAAGCTGGGACGATGGCATCGAGGTCCTCGGGTCGTAGGTTTTATATCAGACTGTCCTTGTCCTAGTCTCTGGCTCAAAAGCCTTCCCCGGAGACACGGGGGCTTTGATGTCAGGGGTTTCCTCCCTTAGCCTTTCCGCAGCCAAGCGGCCAGGCCTGCAAGGCAGCAGGCGACTCGTGGAGGGCGGGGTCGTCTATGTCCCGTGCAGATGTGAACATCTGCCCACTGCCCAGAACCTCAAACTAAGACTGAAAGTAAAGCGAACCTCAAACTAAGACTGAAAGTAAAGCGATCCCATCCGCAAAAATGAACGCGAACAAAGACGCGCTTTCCAATTGGCTAGACAAAATTATAGGTCAGCACACAGTAGCCAATCAGGATCAGGCTTACTACTACCAGCAGAAATGGCACAATCAAACTGTCTTTTTGCCAAACTTACTTACTTACGCCTCGCGCTGGGACCATATGGCGTTGAGGCGCGTCCCCTGGGTGGTGGATAGGGGGTCCCTCGTGAGAGGGGTGCACCGAATGAAATAAGGTGCCGTGAACCAACATGGTCTAAGGGAAGGTGACCCCGACAGAAAACCCCTGGTCCTCCTAGTAAGGGGGTTGGGCATGGGGTAGCTTCCCACCCTGCAAAAAAGGAAATAGCTACAAAAACGCCGACGAAAAGACTAACAGTAATTCCTTTCCTGGAGGAGGAAGGTTCTTCTACCAGAAGACTTATGACGTCCTGTGGTGAAAGCCGGAAGTCTTCGGAAGCCACAGGACCGAGCCGCCTCTCTCTATCCAGGGATACAACCATGGGCACACGGAACGTCAAGACCATGTACCAGAGCGGCAAGGCCGCCCAGACAGCAGCGGAAATGCAAAAGTACAACCTTTCCCTGCTAGGTATCAGTGAAGCCAGATGGACGCAGTCTGGCCAGAAAAGGCTGTTAAGTGGGGAGATGATTCTGTATTCAGGTCATGAAGAGGAGAATGCCCCCCATACAGAAGGTGTAGCATTCATGCTGTCACCAGTGGCACAGAGAGTGCTGATGGGCTGGGAACCTCTTGGGCCAAGAATTATCACAGCAGCCTTTAGAACCAAGAAAAAGCTCAAGCTGAACGTCATCCAGTGTTATGCGCCCACTAATGACAGTGACGAGGAAGAGAAACAAGAGTTCTACGACCGACTCCAGAGTGCCGTGGACAAATGTGCGGAGCGAGACATCACCATCGTCATGGGCGATTTTAATGCCAAAATAGGGGAGGACAACACCGGATATGAAGAGGTGATGGGGAGACAGGGACTAGGCTCGGAGATGAGTGAGAACGGGGAGAGGTTTGTAGACTTTTGTGCTCTAAATCGACTTGTCATTGGAGGCAACATCTTCCCACACAGAAGGATACACAAAGCAACTTGGGTCTCACCTGACCATACAACAGAGAACCAAATAGACCATATCTGCATTAGCAAGAAATTTAGAAGATCCCTTCAAGATGTTCAAGTGAGGAGGGGAGCAGATGTCGCCTCCGACCACCATCTGCTTACCTTAAGAATGAAGCTCAAGCTAAAGAAAAGCCACACAGAGACAACAAGAAGACAGCGCTATAATGTAGGCCTCCTGAGAGAAACTGGAGTTAGAGAAGAGTTCAAACTGGTGCTGTCCAACCGGTTTCAAGCGCTACAGGAGCTAGTAAATGAAGTGGAGGCGGTCACCACAGAGCAGCAGTGGAAGGCAGTTAGAGAGGCGCTGAACTCAACCTGCAAAGACACTGTAGGGTTCAGGAAACACCATCACAAGGACTGGCTGTCGGCACAGACCTTGAAGAAGATAGAAGTGAGGAAGCAGAAGAAAGCAGCTGTCAACAATAGTCGCACGAGAGCAGCCAAAGTAAGGGCACAGGGGGGATACTCGGAAGCCAACCGCGAGGTGAAGAGTAGTATCAGGGCAGACAAGAGGGCCTACACAGACAGCCTGGCAGCAGAGGCTGAAAAGGCAGCAGGCAGCGGCAACATGAAACAGCTCTACGACATTACCAGAAGATTGTCAGGCAAGTATGGCCATACAGAAAGACCAGTAAAAGACAAAGAAGGCAAGCCTATTGCAGACAGAGCAGACCAACTCGACAGATGGGCCGAGTATTTTGAAGAGTTACTGAACAGACCTAGCCCACCCGACCCCCCAGACATCCAGCCGGCAGAGACCGACCTACCCATCAGCTGTGACAGACCCAGCCGGGAAGAGATCAGAAGAGCAGTGGCATTCTTGAAGAACGGCAAAGCAGCAGGCCCAGATGGCATCCCAGCGGAGTCTCTGAAAGCAGACCTAGAGACAACAGTGGAGATGCTGTACCCACTGTTTGTTTGCCAAAACAAACCCCAAAATACTGTAAAAAGCTACCGTAGAAAATTGATACATGACCGGAAGACCGTAAAAAAACACCCAAACTCGTAAGAAATACGGCGAAATCGTAAGAGTAGGCAGGTCTGTACCGTATGATAATCAACATACAATGCACACAAAATTTAAGGCGCAACTAAAAATACCTGAAATCAGATCTAGAAAAGAAAAGAACAAAATCTGATAACAAATTAACACACGTACAGTAGAACCTCCAATGAACGGTCACCCCTGTTGCCAACGTTTTATGTTCTTCTTTTTAAGTTGCACAGCAACGAGACAATTTCCTAATGTAATTTTACATATATGGCAATAAAGTTCTAGCTTATCTTACGTGAAAATGTGGCCGCCGTAAACGGCAGGTGACTGTTCAGGGGAGGTTTGATGAAAACAGACATAAGACTCTTGTGACACTTGGATAGGAGCACTGACATGGATGAGCCACCACCAAAACGGGACCTTCGTCGGCGTCTTCATGCTTCTGTGAAGTGTGATGCATCTACTAGTGACGCCGATGTTTTGTTACTATGATCTTCTCAGTGTGATGAAAGAAAATAAATTGTGCTTGCGTTTACAGTCTGTAATAGTATGGGAGAGAGCAAGAGGGATGCATTTAGACAGAAGCTCTTCTTGTCAGTGCCTCTCGACAGCTGCCCAATTCTCCTGACTCTATGCGCATTTGTGACGCACCTATTCCATTTTCTGATTCTGTTCGCAATCTTGGCGTTTTTCTTGATAAAGATCTTCAAATGAAGGAGCATGTAAATCATGTCTGCAAACTTGCTTTTCTGGAATTAAGACGCATCAGTTCTATCCGCCATTACCTCACTACTGAAGCTACCACCAAACTGGCCGTCTCTTTAGTCTTGTCCCGCATTGATTACTGCAATGCCCTCTTAGCTAGCCTCCCTCAGTTTCTCATTCAGAATTGTGCTGCACGTCTCATCGTCCACGCCTCACAGCATTAGCCCATCACTCCTATTCTGAGACAACTTCAGTGGCTGCCAATCAAACGAGTCTCGTACAAAATCGCCTGTCTGTGCTACAAAGCTATTAATTACTCTACCCATGCCTATCTCGCTGATCTTCTTCAACTATACACTCCCTCCCGCTCCCTCCGTTCAAGTCGCGACGCGCCTTCTCAGTCCCGCTCTTCAAATACAACACCAGAGGTGACCATTGTTTTGCGCACGTTGGATCTGTTGTCTGGAACTCGCTACCTATAGACATTAGACATTCTTCCTCATTCACTGCCTTTAAATCTGCCCTAAAGACCCACCTGTTCGATACCCCAATGTAGCTCAGTTCTTTGTCATTATGTACCTGTGTGTGTGTGTGCGCGTGTGTATTGCAGAATCTGATGTTTCTCTGTGTTATGATTGTGGTTGTGTTGTTCTGTGAGAGCATGCATGTGTTAATCGTAGGAAACGAGCCAATATTTATTTGAGCTATCATGGTTACGAATCACGTACCTTTTCAGTAAGATTCTCTATCGTTTGCGCAGATAGCGGAATTGGTTTTATTATGATACGCTAAGTTTAGTCCGGAAGTTTCTAGCAAAGTCGCACAGAGAATAGCGGTCGTAGAGCCACTCTATTTTTAGTCAAGTTGTTTTCTGTGAGCGTAAAATTAGCGGCCGTTCTTTGCGTGAACGGTCTGCCATACTTTTATGTGACGTCATTATACATTGGGATTTGGGGTTGAAATGAGCAGTCAAATTTTTGTAGACTATTTTAGTTATTCTAGAAAGATCTTTTTTTTATTATTATTAATATAAATCTTTTATGAGTTTCAGTTACGTGTTCCATTCTGATTGGTTGCGCTGTGTGATTTCGTTAGATTATTCTGGAAAGTGTTCTACTATAAAAGGTGGTGAAGGAAGCACATGTGTTCATTGTCATGCATTGTCAGTTGTAGGGACACACAGTTTATCGTAGGTACGTGACCCGTATAGGGTGTACATTGTGAGAGGCTTAACGGTGGTGTACATTGTATGTGAAACGCAGTGTGTCGCCAGTGTTGACATTTTTGCAGAGGAGACATTGTATCGGTGTTGGTGCATTTGGGAATGCATTGTGTGGAGATCGCATCGCTGAAATAAAATATTGTTGGAACTGTTACTCCAGTGTAGTCTACATCCTTAAGCCACGTGTGATGGGTTGCAGCTGAATGAAGTTTATTTAAAAGAACCTTATGTGCACGCGTCTGGTGTGATATCATACTATGACTACGACTCAACTCGTAACACTCTGGTTTTATGACCCCCTCCACTCCCACTCTTTATTTGTAAAGCGCTTAGAGCTTATTTAAGGATAAGCACTATATAAGTAGCCATTATTATTATTATTATGTCGATGCGTGTCACTGCCATGTTCTTGTCTTTAACAGTTAGGATAGGAGGGGGCGGGTGCCGGCAGAGTACAGAGGGTGTAGCAATGACACGAGCCGGAGTCAATGTCCCGTCTCCTTACTGAGCGGAGGCAAAATGTGTTGCACTGTTTTCCGGCGTATGTGTAACCATTTTCTTTTTCTCACCATTTTCCCCTCGGCTAAGCGTGTGTAGCATGGAATCGTTTGAACTGACTTCACGGTTTGTGGCCGGCGTCAGTATAGAAACTGACAAGTCATGCATTTCAGTACCAACTGGCAGCCACTAATTCGTTTTGATGCTGTGATTTCTTGACTGGCCATGGAATTCATAGATCTCCTGAAGAATATAAGGGAATGTTCTGGATATACAAATCAGCCCGTATCGGAAAATAATAAACACAAAGACACGCGTGTTGGTGTATGTACGCCGCACTAGATTCTCATGAGGCCCCGCAGTCGACTGCAGGGGCACACGACTGAGTCGGAATGTCAGTCCACAGGCCTACAAGTCGATCACAGCACTGTTATACCACAAACTGTATAGTGTACGAGTGCTGAGATGGACTCGATTTGGAGCCATACTGACGCGCGTTTGCCGCATACGCCCTCAATTCGCATGAGCCCCTTCCATCTGCCAGCAGGTGCGCATGAGAGTTTCTGCCATTTTGGCCCCCGGGGGCAAAAGAGCAGTCACATTATTGGAAGATTATGTGACTACACAGTAAACCGACTTATGTGGACACGGCCGTCAAGTAGACTGCATACACAGCTGGCAATTCTTGATTCTTGAATTTCAGTTAAAGTGCTTTAATTCTTTGTACGAATTATTGAAACAGTCGCCCACGGACAACGGTATTGGCGGTGTCTCCTCCACTTCAGTGATGGGATTGACTGTAAGAAACTGAATTCGCGCGAATATTTCGTGAGAATCCCGCGAGATTTCACCAGTGCTGTCCAAATAGCCTACGGCCTGGGGACGTAGCTTAGTGGATAAGATACTGCGCTGGCAGTCGTAAGATCCCGGGTTCAAATCCCCTGGTGGGCAGGAATGGGATGTGGACTTTTCCTCATTCCCATCGAGTCAAATTTACGTACAGACTCGGCTTACGGTTGCGTGTCTCGCCTACGTGTGCACAGCATGCATAATCATCAAGTGCGGGTTAAAAATTCCATTAATCGAAAAGAGAAGGCCCGGTAGGGCCGGTGAAATGGCAACAAACTGAAATATTTCACACGCACCGAAGTTAATAGACGGGTGGAGGTTTGCACTAAAGTAGTGCTTAGTAGCAGTACTGAGGCTTTCAAAGCTCCAGCTTCCATCCCTACGGCGGCGCCTTGAGCATCTTTAATTAGATGGATATGTGCGCCTTGGAGACACCGTACCATACCATACCATACGATCTGCTTGGACGAAGCCGTCCAAATAGCCACTTCCTATTATGTGGTCTAGTGATTTACTCAGCTTACTAAAAATGTCCTGATCCAAATAATTAAAGTGTACTTACAGTGAGCGGAGCGTATCTGTACCGTAAGCTAAACTAGCGTGAAGTGACTGTCGCAGCTATCTTCTTCTTTTAACGGTCTGGTGCTCTTAGACGACACTGACTGACTCGGAGTTCACATTCCAAGGCGGATGTGAATATGGGCAACGGTCAACTCGCCCATATGCCAACTCGCCCAGTCAACTCGCCATGATAGAGGTCAACTTGCCAAAGCGGTCAACTCGCCCGAGTATAGTGTCAACTCGCCCAAGGGTAGACTAAACTCGCCCAAGTATTTTAGTCTATTCTAATATACGGACCGTCACATGTGTCTATATGTATCCAGGGATATGTGTGGGAGGTTTTCTGAAATTCTGTAGTATTTTTTTTTCTTTTGCCATGTGTGTGTGTGTGTGTGTGTGTGTGTGCTTGCGTGTGTGTGAATTAGGAATGAAACAAGAAAGGCAAAGCCCTTATGGCTCACGTGTATGACCGATCCACACACGTCTGACAATGAGTAAAGTGATGGCTTCTGCACTAACAAAATTCATGTTTTCTCAAAATTTAATCAGTTTTCACATATCTGTGAAACCCCCGTGACCCTTGACCTTTGCGACGAGTCGACTAAACTAGGATACATAGGAAGGTCTTATCATCAGCTACCTTTGTGCCAAATTTCACTGAAAAGTTTGCAAAAATGTTGATAATAACTACAATTATTGGCATTTTATACACATTTGTCGACCTCTTGCGACCCTTGACCTTTTCCGAGGGGTCATCCAAATTAGTATGCATAGACAGGTCTTACAATCAGGTATCTCTGTAGCAAGTTTGGGTTTGAAGTTGTGAATAGTAATTGAGAAAAAATTTGGTCAAAATATGGCTATTTTTTACCTATTTCCTGAGCTCTTGTGACCCCTGACCTTTCCGAGGGATCAACCAAATTAGTATGCATAAAAACGTCGTACCATGAGGTATCTCTGTAGCAAGTTTGGGTTTGAAGTTGTGAATAGTAATTGAGAAAAAAAACAATCAAACATCTTTTGTCAAAATATGGCTATTTTGGATCTATTTCTTGAGTTCTTGTGACCCTTGACCTTTCCGAGGGATCAACCAAATTAGTGAGTGTATAAAGGTCTTGCCATCAGGTATCTTTGTACCAAGTTTGGGTTTAAAGTTGTGAATAGTATTTGAGAAAAAATAAATTATGTCCCAAAATAGCTATTTTTGATACATTTCCTGATCCTCCGATAGCCCAGGAGGAAGCAGCCCCCCGCCAGAGTTGGCTTCAGCTTCTCAGCTTGATGAATGCAGCGGCGGATCTCCTCCCCTCGGTCGTCTTTACTCCCGGCCGCTCAGCTGCACCTCCTGCTCCATTGGCGTCCGTCCTCCGGCGACATAGCTGCCCCGGTGCCCATGACTCAGATGCTTCGTCCCCATCTGCGGCGTTGGACGCACACTTCGTGGCTCGCTTCGGGAGTCCCCTTGCCTCTCCGCCCCCTCATCTCTCCCTTTGCGTCGATGCAAGTCACTCCGGGTCGGGTGCTCCCTGCTCTGCGGTTCCTCACGATGTCCGGCCCCGGGCCTGCGGAACTGACGGACAGACACATCACCTGGTTAGAGCTGCAAGCGGTCTGGCAAGCCCTCATCGCGTGGGAAGCGCACCTCCGTCACCAGGAACTACTCGTTCTCTCGGACAACGCTACGGTGGTTTCCTACATTCAGAAGTAGGACGGTACGCGCTACCCAGACCTGTGCATACTCCTCTACCACCTGATGCGCTGGTGCGAGGACCGCAGCATATCCCTCCGAGCTCGACATTCCGGGCCACCTAAACGTTCGGGCCGTCCCTAGTCTCGGCGTGGCCAGTTGCTACACGGCATGGACGCTACGCCAGGACATCTTTCAGATGATCTGCGCGCACTGGGAGACGCCTTATAATAGACCTGTTCGCCACGAGGTGGAATCACCATCTTCCCCTCTTCGTCTGCCCCGATTCCAAACCCCCTTGCCTGGGTAGTCGATGCGCTCCCCCCACCCCCCCCCACCCCCCCACCCCGACGGTTTTCGTCCCCATAGTCCTCCTCTAGCTTCGAGAATGCAATGCGGTCACCTTGCTGGTCGCCCCGTTCTCCTGGAACCGGTCTTGGACCGCCGACCTGCTAAGCCTCGTCACGCCAGCACCCCCCCCCCCCCCCACTGCTGCCCACCCCGAGCACGTTGCTCAAGCAACCCCGCCAGCCGCTGTTCCTGCCGTGCCCGGAGCGGCTCCTCCTTCATGCTAGAGGCTTCTCGAGTGCAGCAGTGGAAGCGATCGTTACAGCCCGCAGACCCTCGACCAGGCACGTCTACGAGGGAACGTGGCGAGTACTGTGGCGCGTCCTGGTGCACTGACCAGCTCCTCTCCCCCACCGCACTGACAAATCCCCAGCTCGCTGACTTCTTCCTCTGGCTCTTCGGAGACCAAGGTTGGCCCCCATCACGATCAGGGGTTGCCTATCCATGATTGCAGTCACTTACCGCCACCTCGGCCACCCGGACCCCGGCGAATGCAAAGACCTCGCCGACCTTAGAAGGTGGGCATACGCTACCACAAACACCTATTGCCGGGCATAATTTTGTGGCGGCAATGTTGCTGCCGCATTGCGGGGCACCAGCAATATTGCCGCCACAATTAATAGCCATCGGATACAATCCGAGTTTATTTTTGTGGTAGCCCGCAACGCTGGAGCAATGTTGCCGCCTCTCAGCCAATCAGCGGTGTCCTTGCGCCACTTCCCGTTTTTTTCATCTTCCGAGCCGGAAAAAATGGCGGAGAAGCTGAGTGACGGCTTTGAGACTGTTAACTCATTGGAGATGCGCTGCATGCGAAAACGCAGTCAATAGCTGGATCATACGGTCCGCCTACCAGGACCTCTCCCCGGAGGGAGCGAAGAGGCTCAAGCTACTTACGCGAAAAAGAGGTATGCGCCATGGCCACGAGCGTCGCATTCGACCGAAACTGCGCTGTCAAAGACATCGTGGCTGCAGTGCGCTGGCGGGCAGAATCGAACTTCGCCCGCTTCTACCTCCGGGATCTGCCAGGCCAGCGAGACAACCTCGCACTGGTGGGGGACATCACCGCAGCGCAACACTACCTCCCGGCGCCACAGGTCACGGACTACAGTGCCGTTTCCGTACTGTCCAGTCTCTTAGCCGTAGTCAGTCCCAGTCATCCCCTAATTTTTCAATTCCCTAAAAAACACTACCGCCCACCAGCTGCACATTTGCCATGCACAAAATACAAAAAAACAACAACAAACAAACACCACATCACTCGTCTCACTTCTTGGCTATGAAACTGGTTCCTTACCAACCCCACACCCAAGCACAGCTGAAATCAGCGTGCTCCTCAAATCACTACGTCAACGGCAACTTACCATAGGCCCACAATTGTCCACTGGATAAGCTCAGGATGGTATGAATCAAAGCACCAAACAGGTCTCCTCTCAGCTAACCGGACATTTCCAGCAAATTCCAACATTCAGCCCTACTACAAATTTTTAAACAAGGCAAAAATTATTTTTAAAAACACGTCCTTGCAATGCCTCAACTGGCCAAATTTGACTATGTAATATGACCTGAAAGATGCGCACTTAACTAAAATTGTCGGGAGTTTGCGGCAGGGAGGATTGCTCTTATGGCCCTTGTTCGGGAGCGTTTTGTGCGCGGCACCGTCCTCCTTTTCGCAATTCTTCCACAAAGTAATGTCATCGGTAATGTTTTTGAGGAAACAAATTATTTTTTCTCTAAAATGTATTTTTTCGAAAAATACTTACCGATGACACTACTCGGAGGACCCTCCCTCCTGCCCCGCTTACCACTGGTAAGCCAAGTATTCCAACTGGTTGGCCCACCACGTGACTCAAGACCGGATGAGCAGGGACGGGAGGCTACTCTCAGCCCCACTTGGGGTTCCCCGAGTGCCTCCCGGGTTGTGTAGGAACACAACGGGTTCTTAGCCTAAAATTGAGTAAATAGTAGACACTTCCACAAAGTAATGTCATCGGTAAGTATTTTTTCGAAAAAAATACATTTTAGAGAAAAATTGTTTTGGAGTTAATGGAGAATTACAAACTTCATGTTCGCTACCAATTTGGCTCGTTTTAAAACCCCTCAAAGCACACCTACTTATCCGATTTTGTTGCAAAATATTGTAAAATTATACATGGGAAATATTTAAGTTTAATTTGTAGTTGAAAAATTAAGAAATGTTGGTAATTTTATGAGTTATTGTGTGTGTATATTCAAGTGTAGCAAATCAAAGTTTTCACCGCAAGTACTGTGATTTGTTCCTAGACAGGCTGTCAACATACATTCAATATTCTGTTTATTTTTTTTTTTTTTTCACAAGCAGCACAGGCACATCCTCAGAAAGTCTTTTGACAACCAACCAACATACATGTGCAGTGTAGTCTGTCTTCATACCTTTTCACTTATGACAACCGAACATGCAGGAACTATATAACACATTCTCAGCTGACAAACTATAATGGCAGACCGATGTACCATGATAGTTCAAGGATGGCACCAGATTAGCTTGGTGCCATGGGCACCAAGCTAATCTGGTACCAGCCTTGAACTATCATGGTACATCCATCTCCCTCTGCATGTTCATCAGCGGACGCCTCCAACATTTGGGAAATGGGGTACCAGGGCTTTGCATTGGAACCCCAAAAGAAAGAGATGGGTCGGTCGCCTGGAGACGATCTGAGATGAGAATCCTAAAATGACAAAAAGGCGGAAAAATTCCAAAGTCTGTCGAGTGGCGAAACCACGAGCGCGCATACCTGCGAAGCAGGTACGCGATGCTAGGGGGGACAATTTTTGAAAAGATGGTTAAAATCTATGCATTCTGAGCCTTATTTTATGGGGTCAGATCAGTTGTTTTTGTGACCCTGGGACCTTCCGAAAGAGCGGATTTCCGCTAAAAGGCGGAAGATTCTCATCCCTGAGGGTNTTGAAAGAGATCTCTGATGTGTTTTCCAACTGTTGAAACAGTTTAATGGAACAATCCCACACACACATGCACCACAATTGCACACTAAATGCAATACTCCTACAGTATTCGTAAATTTATTATTAAAAATGAGAAAAGACTTCATACACAGTACAGGTCAATCTAAAAGCAAATGAGGTACATGTTACCTGGTATGTATGCATCTTCAACAAGGATCATTTGCACAAAAAGCAAGAGAAGCATATATTGCAAGAATAACAAATTAAACGAGATGACTGGTGTGTGTGTGTGAATAATATTATATATATATAATATATGTGTATATATATATATAATATATAAAGAAAATGTACATGACAAATTTGCCGTGAAATTGTACTATTATTTTATGCCACTAAACTTCGTTACACTAAACTTCAGTTCATGTATGCTTGTCTGTGATTTTGGACATTGCTGTTTGAAGCATACGGTCCAAAATCACAGACAATTATGTGTAAAAAAAAAATGAAAATCGATTACAAATCGACACAAGTACATGATTTATTACTGGGATACACTGATCAAAGCACACATCTGAAGTTAACCTTATAACTGCCAGTGGCTAGGAATTATTATTTTGAAATCAATACAGATTCATTGTTGATCATCTAAAGAACACTGATAAGGTCGACCAAGAGGCATAGGTCATCAAGAGCTCCTGTGATGGCTCATGAGGATCCAAGTCACTTGCATCTGGTTGGTGTTCAATCTTTCTGGCACTGAAGAGGTCAAAAGTCAGTGCAATGGATCAATGATAAGACAACAAATAATAAATAAAAACTAATTTAAAAAATATGAGACAGCCAGTTTCTGTATTTTGATTTCTGTCACATGTCCTTGATTTTGGAGTACATTCTACTGGTCAAACATTCGTTATGTACACATGTTTGACTACCAAAATTTCATGTACTGCTAAAAACTACTGATAAACACTGTGTAAATCTGCTTCCATACTATCGCATATAGACAACTGATACATACATATCTGAGACAGAATTCTTGTTTATAAATTAAAATTTATCACCTCTGAACAACCAGTGGCTGCATGTACACAAGACGGTAAATAGTACTACGCACACAAATTGTTTCCAGATGCAGATATGTTGTACTGATATCAGACGGATTCTTGAAATTTGAGATCGCTTGCAGTGATGTGTACCACTTTTGTTGTATTCTGTCCTGGGGCTGACATTAGCCACAGCTGGCCTGCACACAGCTGTGCTGTGCGCAGGCCAGCTGTGGCGATGTCAGTCCAAAGACCTTTTGCACACTGGGGTGACCCCAAAATGTTGTATCTTTAATGTAACTTAGCATTATGCAAACTACAGGTCTTTAAAAATGAAGCAACAAAACACTAGTGGGTAAAATGCACAGAATTACAAATCTACAGATCCTCTCACTCGGTAGGACCAAGAGAACAATCAAACTTCTGGGGTAATCCCATCTGCAAGAGGCATAGATTCTCATGAGTCCCTTGCAGTTGCAGGGGCGCATGATAATCTATGCCTCTTGTTGGCAGAGTTTAGCTCTGTTTACATCCTTGGTGGATTACTGGGGTTTAAATTTCCAGTTGGTATCTGGTAATATCACATCTGAACACCGCTTTTGTATCCGTAACCATAAACACAATGAAGTACAGTATAATTATACGGTATGCTGTTATACATATACATGTATGCATATACACGTTTATGTAATGTCTTCAAACTAAGCATGTACTGTATGCACACCCTAAATGAGCAATTATGTACAGAAACATCTTTGGTGGCTTCATTAAAAAGAAAACTGTGCATTGAAAAGACAAATATTCCTGTTAAAATCTGACCCAGACACTGAGTATTATAAGATTACTGATGATAAAACAATAAACCTCCAATTTTCTTATGGATGATAATCAACCGAGTAACCAGGCTGTTATAAAAGAAAAATAAACCTACCGGTACACTTTAAAAAAAATGGCACTTTTGATCTGTATTAGGCTAAATAATATGCAAGCTCGTAAGCTGATAGTGGTAACTGTAACGTTGCCCTTTACAACTTCAAACATCAAAGGCCCAAGTCAACGAGTCTGCATTTCTCTCAATAACCAAAAAGTCCCGAGGCTGACACTGGCATGTGCACCGAATGTGACCGACATCGGTCCGATGACCTTCAACTAACTGGGACATTGCTAACCAAAACATTGACGACCTACGACCTACAAACATCACAGATCTTACTTGTTCACATGCTCAAATTTCTCTATTCAGTCAGTTCTGCAAGAGACATAGATTCTCATGAGCCCCTGCAACTGCAGGGAACTCATGAGAATCTATGCCTCTTTACTGCGAGAACTGGCTTGTTTATTCACACCTATAATCAAAAGAACTGAAACCATATATGGGACGATTCATATTTGTCATAGTATAAATATGTCAATTTTGACAAATTTTTACAAAGCGGCCTCAATATACCAAACCGTCCTTATAACAAACTCTAGGTTTTAACCCCTTCACCGTCAAAATGTCATCTTGATCCAATGGCAAGAGACATAGATCCTCATGAGCCCCCCGCAGTTGCGTGGGGCTCATGAGGATCTATGCCTCTTGCTGACAACAATTTGTATCCATGTTCCTTGGTCGGCTGGGGCTCCTCTGTACTGAAGACACAAAGACTTTATGAGAAACATAATCCAGCATCCACTGGCAGTGAAAGGGTTAACCACTGCTTTCCAAACCCTCCTCTCCAGCGTGCATCACATCACGGTGCTTGCAATCAACTGACCTGACAAATTCCTCCACCACAAAATAAAGAAACATGCTCCGAAATTATGACAGATTTGTTCTTGTTACTCAACGCATGATCCTTTCTTAGTTACTTCTATCTGCATTCTTGGTCTTCGACCTTTGGGTGGGGATTTTGATTAACTGCACACTCACCGTACACAGGGTTACAGGCAAGTCAAATGGTGTGTGCTGGTCTGTGGATTCGGACCTTACAACACAAGAGCCGCAAGCTGTAGAATCACAGACCATCACACACAAGTCCAAAATCACAGCACAACACACATAGCCGATGCTTGTGAACAAAGTTGCATTGTTTATGCTGGTGCCCATAATATTGCTGTTATAACCAACCCAAACTGCTTGAACTACAAATCATCTGTACAATAATTAACCCCTTGTGCATGCAGCCACTTTACTGTAAACGGTACTGGTGGCTGCGTGCACACAGGGATTAACCCATTTAGCCCCGATACACTACGGCAAGAAATAGATCAAAAATGATAATTCAAGGGCAGTGCCAGATTAGCTTGGCGCCTGATGGCGCGTATGCGTGTGCGAGTTGTGAGTGCGCGCTTAGAGTTATAATTATTATAAGATAAGCGCATTATAAATTATAAATACCGTAATTAATTAAAATGGCCAACCCATTTCCTGCAACTGGTACACAGTCGTTTGGTGACACCTCCCAAAATAGGGAAATGCAGCCTTGGGGCCATGGGGTTAAATGGGTTTTGTTACAAACAGGTCTTGTCTGTATCCACAGTGGTAAAGGCTATCAGCATGACATCGGCCCGCACACGGAGATGCACAGGCTAATGTCGGGCCAACAACCTTCCGTCTGCTGCCGGGAGGTGTGGGTCACTGTTTTCGGAGCTGTGCAGGACGTGTTGTGCGAGGGGTGGCCCTGGCACTTGAGGCTGCCGGTGAGGATTTTCCGGGTGTGGAACGGGAGGTGGTGACCGGTGATTTCGGTGACAGCACCATTTTCTTGGCTGGTGGTGTGCTGATGGGTGAGGGCGGTGACTTCAACTGCACAAAAAGAAAAAGTTGGTAAAAATAAATAATAAATGAAAAACAAAGACATCCACAGTTAGGCTGGGTGGTGTTGCCCACTGCAATGCATCTTCCCCTAGGAGGACAACTTAAGTTTCCCACATGCCCAAAAATGTAACAGTACTTTTTTAAACTGTCAAAAATATATAGTTACATCTTCTTTGGAAAATTGTTTTTGCCTGAAAATGTCACAAACCCTTTTGTGTGAAGTATGTTTCTTATGTTGGTTATTTTCTTGCAGTTTACATGCTTGGCAGTCATAACTTTGTAATACAGGTCACATATATCTGCAAAGTTTTGACAACAATTGCAGTGGCACGCCTGATACGGCTCCATGTTTTTGGGGCCAATTTAACTTTTTTTTTCTTAATTCACACACAATCTCTAATACCTAATGTTTTTGGGGCCAATTTAACTTTTTTTTCTTAATTCACAGACAATCTCTAATACCTACACATTGAACTGTAGGTGGTCTACAGGGAAGGTGCCCCTTTAACCCATATTATACTGAGGCTGAAAGCAATTTGCAAGCTACATTATACACATACGAAGGGGAATTACTCAGCGCTGGACAGACAAACAGTTAGATCCCCTCCCCCCGCCTATCAGGCACCCAATCACCGGCCCACAGAAAAATTAATTTTTCTCTACAATATAATTTTTTGAAAAATACTTAACGATGACATGACTAATAGGAAGTCTACTACTTGCTCAATTTTAGCCTAAGAACCCGTTGTGACCCAAGAGGGGCCGAGAGTTGTCTCCCGTCCCTGCCCTACCGGTTCCGGGTCACGTTGTAGACCAACCAGTCAGAATACTTAGCTCGCCAGCGGCAAGCGGGGCAGGTGGGAGGGTCCTCCGAGTCATGTCATCGGTAAGTATTTTTCGAAAAAAATATATTTTAGAGAAAAATTAATTTGTTTACTCAAAAACATTACCAAATGACATGACTAATAGGAAGAATTGTGATAAGGAGGCAGATGCCGCGTACCAACGGTAAATCAGAGCCGTTCTCCCTGTCATAAACTCCCGACAATTTTAGCTAAGTGCGCACCTAGGGAGGGGGAGTGTTGCGCCGCAGAGATGTCCCCCCACCAGAGCGAGGTTGTCTCGCTGGCCTGCCAGATCCCTGAGATAGAAGTGGGCGAAGGTCGATTCTGTCATCCAGCCCACGGCCGCCATGATGTCTTTGACAGCGCAGTTCCGGTCGAAAGCGACGCTCGTGGCCATGGCTCGTACCTCGTGTGCGTGTATGTGAAGCCTCCTTGCTCCCTGCGAGGAGAGGTCCTGGTAGGTGGACCGTATGACCCAGCGTAGCCAGGAAGATATCATCTGGGCTGTTATGTCAGACCTGCCAGGTTTCAATGGCAGGAAGAGGCGTGAGCATCCTCTCCAGACGTCTTTGGCACGTCGCAGGTAAAGGCGAAGGGCGCGCACCAGATCTTGTTGCCTGGTCTCCTGGGGAAAGTTCACATTCCTCAGCGGTGTAAGGTGATCACCTGTGGCGTGGTCAGAGGAGACCTAGTCTTGGCAAGGAAGGCAGGGTCCGTGAGGAGCTGTACCGAACCATCTGCTCTGAACTGCAGGCAGGCAGGGCGTGCTGACAGCACGTGTAGCTCGCTAACTCGGACCGCGGTGGCAAGGGCCAGCAGGAAGCATGTCTTACAAGTCACATCCGCGAAGCAGGCCAAGGGCAGAACCTGGCAGAGTTAAGCCACGTCAGTACCCAGGGTAGGTCCCAGCGAGAAATGAGCGAGCGGGGAGCTGGTCGCTGCAGGCCGAAGTGAGTCATAAGGTCGGCGAGGTCTTTGCAGTCGCCGGGATCCAGGTGGCGGAGGTGCCAGTAAGTGTCAGCAATCATGGACAGATACCCCCTGATGGTGATAGGGGCCAACCCCTGGTCTCCAAAGAGCCAGAGGAAGAAGTCCGCGAGCTGGAGGATGGTCAGTTTGGTGGGGGAGAGGTGCTGGTCGTCACACCAGGCACACAGGACTCGCCATTTTCCCTCGTAGACGCATCTGGTCGAGGGTCTGCGGGCAGTAGCGATCGCCTCCACTGCTGCACTAGAGAAGCCTCTAGAGGTGAGGGCTTGCCGCACAATCTTCAAGCGTGAAGGAGGAGCCGCTCCGGGCACGGGTGGAACAGCGGCTGGCGGGGTTGCTTGAGCATGGTGCTCGGCGTAGGCAGCAGCAGGGGGGGGGGGGGGGGGGGGGGCCCGTGGTGAGGCTGAGGAGGTCGGTGGTCCAAGAGCAGTTCCAGGAGAACGGGGCGACCAACCAGACGACCGCATAGCAACCTTGAAGCTTGAGGAGGACTTTGGGGACAAGAACCGTCGGGGGGTAAGCGTACGCGATGAGTCCGTCCCAGGGAATGGAGAGCGCATCGACCGCCCAGGCAAGGGGGTTGGGGATCGGGGAGACGAAGAGGGGAAGCTGGTGATTCCACCTCGTGGCGAATAGGTCGATCATAGGGGTCTCCCAACGATCGCAGATCATAAGAAAGATGTCCCTGCGGAGCGTCCATTCTGTGTGCAGAAACTGGCCATGCCGGGAGAGAGAGTCGGCCAAAACGTTCAGGTTTCCTGGAATGTGTCAGGCTCGGAGAGAAATGCCGCGGTCCTCACACCAGCGCATCAGATGGTAGAGGAGCATGCACAGGTCGGGGGAGCGCATCCCGCCCTGTTTCTGAATGTAGGACACCACCGTCGTGTTTTCCGAGAGGATGAGTAGCTCCTGGCGATGCAGGTGAGCTTCCCACACCATGAGAGCTTGCCAGACTGCTTGCATCTCCAACCAGTTGATGTGAGTGTCCGCCAGCTCCGGTGGCCAGAGGCCGGACATCGTGAGGAACCGTGGCAGTAGGTGGGCACCCCAACCGGAGAGACCTGCATCGACACAGAGGGAGAACTGCGGGAGCGGAGCGGCCAGGGGGACTCCCAAGGCGAGCCAAGAAGTGTCCGACCACCGCCAAAGATGGGGACGCAGCATCTGAGTCACTGGCACCAGGGCAGCTATGTCGCCGGAGGACGGACGCCAATGGAGCAGGAGGTGCAGCTACAGCGGCTGGGAGTAAAGACGACTGAGGGGGAGAAGATCCGCGGCAGCGATCATTAAGCCGAGAAACTGAAACCACACTCTGGCGGGGGCCGCATCCTCCTGAGCTAACTGGCCAGCTAGGGCGGCAATCTTCCGTGTCCGTGGCTCTGGTAGACGTACTTGGTCGAGGTCGGTTGCAAATTCCATGCCGAGATGGACAAAACGGCATGAAGGAGTGAGGTCCGACTTGCCCGCATTGATCAGGAAGCCCAAGCGCGATAACAGGCGAAGCAGCGCATCCCTGTCCGTCGTCAGGACGGCCTCCGACTGGTTGTGTCAGAGGAGGTCGTCTAGGTAGTTCGACGTCGGACTGGAAGACAACTGTCGGGCCTTGGCCACTACGGCGTCCATGATGCGGGTGAACACCCAAGGGCTGAGGTTGAGACCGAACGTGAGGGCCCGAAACTGGTAGACGAGACCGTCGGCCGTGAAACGGAGGTATCTCCTGGAGGCCTGGTGCATGGGACGTGGAGATAGGCGTCGTACAAATCCAGGCTGACCGCGAGGTCTCCGGGCTGCAAGGCGGCCCTCAGGACCCTGGCGGTCTCCATACAAAAGGTCGGGGTCGAGATATGCTTGTTCAGAGCCGAGAGATCGATGACGGGTCGCCACTTCCCGCCTGGCTTTGGCACGACAAAGAGACGGCTGTAGAAGGCTGGAGAGTCGGGGTGCCGCACTACCTCTGTGGCGGCCTTCTGCAGAAGGGCCCGACACATCAAGTCGCAATTGGCGGCGGCTGCCATGGCATTGATCGAAGAATGGTACACCGCCCGGTTGGCCACTTCTGCGAGAGCGAGGTCTCCAAGTAGGGGTATGATCGATGCAGACCTGCCTACATGTTCATGTGGTTGTCAGGAAGATTTGGGAAAATTCTCAGTAAGATTTGCGAGACTGTCAGTAAGATTATAGTTCAACTAGACGATAAACCTTGCTTCCAGGAGCCAAAAATCAAAACATGGGGCTGGGGGTGGTTCAGGTTGGTTAACTTAATCACCTATAAGAACATACGTTGTCTATTCTGCTGTACCTAGAAGATAGTAAGAAAATTTCTGAGAAAATGGGCTACTTCACCAGAGCGTTTATAACTTTTTTGAATAGACAGTTTTTAAGTCTGTTTTTATTTTCTTAGTTCACATATGGATGGATAGTAACGTTTTGTTGAGGTGGAGTATAATTTGGTACCTGTTTTTAATATTTACTGTAATTAATTACAGGTAAATTAACTGAAAAAATGCACCTTGATTATTTTGATATCTGTAAAGGACAAACAAAAGACATTAAACTGAAAAATGTGTCAGTGTGTGAAAATATGAATGTGTGTGATCGTGGAGTGAGATAATTTTACATTAGTGATCACGATGATCAGGCAATCAACTGATAATCCTTCAGGTAATCGAAGTTCATGTATCTCGTCGGCGGACGTTGCTACAAATTGATCGCCAAGTTCGTCTGTTGGGCGAAAGTTTCGAACATTTCTGCAGGGAAATACTGATACAAACAATCAAGTGGTGTCGCTTCCAACTCAAGTGGAGTTGTTGGGCCCACATTTCGCGTGAAAGGCTGCAAAACAGGATCTGAAATTGGCCGCCGATGCCAGATAGCATCGCCGCCGCCATCTTGCAGTCGTCGCCTCGGTAAACACTGCAGAAATACTCTGGTATCTTCATCATCCCAGTCCGACAGATCGCTAGTATGCACACTAGACACACTTATGTCACTTCCCTCTGACTCGGAAACTGGATTGTTGCCAATTTACTCCGAAAAAGCTGTAAATTCTGGGTCACTGTCGCTCGATGGAACGTATGTCGCCATGTTTGTAAACACGTGCATTTAAAACGACAGCAGACCTTGCTTCCAAAGGACAGGGCTTAGCTGTTCCCTGTTGTGTTTTTATTATTAAGTGTTTCATAAATATAATTAAAAAAGAATTTTACAGACGTTCATCCGCTTCTGTTTTGTGTACTCGTTTTGGAGGCATGATTTCGCGCCGACCATGAACCTCAAACTAATACTGAAAGTAGCGATCCCATCCGCAAAAATGAACGCGAACAAAGACGCGCTTTCCAATTGGCTAGACAAAATTATAGGTCAGCACACAGTAGCCAATCAGGATCAGGCTTACTACTACCGGCAGAAATGGCACAATCAAACTGTCTTTTTGCCAAAACAAACCCCAAAATACCATAAAAAGATACCGTAGAAAATTGATACATGACCGGAAGACCGTAAAAAAACACCCAAACTCGTAAGAAATACGGCGAAATCGTAAGAGTAGGCATGTCTGTCGATGGATGCCAGGCGTCTTCACTGAATGCGGCGAACAAAGGCTTGGGTCAGGAGCTCCAGGAATCCCGAACAAGCCAGGGTGTTCCGGACCAGGGTAGCTGTCCTAGCCAACCTGCGGGGAAAGGAATGTCTGAGCAGAGTGGGGCCGCCCCCGCTTGTGCCAAGGTCGGAGGATCCACCGGAGGGAGAGTGGCAGAGAATGACTGGGAATGGCCCGCGTACCAGTCGTGGCGGAAGGCGATGTCAAGTCCGGCTGGCCACCTACAGTCCAAAAAGTAATCGGCATCATGACCGGCGGCTTGCTGGAGGTGGGCGGAGAAGCCGGGCAGCTGGGGGAGGGACTTGAACTTCTTCACTTGACAGCCCGTGTCGACGAAGGCGGAGACCTTCCTCTTGAAGGGGGGGGGGGGGGACGCGGCGAGAGGGCAACGAATGCAGTGAATCGCGGCGAGGCGACAGGGGGCTGGTGCGTGGTGGGCGTCTGTCACGGGGAGAGTGACTGCGATGCCAGGAGTGGGGACGACGATCCCCCACCGGTGAACTCCTGGCGGGGGACCTCTGGGGAGAAGATGAACGGCGTCGAGAGCGCCAGGGCGAGGGAACCAAACGTCAGGAGGGAGCACGCGACGAAGAGCCACACAAAGAGGATGAGGAGGGTCGGGGGCAGCGGCCGCGATCGTGGTGTGTGGTCCTGTCCTTCCGACGGCGCTCGTCGGGCGAGCAAGAGCGTCTGGAGCTGGTGGTGGAACGGGAGGTGTCGGGTCCGTGGCTGGACTTTGAACGCCGGGGCGCAAGTCTCTGCTGGCCGGGCTCAATGAGGCAGGCGCTCTGCCAGCATTTAGACCCCTCGGAGGAGTCAGCGGGCTTTTCGAGGAGAGACATACGAGGACTGCCAGCTACTAAGGCACTGCGCAAGGTGCGATGCTGCAGGCCGGGCTCAGTGAGGCAGGCACTCTGCTGGCATTTAGACCCCTCGGAAGGGTCAGCGGGCTTGGCAGTGGAGGCAGTCCTGTGGTAAGCACCTTTGGCATGTGTCCGACATGTCGTCCGTTCCACAAGGCCGGGTCGGGGAGGAGCGGTCACTTCTCCAGCAGCGGATGGGTACGGCAAAGGAGCCGGTCGGTCGCTAGCTGGCAAGGGGCGCTCGCACCAGTAGAAACTCTACAGGTGGGACCACCGTAGCTTGGGCCAGGACGAGCAGACATCACAAAGGTGGTCTGAAGAGTAGACAGCACAGGGGAGGCAGACCGCATGGTCATCCGTCGGCCACTGGAAGTCGCCACACAGGGAGCATGTAAGCACCTGGGAGCTGCAAAACATATCAGGCATGCTAGGTGACCGAGCTTGGCACCTGAGAGCATAATACAAGCGACCAAGAGGTGCCTCTGGTCGTATCAACTGCGACACAAGTCCGACACAACACGCTAAAAAGGTGAGAGCACAAGGGGCCACGCCAAGCTAAGACGATCGTCAGGCGCACAATGGTACAAGAAAGCACAAGGAAACGAAGCGCCGCTGACCAACGGTGGCGCTAACCACCCGTAAACGGCGAGGGCACGAGGGGCTCCGCCAAGCTAAGACGAGCATCGAGCACGCAACGGTACAAGAAAGTACAAGCAAAACTTAGTGCCACTGAACACGAGGGGCCCCGCTAAGCTAAGACGAGCGTCGGGTGTCAGAATATACAATGTACGAAAGAGAACACGAGGCGCCCCAGGAGCAGCTGGGGCCCGGCTCGGGGCGCAGCTGAGGGCTGTTACCGCTTACCTTACCTCTCAGACGAAGCGGGGACCGGGGGGTGGGGGTGGGGGGAACCTCCATAACACCGGCCTGGTGCAAGGCGGGAAAAGAAAGCCACCAGGCAGGCGCAGAAGAGGCAACGGTAGCCCAACGCAAACGAAGCCCTCTCAGCAGGAAACCGACAGGGGAGAAGCTCTGCAGCACACGTGGGGAACACGAAGTCCGAAGTCGAGCGTAAGCAAGAAGACCGGTCACAGCAATACAGGCAGAGTCCAAGGCTAACGCTGAACACGTCTTCACAGCGCGAGCTAAGTAGGATGACTGGTTGGTCTACCACGTGACCCGGAAAGGATAGGGCAGGGACGGGAGACAACTCTCGGCCCCTATGGGGGTTCCCCGACTGCCTCCCGGGTTGTGTTGTAACACAACGGGTTCTTAGGCTAAAATTGAGCAAGTAGTAGACACTTCCTATTAGTCATGTCATCGGTAATGTTTTTGAGGAAACAAATATGCAGGTGAGGTATAGAACCAGGCGATCATCTACATCCCTGAAAAGGATGCATCAGGTCTAGTCTATAACCCATGTCTTTTTCTGGAACTTAGGAAGTAGGCAGGAGAAACACACATACATGTAGATGATCGTCTGGTTCTATACCTGCATATTTTTCTGTGGGCTGGCGATTGCGTGCCTGATAAAAGGGGGGGGCGGGGGCAGGGAATCTAACTGTTTGTCTGTCCACCGCTGAGTAATTCGCCTTGGTATGTGTACAATTCTACCAGCGCTAGCCTCACCTATCTGGTTTGAGAGTAAGCTACATTATAGTACTTACAGATAAGGATATATACCAATGGCTTTAGTTCCAAGGGTGGTGCCAGAATAGCTTGGTGCACTACCCTTGAACTATTTTAGTCAAAATTATTTCACACACTGGTGTATTCCAAATGATAAGGGTTAAACACCACCAGCAAAATGAGCCTACTACATCACCCCCCCCCCCCCCCACCCGTTCAAAAATCATCGAAACAAAAAGCTCCATTGACAACTCAGTGAGGCTCTATACCTAGATTCAGCGTTTTATGAAAATGCTTTTAACCCCTTCACTGGCTGTGGTCGCTGACTGTGTTTCTGAAATTTTCGTTAATTCAAAGCTAAAGAGCCATGGCTGCCCAAGGATGATGGCTACAAAAGTGGTGTCAACAAGAGGCAAAGAACCTCATGAGCCCCTGCACGAGTGGGGCGTCATGAGATTCTTAGCCTCTTGCAGCTGGCTGGTGTTCGCATTTATCCTGCAGCGAAGAAGCTACCCTAATATAATTGTCACATGAACAACGATGCAAAATGGGTGCATAAACTGAGGTGCAGCAGATTCTTCATGTGAAAACAAGGAGTAGGAGAACACTGGGTGCAAATGCCAATGTAACCACAAAACACCACAAGCTGTGCTTTCCAGAAAAAAAAAAGGAAAGAAAAAGATAACCAGTATTCAAGCTCAAACCTGCGCCTCCAAAAATCATATGCTCCTATTGCCGCTTACTGTGCGTTCTTCTCAATGCTGGCACCTACGCATGGCGATGCAAAACAATAAAGTTGCACACAAAAAGTTAGCGATAACAACTGAATAACAAAAAAATGGAAAACTAGCAAGCACTAAAAGTGATTAGTAAGTCACTAACCCTGTGGCTGTCGGCAGCGTTTCTTGTCTAGGTGATTCCTGCCGGAATCACCTGGACAGGAAATGCTAGTGACAGGGAGTCACCTCGACATGAAACAATGCTGACAGCCAAAGGGTTCAAGCTAGGGATCAAGTATTTTAAAGTTTCTGGAGGCGTCCTCAGACAAATATGCGCTCATTGCAGGAGATAGGCGGACTGCGATAGTTCAAGGGTAGCACCAGATTAGCTCGACGCTTCCAAAGGTATGAAGCTCATCTGATGTTACCCATGAACTGTCATGATTCATCCGTCTCCCTCTGAAGTGTTGTCAAGTGTGACTGAGGAAAGCAAATGTGCTTCATCTCTGCACACATTTCAGTACCATTTAGTCACTGAAGACTGAAGGACCATGATAGCTCAAAGGTAGTGTCAGATTAGCCTTGGCACCGAAGAGGTGCCAAGCTAATTAGGCACATACTTTGAGCTATCAGTATCATGGTCAATCCATATCTCACAGTGCTGGAAGCGCTAATGGCATAAACATGAGTGAGAAAGCAAAGTACATATTATGTACTGGTATATATAAATAATGCCTATGCTACCCTGGTGGAATTGGCAGTGACAGCATTATGCATGATCCTAATAAAAGACAAGGTCACAAACTAAAACACAATGAATGCATTCAACAGGGCTGCCACAAATTAAATCACCCCCTCCCCCCCAAAAAAAAAAAAAAAGAAAAAAAGAACATAAAGGATGTATGTTCATTTCTTCCATGAAATGATACACTCTTGTACGATTATAAGAATTTTTGGAGGGGCAGGTTTCTAACACTGTTGCATAAATCTGCGATTTCGATATGAACCCCCTTGTACAATTAATGTAAACAGCACTGGTGGCTGCATGCACAAGGCGCTGAACTTCACAAAGCATGCTCACAAGGGTCGACCACAACAACAACCACACACCTCGGAGTCCATACTCTCAATTTTGCGTGTGGCGGCTCCCAGCTCCACGTTGCGGACACGCTGGCCGAAGGTCAAAGTGCAGGATGACTCCGCCACGTTCTTCTCCACCGGCGCCGCCTGCACGATCATCAGCGTCTTGCTGTCCCCACCTGGCGATTACATCCCCAGTAGCAAAACGTCTTTGGGCCCATGACGGCGGCAGCGGGCCCGCGCACAGCTGTGCGTGGGCCCACTGGCTGTCATGGGCACAAGGTAAGAAAGGAAATTCTCGATAAAGCAAAAAACGCACGTTGGTAAAACAAGGACAAAGCAGTGTGTTTTCAAAGTGTGTTTCTTTCCCCGTTACACGGCTTTGCAATGGATTTTTTCAAAGCCTGTTTTTCTTTGTTGTCAGTACACTGCTAAGTGCTTGTTTTTCCAATGTGTGTTTTTTCTTTGTTAACCCATTTAGCCTCGAGTCCCTGCAGCTGAAGATGGATTGATACACTCTTGTACCATTATAAGAATTATAAAGGCGCCAAGCTAATCTGGCACTACCCTTGAATTATCATGGTTAATTGATCCCTTACATCTGGTACATAGTTGTTAGGCAACACCTCCAAAATTTGAGAAATGGGACTAAAAGGTTTTGATACACAGTTCAAGGATGGTGCCGCAACTATCATGGTCGATACATATTTGTGTGCCAGATTTGCTAGGAAATAAACGCTAGCCACTCAAGGAATCTTGTAGCAAATAGTGAGCTTAGAGTTGTGGAAAGGAACGTGATAAAAAACATCCCTCCGCATATTTTTGTGTTGCTCTGTGATTTTGGGCCTCGCAGCTTCAAGTCATAAGATCGAAAATCACAGACCAGCATACATTTGCCACTCTACCGTCAGTCTTACCGAGGGAGTCTTGCAGAAGAAATGTCAGCTTGGAGTTGCGGAAAGGAATGTGGCTCTGCTTGGCCCGCAGAGCGTGGATAACGTCACCCAGGCATGCCAGCGACTTGTTGATGCTCTGAGCCTCTTTCAGCCGTGCCCCATCCGCCCCCGACTTGCTCACTCGCTCTGACCCGGCCAGATCAACAAGATTCAGCCGGCCTGTGAAAAAAGCCATGCACACATGAATCATGCAGCCTGAGCACAGCAATAACTGACAATGCTCCTCAGCTGTCAAGGTCAGCCAGCGTTTTACTTGTCATTGACACTAGTGCCAGCTTTCATCACGAAAGATCATGCAGACAGGAGGTGAAAGTGATGTGGCTAAAAGGCTATTTATAGTACGCAACTCTAAGTCCAAAAACATGTTTCAATTGAGTACCAGACACATTATGGCCTCCTGTTGAAAGTAACGAATGTTTTAGATTCATGACAAAAGTACAGTGTCCAGGCATGGGAATTGCCCAAGCAAAAATCACCTGAAACTAGGGGGGTCCGGGACCTTCAGCCTGATACAAAAGGCCTCCACGACGCTTTCCAGGGGCTGAAAAATCAAACAACGGGGAGGGAAGGGGTAGACGCGACACCATGCTCCGGCCGAATAATCAAACACAGTGCGCGTCTGCCTACCTAGGTTTACTGCGCAGCGCACAGCACACTCTGACAGTGACCAGTGTGGGCCGCAGACAATTCCCATGCCCGAGTCTTGTCTGCTTTGCTACTAGATGGCGGCAACAGAAGCATAATCCGAGGATTTATCTTTTTCCCCCCGAGGAATGTGAAATTATTTTCCATGGAAAACCGTGGATCTGAGGACAATTAACATGCCCGAGTGTCTAAATGAAGTTGTCCTACTGCCAAACAAACGTCTTTACTTGGATTTAGACGATATACATGTAGCTCTAACGCCAATCATCAGACATGCTGTGTGTATCTCATCCAGAGGACTCTCTCAATCACAAAAAGTAGTGAGGTCCAAGTGTCTGATGGCAGTGGCATAAATTCTCATGAGCCCCTGCAACCGCAGGGGCACATGAGAATCTATGCCTCTTGCAGACAGGGGTTTGGCTGTGGTGCCGTATAATGCACGTGCAGTTACCGAAAGATTGTGTGTTGGTGGTGCGATTGAGGCCTGTGACAGTGACACACAGCAGACAGTGGGACCGTGACGAATGTTCGTTCATATTGGTGGTGGCTGTGGCGCGGTTCTTTCGCCCCACTGTGAAGACCTGCAGCAGACAAAAAACGTAAGCAACCAGTGACTTGATCCCCTTCGAAAAACTAATCTGCGTTTTCACTCTGTCTGCAGTTGGCTCATGCCATCTGCAAGGGGCATAGATTTTCATGAGCACATGCATCGGCCGGGGCTCAAGAAAATGTATACCTCTTGGTGGCTGTGATCAGCTCTATCAGAAAGGAGTTTTTGAAGCATAAGGCTGCATTCCATTTAGCTATATGTCAGCAGCATGGTAGGCAACACGGCAAAACAGTGGCTAAGCAGCAGGCAAAAAGATCGCTTTGTGTGTTTCCATATAGAGTCGCAACCGGTGGCATCTGGCGCATTTAAAATTGTTGTGATATGTTGTCGCATGCTGAAAACCATGCTACCTTCACAGTGTCAGCAAAATCACAGCTGAATTGCCTTTGAATCTCTCAATAGGGTGATAAAATATAAAATCTCAACGCTGCTGCACTGCAATCACAGCGCTGTCATGTTGCACACATGGAAACACTCCTTCTTTATATCCATGTTTCTCAGTTCAAGTTGGTGTCGCGACTGCTTTTGCATCCATATGGAAACACCCTCTAATACATTCACCTTTTGGACACCATACTCAGATATTGTGCGATCATCATTCAAGAATACTGTCGAATTAGCTTGACACAGGCAAGGAAAGCAAGAGCAGGTACTAATCTGACCACCCATATTTTAAATTTGTACCACGGCTAGTTCACATTACAGTTGCAGGGGCTCATGAGAATTCATATTTCCTTTTGCTGACACTACTCTGATTTCAAGTTCACAGGATGGCTGGGTCTCTGGCATTGCTTTAATAAAGACTTCAGAAACGCAATTTGCGTCAACTGGCAATGAAGGGGACTAATGATGGAGCAGCTGGTTACCTGATTGACATCTGACAGTGATGAGACAGGGACGGTGCTGAGTCCTGGCACATGATACCCCCCTCCTTCCGCTTTCATTTTTACATCAAGTTTGTTTCCGTTGTCAGTACTCAGCAGATCTCTGCAACACCGTATAGGAGGCCATAGGTTAGCGTATAGAGATTCATGATTCAAAATATTTTACTGTCCAAATTTCATAAGCATGGATGATGGTCTGATTTTGCCTCGTACGGTTGGAAGCCACGATAGCCAACAACAGCAGATGGTACATGTGTAGTGCCTGAACATCTTGGCACTACCTTTGAATTATTATGGTCAATCACAGCTGTTTCATATTTAGGACTCAAATCTGGGTGAGTCAGTCACAAGTTCACAAATCTGTTTCAATCTAGTACCAAATCAATACTAAACAAACATTTGTTCTAGATCTAATATGTACTGGTCTGTAACTCTGTATCTTTTTGGATTTTGAATATCAGTGCACACTGGTTGTAGATCTTATTACACGTTTGTTCTACATGTAATGACTGACCTGATGGTTTCATTGTAGATCTCCAGGACGCTGACCTCGATAGTGTAGTGCCAGTCCTGACCCCGCTCGGCCGTTTCCCGAAACAACTCTTGCAAGGCACGCTGGTTGATGCCAGGGTCACTGCTCGGGCCCTGTAACAATACAGAGACAAGTGGTCATCACGCAACAAAATAACCAATAAGCAAAGGTACACGTACGCATTTCAGAAAACTAGGATGAAACAGTCCACAAACTTAAAAGGAAGAATTATAATCAACAATTAAAAAAGAAGTTCTGACACAAGGAAATAACTGACAAGGAAAGAAAGATTTTCAGGATAACCACGAGGAAGCAGTTTACAGTAGAGCCTGTATTGAGCAAGAAGAAAGTGGTCTTAAAAGACAGGTGCTGCCTCAAGAGTTGTCTTGAAGGCAAAAAGTGCCATCTGTCATTAAAGAGCATCATTTAGGTGGCGACAGCCCCAGTCACAGCTACCTAAATGATGGTCTTTAATAACAAGTGATCCCTCTCAAGGGTGCTCACTGAAAACAGGTTCTGCTGTTACATGTACATCCAACAAGAAAGGAACATGTTTTGGAATAAAAACCATAAAACAAAACATTCTGAAGTGCACGTCTTTTTTTGCTAGTAATTTCCTTGTATTAGAAACGCACTTCAGAATCATTTTTTTTCTTGCCTCAGCACGTTCAAAAGAGTGTCTGCTTGGTAGGAAAGAAAACAGGCGACACGGGGTAATGCAACTGACGTGGAACTACATAACTTGTATTTGTACAACTAAACTTTAATTGCTGTCGTGCAGAATTTAATATACCTCCATAGTGAAAGTCTTGCCAGACCCCGTCTGTCCGTATGCGAAGATGCAGATGTTGAATCCATCGATACAACACGTGACTAGTGCTCTCACTTCTTCAAACACCTGAAACACAGCAGTGATTACGTTAACCACTTCACTCCCAAGAAAACGTTATCGCAATCCAACCACAAGAGACAGATTCTCAGTGTTCCCTGCAGGATGTTTTTTGAGAGTCACTAACTAGTCTCTGGTGAAATACTTGATAGTCACAATTTTTTTTTTTTTGTGCAGTTTTAACTTTTTTTAATTTGCATAACACACACACATATACACATAACACAACCAAAGTTACAAATTGCAGAGTTACAGATCCAATACAATATACTACACATAACTTTCGACCCTAACAAGAAAACACATGTTTACTTATAATCCAGAATATACGGAGTAAGAGAGTAAGAGAGAGAGAGAACGAACGAACGAACGAACGATGTTTATTGCTCAGGCCAACGGCCCATTGCAATGGGGGAACAGTGGGATGGGGAGGAAATAATCGAAAATATTCAACAACAAATGAAAACACCGAAATAAGGTCTCATCCAACAAGGTAAATGTCCATGTTAGGAATCGGTTATTCTATTAGCTAAAAGTCAACAACAACGACAGTCGTCATCAGTCAGGCTAGGCTTCAAATCAAGCACCGAGTCAGTCAGAATGTTAACCCAGGAGGTGACGAACCATGGAACGTATATTCTCCAACTCGATCAGCGCCCTCTCAAAACACTCTTGGTAGTTACCATTAGGCTCTATGGCAGTCCAGCGGCAAATGTTCTCTTGCACCTTTTGTTCATAGTCACTCATCAGCTTTTTTCTTTGATGGATGAACCAGTGACACACAGAACCTTTCTCACAGTCCAAGACCACTGTTATGTCATCACTTCTACACAACAAGTGCTCTTGCTGATTTTTTTTGGTACAAAACGCATTTCTCAAATCCTGTGTTTCTCTGGTTATCGTGTAAACGTCTTTGTAAAGTTCTGTTCATGATTCTGATTCGACGTAATCTAAGAGAGAGAGAGAGAGAGAGAGAGAGAGAGAGAGAGAGAGAGAGAGAGAGAGAGAGAGAGAGAGAGAGAGAGAGAGAGAGAGAGAGAGAGAGAGAGAAAGCAAGAAAAGCAGTAATAAAATAATACAATTACGGTAATTTCTGAATATGCAGACCAATGACGATTAAATATCTCTAATTTACCTTTCATTACTTATATATATGTTTTTATACAGAATAGTGGTATTTAAGCATCTGCTTAAAATGCACAATATTTTGAAAAATATTTTGCAGTCTTGATTTGTATATGTGAAATTTTGCCAATAACAGAATAAGGTCAAACACCTTATCTGCAACACTATTTTGCAGTCTACCAAAAAGTACAAATATCTCGGACAGGGAGAGAGTGGGAAAATGATTATATGTATCTTTTAACCAGACAATTAGATCTGTCCAGAAGGACTGGACATGCCCACAGTTCCAGAAAAGGTGTGTTAAGGTTTCTTCCTCATTTCCACAAAAGGTACAGACAGATGAATCTGACAATTTTCTCAACAAAAAAAAATCTTTTCGTTGGAAGCATTCGGTGGATAAGTCTGTACTGAAACCAGGGTAGCTGAGGATCAGAAGTAGTTTTTATGGCCGTACAGAATATTTTCTCCCACTCTAAATGAGTTTTAAAGTGCTTGCTCCATTTTTCTATGCAGATGGGATTTGATCTTAGTTTGGTCAGCCGTTGATAAGTAATCTTGCACCCTTGACAGATAACTTTCTAAGCACAAGTGTCCGAGATGACTAATGAACTATCTGCGTCGATGTTGACACATTTTTTGTATTCTCTAATTGCTCTAATAATCCCAGCATACATCAGAAAGTGTGTGCTTATATCAGGATATTTTACCTTGAAGTCTTCAAAATTTAAAAAGTTTCCATAATTGTCCATAAGATCTTTAACTTGAAAGATCCCATTGCATACCCACCATTCAGGGACATGTACCATTTTTCTATAAAGCACAATATGTACATTATAATGAATACATTCATTTGCAAAATCACTAAAACACTCTATCGTACACTTATTGTACACTTTTTTTATAATGTCTGAGAACATAAAACCAAAACTTGTTGTCTGCACACTTTAACATCAGTATATTTGCAAACTTCCCTCCGAGCTGAAAAATGTTTACAAACCTAGGATATGACAAGATCAAAATCGTTTTCACAAGAGAGTCCTTATAGTACAATCTTCTCAGCCACCTCACCTTCATAGATGAGAGTTATGAGTAAATATCGACCATTTTTAAACCACCTTGCTTAATAAAAAAAAAGGAACAAGCTTGAGATTTGTTAACCTTTCCCCTTTTATTGTTCCACAGGAACGAGAAAAATAAGTTATTTACTTCCATCAGAAAAGTGTCTGGTGGATCCAGAATATTAAGAAATAAGTGTACAATTTTGGACAATGCAAGGGTTTTTATAACAGTTACTTTTCCAGATAGTCACAAAGATAAAAAAAAAGTACATTCAAGAAAATTTCTGTCAGATGGCAATGTCTGCGGGGGTTTATAAGGATCTATACCTCTGTCGGGAAAAGGGTGAAAGCAATCCAACTGCAAGAGACATAGATCCTCAAGAGAGACAACCAGGTGCTGTTCAGTGGTATAGGTACGCCAGTGAACTTCAAACAGGCTTTCCACCAGGAAGGATTTAAAATTGTCCATCATTGGGACAGACAGCAAGACAAAAAGTCCGTCCCGGGTGCTAGACAATCTGGTGTGTACTTTAACCCATTTAGCCCCAACGCCCTACAGCAAGAGATGGATTGACCATGATAATTCAAGGGTAGTGCCAGATTAGCTTGGCACCTTCTGGCCTTGAATTATCATGGTCGATCCATCTCCTGCAGCTGGCACATAGTTTTCAGGTAACTCTTCCAAAATGCGAACATGGGGGTAAAAGGGTTAAACACTATCAGGATAAGTACAGCAGTCAAAGCTGCACTTCTGGACCAAAAGTACAAGGGTGTAGTGGTGGGGTCAGGTGCGTGTCATCATGAAACCTTCCTAACACCAAAAAGTGTAAACATTCACCACTGGACGCTTCTGTTTTCTCTCAAGATTTGTCCATTTTTGTGACGGCCTTCTGGTTTTTTCCGTCCTCTCAAAATCTGTCTGTCAAATACAGAGAATTTTCCATAAATGGAAAAAATGTGACGGGATCCAAAATTAATATGTTTTTGTTATTACTAAAGTTTGTTAGCACTTGATGTAATTTACACATAAAAAATATCAGGATCTCTGAAAACGCATTGTTATCGTAGTGGCCTTGATCTTGACCTTAGGTCTTCCCTTTGTTGACCGTGTACAGACCTGTTTACCCCCTGGGTGCAGTCAGTGTACTTTCAACTGACTAATTGTGTACTTTGGACCTCACATGTGTATTTATTCACAAGCCAGTGAGTTGTCAGTTTCTCCAAAATGTGTATTTTTGTGTAAAAACGTGTACATGTAAGTGTACCCCAAAGCAACATTGTGTACTTTAATACGCCAAATGTGTATGGTAAACAGGTCTGCGTGTAGCACCATCATGGTGGCGCATCTGCATCATCAAAATGCCTTTAACTTGGGGATAGTTTTCTTATGTGTGTTTCATTTGTAAGGGGGATAGTTTTCTTATGTGTGTTTCATTTGTAAGTGTGTGCGTAGATTAAATTCGTTTAAAGGTAGTGAGATTCAACATACATACATTTTTTGTAACACGCTTAGAGCCCACTGCTCCTGGAGATTTAGCGCGATATAAATGCTCTTTATTATTATTATTATAGCCAACTTTTTTTTTATAACCAACCGTGTTATATGTAAAGTCAACTGCAATACTCACCTCAATCTGTGTACTGGTGTCAGAGAACACCTTGTCAAATTCAAACGTCTGTATGCGACCTTTGTTGCTGACATAGATCACACCATCATCATCAGGGTCGTAGGTCATCACGACCTCAGCCTGTGACCCAGTTCCATCCTCTTTGATGGGTGGACGTACTCGACAGAACACGCGGATGTTGCCTGAAGCAAGTAAAAACTTTGTGGTAACCCATTCAGACATGGCAAGCTTTAAAGACTCATTTTTCTGTCTGCTACCACTGACTGATACCACAGGCCTAATATTTAGTCATGTGTAGCAAGTGTTTGTGTGTGTGTGTGTGTGTGTGTGTGTGTGTGTGTGTGTGTGTGTGTGTGTTTGTGTGCATGTGTCAGTGTGATTACAACATTTCTTTTGAATGACACGATTGTTGGTGAGTGCATGATTGTGTCTAGACCAGTATTTAAGGTAATGTTTCTTTCTCTCTTTTTGTTTTTGTACTTAATATTTTGAATCATTAGTTTCCAAAGAAGCGCCTAGAGCTCTAGCTTAAGGTTAGGTCCTATACAAGTACTCATTATTATTATGACAAGATGTGTTAACCATGATAGTTCAAGGGTGCCAGAACAGCTTTCCAGTAAATACAAGGCCACTGGGCCGATGTTGGCTGCAGCTGGCCTGTGCATGGCTTACCATGTGCCGACTGTGCCCGATGTTGGTCTGATGATCTTTTGTGTACCAAGCTGGTGCCTCTTGGCCCCTTGAATTGTCATGTCAGTCCATAGCTAGTAATGTTTCATGGCTGTACGAGTTATTTGTTGTGGCAGTGGTGAGGTTTCAATTTGCAACGAACGACTCCCATGAACAGACAGCGAAATCACGGCAGAACAGCATCCACCGTAAACATAGACAACACTGCAAACATCTCCAAGACGCATAGATCCAAGCCTCTTGGAGATTTTTGCAGAGTTGTCTATGCTTATGGAATAAGCTGGCCGTCTGTTGTGACTTCGCTTTCATTCGTTGTTGGGCGTCGTTCGGCATTAATGTAACCTTACTATTATCCGCAATGAAAAGATTGCCCACCTCCCTACAACACATCAACTCCCTCTCCCCTCCTCTATGCCACATCAAGAAATAACACACATAAAAACTAACAGGAAAAAAAAAGGGACTGAACTATGCATTTGATCAGCTGCTAGAGACATTAGAATGTACTGAATATATCTACAGACCTTTAAGCTCGACGAGCTCGTTGTGGTATTTTTTGCGTAGATGCATCTCTTTGTGGTACTTGCGCACCAAGTCTTTGTTTTCCTGTGCAATGTTGTTCACGGCCTTTGTCATCTACACAACAGACAGTAGCAACACACAACCATCATATTGATTTTAGCAAATTGACAAGAACAAAAATGAATACAGTATCTACATGGATGAAAATTGGCAATCATAAAATAATAATAATAATAATAATACCGCAAAAGGCAGACTCCGGTAAGACCTGACAGGGCGGAAGCAAGAGGCACTGACCCTCACGACTGCAGGATCTAAGCCTCTTACAGAAAATCTATTTGATACAGAAATGTATAAGCGAATGCATGGGATCATAAGGATCTATGCTTCTCTGGTTGAAAGACCACTTTATTCTACAAAAACACAAACAGTTATCACAACTCACCTCATCCCTAACGGTCTTAATGACAACAGTCACCATGGAGGGGAACTGGCGTGCCTGGCTGGACAGCACCAAGTACGCTTGCTTGACTCCCTCAAAACTGGAGTGAAGCTGCACCAGCTTGAGCCGCATGTGTTGGTGGGCCACCTTAAGCTCATATATCTTCTTCTCAGCTTCATGTCGGGCGTCGTGAACAGCCAGCTCCTTGCTGGCACGTTCCTTTTCCACTTCTTCCATGAGGCATTCCTCCAGCAGTCTCTTCTCTTCTTTGCTCTCTTCAAGCTGAAAAATATGTGCAAAGTTTAGTACAGGTCAGCCTTAGCGAAGCACATTACAATCCAACTGCAAGAGACATAGATTCTCATGAGCCCCCGCAGTCGCAGGGGCTCAGCAGGATCTATATCTCTTGCCGACACCACTTTGTAACCACATATCTTAGACGGCTGGGACTCTGTGGCATTGAGTTAACAGAGATTTCTGTGACCGCTGGCAAGGAAGAGATTCATATTGCAGGGGCTCATGTGGATCTACATTTCTTGCACATGGAGCGATCTGAACGAGGACAGACGGTATGTAACTTATAGTCGACTTGTGCGAATCTCAGCTCTTGCTGACTGAGAGTTATGAACTTGATGCATGCATGACAGTGCACAAAATTGAAATAACTGATAACGGTTCATGGATCAACTATGCCCCATAACCAAGGTCAAGCAAGAGACACAAATTCTCATGAGCCCCTGCGGACGCAGGGGCTCATGAGAATTTATGTCTCTTGCTGGACACAAGAATTTATGTCTCAAGCAGATGGAACAGACTGGCTGAAGGGCTGTTCTGTCTGCAGCAAACAGCTGAAATTCAGTTCTGTGTGTTTTTAAAAAAGCTGAATCGGTCTCCAGAGCTGAAGACTGCACCCATGTTGATGTTTTCTGTATTAACTCATTCAAGGTGCCCCTGTGTCAATAGCTGTGGAAGTGTCGTACAGCATTGCTGATGGCAACGCTATGAAACTTTCGCAGCTATTGATGCAAGGCGGATTGATGAGTTAACGGTAACCCCCACGTACATGCAGCCACCAGTATTGTTGACAGTCCCAGTGGAACAGCACATGCACAGAGGTTAACTCCCTTGTGCATGAATCCACTGTAAACTGTACCCATGCATGTCAGGGTTGATGAACTGAACAGTTTTCGGTTGGCTGCCACAGTTTCATCAGGGCCTACGCCTGCGGCAAACAGAATCTATCTGCTATTACCCGATACCCGGTTCACCTGTGGCTTACCGTGGCTGTGACGCTACGAGCGTCTCTAGCTACATGTGCAGGTGCAAAAGTGGGACAAGCAAGAGTTGCAGATCCTCATGAGCCCCCGCAACGCGGGGGCTCATGAGGATCTGGGCCTCTTGCAGATGGCAACCTTGGTTGAGAACGTCTCCCACTGTGCAGGGAGCGAGGAATCGGGAGGATCTACGCCTAGCGGATGAAATCCAGCCTCACCTTTGTTGTGAGCGTCTCCAGTTGTTTGTGGAGGGTAGCGATGGTGCGGTCACGGTCGGTGCAGCGCGTCTCCCAGTTCAGCACCGTCTGCTCCAAACGCGTCACCTGGTCCTGAGTCTCCGCCACCTGCGACTTTAGTTCCTCCGATTCCACTTCCACGTGCACTCGGTCGATCCGCGTCACCACCTGATAGGCCACGTCACAAAACATGCTGCTGTACTCACTCAGCGTGTTTAACCCATTTAGCCTAAAATTTCGTAAATTGTGTAGGTGTCACTTAACAATTATATACCAGTTGCAGGGGATGGATGAACCATGATAATTCAAGGGTAGTGCCAGATTGGCTTGGCGCCTTCAGGCGCCAAGCTAATCTGGCACTAGCCTTGAATTATCATGGTCCATCCATCTCTTGCTGTAGGGCGTTGGGGCTAAATCAAAATGGTTTAAAGTAAATCAATATTTGTAAATTTTCACATAATATTATGCAGACATAAAACTGACAGTTGTTACTCAGTGGTAAGTCTGCAGACTAAAATATGTATCTGTCACCACGAGGAAGAATCAATCAAAGATGAGATTGGCAGACCTTATATCATTCATTTCATGGCTTCATTTTCATCTCATGACAAATTTTATGTTAGGACGGATGGATGTGTAAGTTTAAACTGTGTGGGGAAAGTAAACATTTAAGGCAGGTGGGTAAGTGGCATTGAAAAAGAGTTGTCAAATCCTGACCAAAATCATGAATCTCAAGAAATTTCACTCACGTCAGGATCCTTAGCTTGAAGTGATGTCCAACGAGTCTGTAATTCCCTCAACTGACGTCCCGTCTGCTGCCTATCCCCACGAAGATTTGCTACCTCTGCCCGCAGAGAGGCCTCCAGCTCCTGCCATGACATCTCCTTCTGATCCAGCGCAGCCTTTGTTGACGCCAGGTTTGATGAGAGACGGTCATTTTCATCCTGCAGCCGCTGTAGACAGAAAATATAAGAAGGGTTACAAACATTCTATCTTTCTTTCGCTCTATCCCTCTCTCTTCAACACGTCATTCTCTTTATATAAATGTCATTGTTCAACTTGCTCCAGTTTACTTCAAAACAGCTGCAGCCAGATTTGATGAGAGACAATCGTTTTCATCAGGCAGCTGCTACATGTAGAAGACATAAAAGGTCTACAAAAGTGTGACAAGCAAGAGGTATAGATCCTCATGAGCGCCCGCAATGCAGGGGCTCATGAGGATCTATGCCTCTTGGAGATGGCAAGCAAGCCTCACACTGGTTGTGAATGTCTCCAAATTCTGTCTTTCCTTGTCACTCTCGTCATCACGTCATTCATACATGTAATTGTTCAGCTTGTTTGTGTTTATTTGTTTAGCTTGAAAATGCAAAGGCCAGGTTGTAACTTAATTTAAGACATGTTCTTCAACATACAAAATTTGCTTGTGCAGTAAAGTGGCTGTAGCCACCTAAATGATGAGAGACAGCATCACTCTTTGAGAAGACTTTTTTCTTGCGAAAAAATGTCATTCAAAGCAGGTTCTACTGTACAGAACGTAAAGCTAAAAGGCTACTTCACAGCAGAATGAAAGAATAAACTTTAACCCATTTAGCCCCAGGACCCTGCAGCAGGAGATGGGTTGATCATGATAATTCAATGGTAGTGCCAGATGAGCTTGGCGCCTTTAGGCGCCAAGCTCCTCTGGCACTGCCCTTGAATTATCATGGTCGATCCATCTTCTACAACTGGTACATAGTCTTTAGGCAACACCTCCAAAATTTGAGAAATGGGACCTTGGGGCTAAAAGGGTTAAGCAACTATTGCACAATGCCAAAAATCACAGGCCTGCACACACACACACACACACATTAACCTCCTCACTGCTGAAAAACAAAACACAATCTAACTGCAAGAGACAAAGATCCTCAGTGGGGGCTTATTAGGATCTATCCCTGCTGTTGCTGAAACAGCTTGGCATCCACAGACCTGCACATACACATTAAACCCCCTCACTGCTGAAAAACGAAACACAATCTAACTGCAAGAGACATAGATCCTCATGAGCTCCTGCATCAATGGGGGCTCATTAGAATCTATGCCTGTTGCTGAAACAGCTTGGTATCCATGTTCATCAGACCGTTCAGACCGGGGCTCTTCAAATAAACACAGATTTTAGAAAGACAGTTTCCAGTTTTTTTCCAAACAGCCGGAGCCAGATTTGATGAGAGGCGATCATTTCATCAGGCAGCCACTATATACAGAAGACATAAACAGCCTTTAAAAAGTGAGACAAGCAAGAAGCACAGATCCTCATGAACCCCTGCAATGGCCACAAAACCCGATGCAAAATGTACAGCCAAAAGCACAAACCCGTATCTGCTCGGTGGTTGGCGTGAAGCCAATGGATGAGTTGCGGTTGTAGAAGCGATGGAGACTGGTCACCTCTCCGGCAAGCCGAGCGTTCTCCGCCTGCACCTTCTCTAGCTGTTTCTCCGTGTCCGTGCTGCAGCTACCAGACTCTATGTTACCATTCTGGTCACAGAGTAAAGAACACAAAGAAAGAAAGAATGAAACTAAGAAATTTAGAAGATGAAAAATGGTCACAGTTACTGCTCTGACTCTAAGTTTGTAGATGCTGAGAAAGGCACCCAGACTGCAAGAGTTAACATCAGCACCAAAAACACTTGTACTTGGTAGCGATGCAGGTCATAAACTTTTATGAGGGTCTACACATAACACAACACAATGTAACGCATCACAACACAACTGATACTTAACCCATTTAAACCCACGGTTGCAATTTCCCAAACGACTATGTACCTGTTGCAGGAGATGAATTGACCTTGATAATTCAAGGGTATTGCCAGATTAGCTTGGCGCCATCAGGCGCCAAGCTAATCTGGCAATACCCTTGAATTATGGTCAATCCTTCTTCTGCTATAACGCATCAGGGCTAAATAGGTTACTTGCCCTACCAGGAACCAATGGTAATCAGGTGTCACAAATCTCACCCATGACCCTCCCAACTCCTCTACACACCCCCTTAACACCCCCACCCCCCCCCCCCCCAAACCGTTGTTATGAGTAGCACATTTTCTAGTATGTCGGTGCCTTACCTGTCCCAGATTTTCCTTGTCGTCATCGTTCTGTGCTCTGGAGGTGAACTGCGCCCTCTTCTCTGCCTGCGCCAAGGATTTCTGTAATGTGGCAATGGTGTCCAGGTGCTCCGCCTTGCAGACTTCAAGGTGCATCTGTCGTGACAGACATATCAACCCATTCAGCCCTGACGCGTAACAAGATATGCATCCACTATGATAGCTGAAGCCATTTAACCCCATCACATTGCAGCAGGAGATGGATCGACCATGATAATTCAAGGGCAGTGCCAGATTAGCTTGGCACCTGATGGTGCCAAGCTAATCTGGCACCACCTTTGAATTGTCATGGTCCATCCATCTCTTGCAGCTGGTACATGGTCATCAGGTGACGCCACCAAAATTTCAGAAATGCACACCTGGGATTAAATGGGTGAAGGTGATGCCGGCACAGCTTGGCGCCTCTATCAACTTTGCTAAATTTAACCCCTTCACTGCCAGTGGATGCAGATTGGGTTCTGAAATTTTTGTTAATTAATTGCTATGGAGGCCCAGCCATCCAACGAAAATGGATACAAAGCTATTTTAGCAGGAGGCATAGATCTTGGTGAGCCCCCGCAACAGCAGGGGCTCATGAAGCTCTATGTCTCTGACAGTTGGACTGTGTTCAACTGTCTGGGCAAAGAAGGGGCAAAACATTAGATATAATTCACGTTGGACATAATAAAACTTTTTTTAAAAAAGTAAATGTCTATGGGAGGTCACCTGCCATTAAAGACCATTATTTAGGTGGCTGTAGCTGTGACTGTGGCTGTAGCCACCTAAATGATGGTCTTTAATGACAGGTGACACGTTTACCCTCGAAGACTTCTCTTGAGAGGACTTGTCTTTCAAGACCACATTTATCTTGCAAACAAAAGTTGGTTCCTCAAACAGTGTCAGTAGCTGGCTGCATGCAGTGTCAGTACCTGAGCTTCTGCCAGCTGTGAAGCCAGTTGAGATTTCTCATCTTGAAGTCGCTGAATGTCACTGACAAGACTCGCTGTGCCCTTTGAGGATGAGGCAGTTCTGGCCACAGTCGGGTCATTGGCAGTGGTTCTGTGGATGGTGGTGGTGGATGAGGGTGCAGATGAGGTAGATGGTGAGCCTGTGGTGAAGGGGATGCCATCTTCTGTTCCTGGCCATACATGTACAACAATTATTTTTCCATAAATTAAATATGGTAGAAACTTTTTACAGAAACAATTTTGAAAAAAAAAAAAAAAATGCCCCCCCCCCCCCCACCACCCCCCCAAACAAAAAGGACCCCTCCCCCCTGACATTTAATTTAAAATATGATTTTTACAGAATAAAATTAATAACTATATTTTTTACAGAAAACTGAAACTGACTGAAGCTGAAAAAAAGTGTGGTACAAGTTAACCCATGCAGCCTTGAAAAACAGTACAACACGAGCCAGATGGACAGAAATTCCCAAGAGAGAAACACGCTTAGAAAGGACAGTGACTGTCCTATCTAATCGTTTTTCTTTCTTTCCTGTGAATTTCTTTGCATTTATACACTTGGCGGTCACTTGTGTGGTCTGGATTCACAGCTTTGGAAATTCCCACCTTTGGGATGCATGAGCTCACTGGCCCCTTACCATGAATCTGTTGCTCAAGCTGTGAGATCTTCCGCTCGTGCTCTTCAATGATGTCCTGCAGTGACGAGATGAGTCTGTCCCTGTCGGCGAGGTGGATGGTGTGGGTTTTCTGCAAGACATGTTGCTGCTGCCTCTTGCTAGACTCCTGTGTCTCCAGGTGCTCCTTGTACTTCTTGTTGTGGTCAGTCAGGTCCTGAGGACATCAGGATGAGAATGCACTGAACAAATAAAACACCCACCCTCAGGACGCCACGGCGCCAGATGACTGGACACGGCAGTGGGAAGCCAAGCCAGAGTAACCCCTTCAAAGCCAGTGGATGCATGTTGTGTTTTTGAAATCTTTAATTCAGCACCTAACAGCTCCAGGCAGATGCCCAGGGAACATGGATGTAAATGGTGTCAGCAAGAGGCATAGTTCCTCATGAGCCCCCGCAACTGCGGGGGCTCATGAGGAACTATGTCCCTTGCAGTTGCATTGTAGTGTTTCTGAAATCTTTAATTCAGCACCTAACAGCTCCAGGCAGACGCCCAGGGAACATGGATGCAAACACTGTCGGCAAGAGGTATAGTTCCTCATGAGCCCCCGCAACTGCGGGGGCTCATGAGGAACTATGTCTCTTGCAGTTGCATTGGGTTCACCCAGGGACTGTATATTAGTTAGTTCTCTAATATCCTTGGTTGGCATCGAAGGGTTAACTCACGAAAATACTGTGTAACAAAACTTGAGATGCAACACAATGACTGGACTCCTGGCATTTTGTTCACTCCAAAATTCACTGTTGGATGATTTTGTTATTAAAGGTTAATATTGCAGCTGGACTGGGTTCACCTATTCTTGGCAGCGAAGGGGTTAAACATACCTTCAGCTTAAAGATGAGGTCGTCACGTTGTTTGTTCCTTTGTTCCAATTCCTTCTGCAGTGCCGTGTATTCAAAGTCTGTGTTCCCTGGGCTGCCTGCTGCAATAAACACACACACACAACGGTCAAGCAATGACTGATTAATTAACACTTTCAATTTGAATACATTCAAACTTGTCAAAACGACCACCTGCATAAGGCGGCCACCTGTCTAAGCAGACCATCTACCTTTGGTCCCATGGCTGTCTTCCTGTTATTTGGATGTCCCTGTGTAAAGAGACCACTTGTTGAAGGCGACCGATTTTTCATAGGCCCTTGGGTGGTCGCCTCACATAGATTTGACATCAATGACTTCTTTGACCCTGGGAGGTGTTTGCAAAGTCTGTATACCAGATGCGGGAGATTGATTGGTCGCAAGACTTCATCATGAAAATGTGTTCATTCTGGCAACGGCTGAGAAACAGTCTACAGTCTGATGCAAGAAACGTCATGATAAATTTAGCTTATGATAATGAAAGCTCACTGGCAGTGCCCGGTTAGCCGGGCACACCTTGCTAACTGTTCACCCTGTGAACGCTAACCCAGCTAACCACGCGTGACCAGTGCACTCACTACACGTAATTAAGTAATACAATCACGGTCTAGCCCACACTAGTTGTCTCCCTCGATTCGCTGCGCTCAGAAAACCAGTGTGGGTCTAAACCATCCCCCCCCCCCCCCCTCTCGTTGGAGCCGGAAGAAGCAGACATCTCTGTGCGATCTTGCTACACGCGATACCCTCTGGTAATCATGAATACAACCCGTAATCTAGGGACCCCCTGGAAGCCGACAATGTTTTCCATACGTGACCTTGTCGCGTGTAAGCAAAGACTGAAAACATCCAGATGCCCAGCCTCCAGCATTGTTACCGTCCCATTCGACCGAGCCTACGTCAACATGAAAACGACGTTTTGGGCAATTACCGCGATACTATTGGATAACACGTATTACGTTCAATACTTCCAAGTTGATCGAGTGGGGTAGTGTGTGGTTCACAGTCAAGCAGTGAAACTCGCCCATCTGCAAGAGGCATAGATCCTCATGAGCCCCCCGCATCCTGCGGGGGCTCATGAGGATCTATGCCCCTTGCCGGAACATTTTACATGAAGAGTTTCCAGAAATCATTGATAACTAACGCAATCGGTCAAGCGTGCCCCGCGTGTCAAACATGTTACAAGCTTCCTGGGAGACCGTTTCTGATCAGATCAGATGCGTGAGGTAAAAAACTAAATCAAAGACCAGCACAGATTTACAAAATGATGTGACAGCGATTTGGGGTGCCACCCAAAGAGTCAATCGGAAAAGGGTTAACGCCAGAACGGATATGAATAATTTAGGTGTGTGTGTGGGGCGGGGGTGTGTGTGTGTGTGTGGGGGGGGGGGGGGGGTGGGTGGGTGGGCGCAAATGCTCAGTAAGACAGCAGAACCTGTTTTGAGCGACCACTTTTTTGGCAAGAAAAAAAAAATGGTCTTAAAAGACAGAAGTCTTGAAGGAAAAGAGTCACCTGCCATTAAAGACTATCATTTAGGTGGCTGTAGCTGTGACTGGGGCTGTAGCCACCTAAATGATGGTCTTTAGTGACAGGTGATCGCTCATCAAGAAATCGATAACACAGGGAAGCAATATCACTTCTCTTTCGTTTGCAGAGCCAACAGCCTCGAACGCAAATGCTTAGCAAGACAACATAACCTGTTTTGAGCGACCACTTTTTTGCCAAGGAAAAAAAAGGTCTTAAAAGACAGAAGTCTTGAAGGAAAAAAGTCACCTCTCATTAATGATGGTCTTTAATGACAGGTGATCGATCATCAAAAAATCGATAGCACAGGGAAGCAATATCACTTCTCTTTCGTTTGCAGAGCCAGCAGCCTCGAACGGATCAAACGTATTACTTTAAGACCAATACGCGGCACTGATTAGTTTGGGTCTTTAGCTCTGCAGTGAAGGGAAATCTACTACTGTCGCTACTGAAATCTACGTGCCCGTCAAGGCCGACAGAGTGTAATTCGAGTTGGTTTGATGTGAACTCTTTTGTTACTGTCAACAAAGGCTACTTTATCCTTTTGCCGGTGACCTTTCGCTGTTAGGCCGCTGGCCTCGCAAAACAAGAAAGACAAAGCCCTTATGGCTCACGTGTATGACCGATCTACATGTAAGACTTTGTATTTGAGAAAAAAATAAATTATTTCAAAATATATCTATTTTGACCTATATCCTGATCCCGTGACCTTGACCTTTGTGAGAGGTCACTCAAATTGATATGTTTAGAAAGGTATCCTTGGGCCAAGTTTGAAGACTGTGGCTACAATAGTCTCCGAGAAAATGCCAACGTTAAAGTTTACGACGGACGCCGGTTGGACGGACGACCTCTGGCCCAGAACATACACTCACTTCAGTTTTGCTTCGCACGTGAGCCAAAAGGTCCAGGGAGGGAGGGAGGGAAGGAGGGGGGGGGGAGAGAGAGAGAGAGAGAGAGAGAGAGAGAGAGAGAGAGAGAGAGAGAGAGAGAGAGACCTTCACCAACCAACACAAATTATGATCGATCAGCTTCCGAACCAAACCCACGGTACTGAACCATAAAACCAACCTGACCGTTCCCAAGGTTATCAAGCTATCGATTCTAGACCCCCTGCTAGTATCAATCAAGCAGAACAAGGTACCGCTACTCAGCGACTACTTAGCCAGTGTAGTTACCACTACATGCACAAGGCAGAATTTACCCGGCTCAGGCAGTTGATCTCAATCGTACGCATAAGCCAAGCAACACCTGCCATTTCAGAAACCGTTGGTGTCAGTCTCGGCCAGCAAGAGATATACATTCACACGAGCCCCTGCGGCTGCAGGGGCTCGTGAGAATCTATGTCTCTTGCAGATAACTAAGTGATAAATCGTTACAAGTTTCACAAAACAGAAATTACCTCACGCTGCTTCGTTCGTATGGATAATCCAAATCACACTCTATTTGACGAAACGTTGGTGGCGAAATCGGTAAGCAAGAGATATAGATTCTCATGAGCCCCTGCGAACGCAGGGGCTCATGCGAATCTATGTCTCTTGCAGATGGCTATGATAAATCCTTACTAGTTTCACAAAACAAAAATCACCTCACGCAGCTTCAGTCGCACGCGTGTGCAAGCCGAATGACACCTACATTGAGGAACAACCGTCTGCCGTGTCCGTCAGTAACAGGCATAGATTCTCATGAGCCCCTGCCCCTGCAGGGGCGCATGAGAATCTATGCCTCTTGCAGAAGGTCAGGGCTGGACGACGGGCAGAACCGGCCACCCGTGAACGGATGCGTGTTTAGTTGCCCTGACAGCTACCCAACATCTCAGAAACACAGGCGGTGCCTGTCAAGTCGGCTCAGTGTATTGTGCTAAACGCAAAAAAAAAAAAAAGAAGCCAGAATTAGCCTCTTCGTTTTCAGGGAAGGGCGAGGGGGGCAGGGGGGGGGGGAGGGGGGAGGGGAATAAAGCAGGTCATATAAATTATACTAAAGAAATGCGATACATGTATACTAGGGGTTATGTTTGCGCCGAACGACTCCCAACAACGCAGGCGAACTGTCAAGGCGGATAACCTAGCGTCTACCATAACCCATTCAGCCCTGACGCACTACAGCAGGAGATAGGTCGACCATGATAATTCACGGGTAGTGCCAGATTAGCCGTCAGGCTGAATGAGATAAGCATGGACAACACTGCCGGCAAACACTATCACCCGGCGGCTGAGGGGGGCGGGTGTCCGGGGGGTGGAGGGGCCTCATGAGAATCTATACCCTTTGGGGATGTTTGGAGTGTTGCCTATGCTCGTGGTGCAAGCTGGCTATCCACTCTAATTTCGCCCTCGTTCGTTGTTGGGCGCCGTCCGACATAAACATAACCTCTCTATTGTCAAAAGAATGTGAATCGTAAATTTGCATTTTTAGCGGGGGCGGGGGGGGGGGGGGGGGTGGGGGGGGGGGGGGGGGGGGGAAGTGTGATCTCGTCTTTTCATCAATGCAGAATTTCTTTGGTGGGGGAAGGGTGGTGGGGGTGGAACTTGTCTCTCGGATAACTGAAATGTCAAATATGTCATTTCGGTAATCTGAGATACACAGTTTCTAGTACTAAGATCCCGTACTGTTTGCACGAGCAATCGTCTGATATACACACTCGGGGAGTGTGCCACAAGCGCATTTTTTATTCAAATGAGATGTTTAGCATCTCATTTGAATAGAAGTGTATTTGTAGTGTACTCCCAGAGTGGTTGTATCTGGGGACTGCTGCCGCAAATAGTACGGGCTGAATTTTCAGACAAGCATGCTCAAACTGTTAAACCGACCTAACATTTACACACTACAAGATATATGGATCAACGATGATAAGCCTAGATCCACACTGGCTGGCCTGTCTCCCTCGATTGCTGCGCTGAATCGAAGGAGCGAATCGAAGGCGACAACCAGCGCGGCCCAGTTCAAGAGTGGTGCCAGAATAGCATGGCGCCTAGGCGCCAAGCTATTCTGGCACCACTCTTGAACTGTCATGACCGATCTGTCTACTGACTTCAAAAGAATGCAACGCGGACACATTTGGGATTCGAAATTGGATCCTTAGTGAAAATTGCTCTGCGTTTGCAAACGCTCCCTCCCCCACCCTGATTCCAAATAACACTAAGTTCTCAGACAATGCACGTCTCCTGGTGGTGCCAAGCCCAGCGTGAATGTAGCGCTTCTTTGTGCTTCGATCAACCATGGCCGGTCCCATTTCTACTGCATGAGGTTATCGACAGCTTTTAAAAAATTGACAGATGGGGCACAGGGTCGACTTTTTCCACCCAGAGAGGCTTTTTTCCATCTGCAAGAGACACAGATTCTCACGAGCCCCTGCTCTCGCAGGGGCTCGTGAGAATCTATGTCTCTTGTCTGAGTGAATGTACATCTTCAGACAGAGGAAGAGTGAGAATTTTAGGCCTGCGTTCGTGTGAGCTACACGGAGCCGGTCATATGAAAGTTGCATTCGGTGAAATGCAAGACACGTTTCGCTCATTTGATCAAGGGCATCTATACATGTTTTGCCCATTTCACCAAAGGACTTTTTCACAAAGCGAGTGAGAAATGCAAAATGAAAAGCTAACAAAGCCTTCACCGAAGCCAACATGTCCAAAAACGGAACGCCGCCGTGTACTGAAATGCTTTTGTTGGAGGAACTGCGTTTACGGATGTAAATGGTGCTGACACGTGTCCGAAAGTTTTGTTATAACGGAGCCCCGCAAACGACGCAGTTCGATGCTGGAATTCAAAGCTAAAAAATTCCTGACAGCACACACAAAACGATCACATTTTCGATTCATATATATATTATTAGATTTGTGCAGCAATACAACAGTGACGGGATATTACTTATGCGGTTGACCAACTCATGAGCGTCGATTTCACAGTTCGGTATCATTGTTGGCGCATGTTATGAATATCAATCAAGAACACCTGGGAAAGTCTCTCTCTCTCACACACACACACACACACACACACACACACACACACACACACACACACACACACACACACACACACGCACGCACGCACGCACGCACGCACGCACACACACACACACACACACACACACACACACACACACACACCCACCACGCACACACACACACACACACGCACGCACGCACACACACACACACACACACACACACACACACACACACGTTCAACCCCTTCTCTGCCGAGAAAAAGTGAACACAATCCAAATGCAAGAGACACAGATCCGAGCCCCCGCGACTGCGGGAGCTCATGAGGATCTATGCCTCTTGCTGAGACCAATTGTGTCCATGTTTCTTAGACGGTTTTGGCATTTGCTACATGAATGAACAAAGACTTCAGAAATGAACAACAATTGTACGTACAGTCGCAGGTCAGGGGTAAACGCAATCGAGACGTGCTGCGTGATGCCGCGTATCCGGATGCGGCATGTCTCGAAAGTGTTAACACCAAATGCTTTTTGTTGTACGTAGAACGAAATGAAAGAGCGTCTGTCCACTTGAAACAAGGGACGACTGAACACCCATCCCTAAAAAGTGACAATGAAATATGAAAAGAATACGAAGAGGCGGCTGTTTTATCCGATGACAGATTAACCTGTAATATGTGCCCACGTGAAAATGCACGCACTCCAAGCCTTCGTGCACTCACGGGCCTAAAAATACCATCCTGATCGTACACACCTAAATCGCTCATATTCCTGACTTTGTACGCCCACTCACACTGAAAAGAAAAATCTATCATTCAAATGAGGAATTTTGATCTCGAGTTTCAAACAAAACACACGTGCTGGTCTCTAAATGGTCGTACTTACATTTCTGACATAGGCAAACATCATCCCAGCCGCGCAGATTTTGATATTGCGAGAATGAATGGAAAAACTCAAGTGAAAACGTACACACAGATTTCAAACCAGCCGCACTTGTAGCTAACACCACGACGACCTCCCCCGTTCAAGGAGCTCAGATGCAAGTACATGGGACGAATCCTTACAAGAGACACAGATTCTCATGAGCCCCTGTGAGAATCTATGCCTCTTGCAGGCGGAGATGTCTGTGTGAAGGAATGAGATTACTCAAAGCAAGGCAAAAAATGGGCCCTTGATATAGAGCTCAGAAGGTCCCAATAAATCGTCTGTGAATAGCTCTAGCAGATTAGCGAACGTAAATTCACTACCACTGTCGTAAAACCGTATGGATACAAGCGTGCTGGCCTGATTGTTGGAAGCAAATGGGTGTGTAGGGTTGACTCATGTTAACCCATATCATACTAAGGCTAAAAGCTTCAAATTTGTACACTGCTATATGCAGGCTACATTATAGTACTTACAGATAAGGATATAGACCAATGGCTTTAGTTCAAGGGTGGTGCCAGAATAGCTTGGCGCCTAGAGGCGCCAATCTATTCTGGCACTACCCTTGAACTATTTTAGTTAAACTTATTTTACACACTGGTGTATTCCGAATGATAAGGGTTAATAACTATTTTCAAACGGCCACAGATTGCTCGCTAGCTAGTGTCAGATAATACGACACAATCTTAACCCATTTAGCCCCGGGACCCTGCAGCACGAGATGGATTGATCATGATAATTCAAAGGTAGTGCCATCTGGCACTACCCTTGAATTATCATGATCAATCCATCTCCTACAACTGGTGCATAGTCGTTAGACAACGCCTCTAAAAGTTTGGAAATGCGGCCGTGGGGTTAAGTGGGTTAATCAGTCTGATTAACAAACAAAACCTTCTACCGCTGCCCCGCCCCCCCCCCCCCTTCTCCCGTCACATAACAACATTAACCCCAAGCCATATAAACATGATAATTAGTTGAAATTATATCCACCACTACCAACGTCGCATAACATGTATTGTTTTCCTTCCTACGTCACACGACCAGTCACTTTAGCGCAAACCGCCGTACCATGTGACCGTGATAAAAACCCCTATAGCGAAAAATGGCGGACGTTTTGTAGCCCTCTGGATGACGCATCTTGGATGCCAGTTTTGTTCTATAAAAGATCGCCAAACGTTCTAAAGTACAAAGTTACTTAGTGTTGTTCGAAACAACAAGCACACTCAGTACTGGAGACTGCAACGTCATGACATATTTTAAATTACGTCCTAAGTCTATTATGTATAAAGGTATATTCCTTTGACGTCAGTCATGTCTGGCGTGATCCAGTTCGCAAGAAGTTTTCTTGATTTCTTTTACGAAAATAGTGGAGGAATGAAAACAAATACGTTATTGGTCGGAGGGGTTCGCTGCACGGACCCTTGTAGGCCTTCGCGAGGTCAAAGGAACCATTGTACCCCTCAAGCCTTCGGGGTACAATGTTTCCTTTGAGAGGAAAACAATTTATAATATACATCTAAATTGAAAAAAAAATCACAGATTGCTTAATTCAACCTCGCCACCACCAAGAAACAGACCAATGTCATTGATGTGCATATGAAAAAAAAAAAACCTTTTTTATAAGTTCAAACCATCAGTTTCATTTTTTTTTTTTTTTTTTTTTTTTTGCGTGTCAAGATGCTTTCGTGATTAAAAAGACCGTAACAAATTAACACCCGCCAGCTGTCAGCTACATTCACTCGATCATGCGCTAAGTCAGGCTATGACCACGTTAATGTTAACCCGTTCACTGCCAAATGCACAGCGAATATCAATCAAACGCAAGAGGCATAGATCCTCATGAGCCCCCGCATATGCAGGGGCTCATGAGGATTTATGCCTCTTGCTACCTTTATTTCTATCACTGTGCCCCATGCAGACGGGATTATCAGCGGAGTAGTGGAATGGCAGTTGTAGCGACATCAATCCTGGCGGCTGGCAGGAGAGGTTTAACATCTGAAGCCCCCAGGAAACTGCAAACGGGGTTTGCGGAAAGGCCCCGCCACACGAGCCGGTTGTGCCCCGATTTTGAAGCCGATTCCGATCCGATTGCGATCGGATGACGTCAATTATCCGATCCGGTCCCAATCGGCTGGGAATCGGGTGTCTAGAACCTGCTCTATTTTCCCGATCCGATTCGGCCCCGGTTGTAAGCTTCAACCAATCAGAGCGCGTCTCGCAAAGCACGTCGTTTCATAGTTTGCAAATGGTGGAACACGCCTGTTGTGATCAGCACCACCGCGTGGTGATGTTTCGCACGCCTCTTCCCGAATATGATGCAAAACTGCTGATAATGCAAGCACATCATCATCACTGTCAATACTAGCAGCCATTTTGCAGAACAGGTACGACTTCTTCGGGTCAAACCGGTCGGCTAAACAAGTCGGGAAATGTGTGGCAGTGCACACGTTTTTTAGTCCGGCCCGATCACCTACCGATTCGAAAACTGATCGGGAATCGGCCTCAAAACCGGGCATGTGTAGCGGGGCCTGAAGAGAAGATGAATCTAGGCGGGAAGAAGAGATGGGAGTAGGAAAACAGAAAGCAGAAGTGTAACACTGCTTTACGACACGAGTGTAGGTCAGTTCCGACACCGACAGGCACTTTTCAAGTTGAGGTGAGTGTTTTGGGGCCCGGAGGTATGTGTGCGTGTGTGTGTGGGGAGGGGGGGGAGGGGGGAGGTGCGAAGGGGGAAAAGGGGGCGAAGGTGTGTGTGTGTGTGTGTGAGAGAGAGTGAGCAAGCGAGAGAGAGAGAGAGAGAGAGAGAGAGAGAGAGAGAGAGAGAGAGAGAGAGAGAGAGAGAGAGAGAGAGAGAGAGAGAGAGAGAGAGAGAGAGAGAGAGAGATTGATTGATTGTACATTGCTTAACGTCCCGACAGCAACAAGGCTTTCTCAGGACGTGCCTGCACTGCTTGTGAAAAAAAAAAAATAAACAGAACACTGAATGTATGTCGCCAGCCGGTCAAATACATTAAATAAACCTAACACATGGGGCCTAAATAAAGCTAAGACCAGCTAGCAACACACATCCAATATCAAGGGCTACAGGCAGTGCAGACAGTAGGGAGAGTTTTAAAAAGGAAAATACAGGTGAATGGACAAAGGGTAGACAGAAACACATGCCCCAGAATAGATGATGATGATGTACATGCTAACGTCCGACAGCAACAGGCTTTCAGACGTGCCTGCTGTGAAAACATAACAGACATGAAGTAGTCGCCAGCGGTCAAAACATAAAAACCACCATGGGCCTAATAAGCTAAGACCATTTGCAACACACCAATATCAAGCTACAGGCAGCAGACGTAGGGAGAGTTTAAAAGGCAAACAGGGAATGGCAAGGGTAGCAGAACAAATGCCCGATAGAGAGAAAACCCACCTGTGGGGCTGACCAGGGTGACCCTGGGAACTAAAAAATACCTAACCCCACCCAAGTCCCCCAGGCAGACCGGTGGGGGGCCCCGAATAGAGAGAAAACCCACCCTGTGGGCTGACCAGGGTCCCTGGAACTAAAAATCCTACCCCCCAAGTCCCCAGGGCAGACCGGTGGGGAGAGAGAGAGAGAGAGAGAGAGAACTGAATTGAATTGAAACTTTATTTTCTAAGGATGAAGACAGTAGGCACGCAGGCCTTTTTACATGTCTGTCCTTAATAACATTTTAAATAAATATGACAGCAGAAACGGTAACATGACAAATAAATAAAATAAAAAGAAGAGATAATAATAATAATAATAATAATAATAATAAACAGAGAGAGAGAGAGAGATGATGATGATGATGATGATGAAACCTTTTTATTCAGGGTAAAAAGCAATGCCTATCTTTCAAACTGTCCTGCTACTCTACACATATAAAAATACATCAGACGATACATCAAAAGATAAAACATATGTAAGTAAAAAGACCCCCCACCCCCTTCAGAGGGAAAAAAAATGGAAATAAAAATTAAAATAAATATATATATATATATAATATATATATAATAATATACACACAGGTATGAACCTGACATGTTAATGCAGACAGTCGAACTATTACATAATCTGCTGCAATAGTAGAACCTGACATGTTAATGCAGACAGTCGAACTATTACATAATCTGCAGCAATAGTAGAAGAGTATTAGGTAATAGGAAACTTGTCACTAACTATAGGAATAGTAGGATAAGGGAGCCGAACATACTATTAAGAGAGAGAGAGAGAGAGAGAGAGAGAGAGACGGGTGTGGTGGCACTTTTCATTGTATACTGCACAACTTTCAGACGGCCATTGCCAAAGCTTTAATTAAAAGTCTTCGCCAGGAAAAAGAAAATAGCCTAAAAAATATGACCACAACTATATTTTAACACGACAGCGCACACGTTTACACAGAGGGAAAAAACAGTAGGCCTATTTTACTTCGTGCTTGATACCCTAACAAGACAACACGGAGTGTACTCAAAACATGATGTATGAGTGTCTTTTCGCTTGACAAGCACATCGTAAGGTGAACTTCACTTGTCCCTTACAGAATCCCTACCAATCTGCAAGAGGCATAGATTCTCATGAGCCCCTGCACCGCAGGGTCGCATGAGAATCCATGCCTCTTGCAGACCGAGACCAGCTCCAACTGCTACCTAGATTCAGGGTATCACCTGGGATCAGCTAAAAGCCTCTGACCTGACAAAGGCACCACCCGGCCAACAAGGGTTCCACAAACACAGGACACAAAAACTGGGGCAAATATTAGTCTACCCTCGCGGCGACTGTCGTTCTGTCCTTTACCCTGTTGGATTAGTCTGAAATTACCATTTTAAGCATCCTGCCTGTGCTGAGATTAGAGCAAAATGAGCGACTCACTCAGCAACGAAGAAACTATCACACATGCGTCGTTCGTTGCTCGTGGTGGGTCGTCGACGAATCCTAGAGATTCAGGAAAAAGATGATGTGGCAGATGGTGGGAAGAAACTTTACACACAAAAGAGATCAACCCCATTACTGCCGGAAACAAATGCGAACACCACGCATCTGCAAGAGGCAACGAACTTCATGAGCCCCCGCGGGGGCGGGGGCTCATGAGGTTCTTTGCCTCTTGCTGGTCCTATTTATACCAGTGTTCCTAGGATGTCATGTGTGTTGAATTTAACCTTTCATTTCATAAGCCTCTGGCTTGTTTTGACCTGGAGAAACTTCTCCATTCTGTAATGTTCTGGCGATGTAATACACTGTTTAACACGTTCTGCCCCAGGGCCGAAATCCCCAACCCTCTGAAGGACTGAGTGACAGATCGAGCATGATAGTTCAAGGATGGTGCCAGAATAGCTTGGCGCCCATGGGCGCCAAGCTATTCTGGTACCATCCTTGAACTATCATGCTCGATCCATGTCTTGCTGTCATGTGTCGGGGCTGAATGCCGTTAAACCAATTTACCCTTTCAAAGACAACATTTTACGTCTAACAGCAATTAAATGCGTTAACAGTGACTAATAGCCTGCTGCAGCCAGGTGGTATAGAATGATACAGACAGGCGAGAACACACTGAAGTACGGCCGAGAAAGTCTGCACCAAGACAAGGTTAGCTGCTGGTATGCAGGATTATGTAGCTATTATACCTACTGGGTGCGAAACGTGGTTTCTATAACTGGACGGATTAACCAAGGGTCACGAGTGCGCGGACGGTAGCGTGCCACAGGTGAAGGGCAGCGTGACACAGGCGTAATCCACCCCTTTCTTTCAGGCGTTGTTCGGAAACCAACCAGAAGTAGGTCAGAAACTGTGCGTCTTTTGACGCAAACAGTGGATTAAAAGCGCGGACAAACACGCGATAACCTTTATTCTGCCGTTGTATGGCAAAGCCGGTACGTCCTTTTCTGAGAAAAGCGCGATTTTCGTTGCATAACAATGAAAATATCACTTTTCCCAAAATTGGACTTGCTGCTTTTTGGCCCAATGACGGCAGCGCTTTAGAGCGAGTTGCAGGGAGAGTGACGGACCATGAGATGCGTATTAACCCTTTTAGCCCCGGGACCCTGCAGCAGGAGATGGAGTGATCATGATAATTCAAGGGTAGTGCCAGATGAGCTTGGCGCCTTCCGGCGCCAAGCTCATCTGGCACTATCCTTGAATTATCATGATCAATCCATCTCCTACAGCTGGGACATACATAGTCGTTTGGCAACATCTCCAAAATTTTAGAAATGGGACCTTCGGGCTAAAAGAGTTAATAAGTTGTATTTCATGCCCATAATAAAGCGCCTTTACCTTGAGACTTCGCACTGAATATAAAAAAATAGCATCGCAAGCACATGATTTCATGAGTATGATCATCACATCATCATCACCACCTGGCGTCATTATTATTATTACCATTATCTCACAAAGTAGTGCCAGGTCATACTGGCGCTTGGACAGCGCAAGGGTAGTGCCAGACTAGCGCCTGGCGATGCGCCAAGCTAATCAAGCACAACCCCAGCTTCGGCTAAAACAATGGTCAATCACCCACCTGCGCACAAACATGAACACGTAAAAACCAACCGCTCAAAGACCGTTCAGAGACGATTAGATCACCCCTATTTCAGGAACAGGTGGACCCGCTCTGTGTTCAACAAGAGGCATAGATTCATATGAGCCCCTGCGGATGCAGGGGTTCATGTGAATCTATGCCTCTTGCAGACGGCACCGGATCACGGACGAAGGGCACAACAAATCGCACCTGCTCAGTTTAAAGCAGCCTAGAGCTGTGCATGTTAGCATGTTGCAAATCGGTCCAACCGCGGGACCGGCCCGTGATTCTGCGACCCACGGCTCCGAGGGGTAAGGGCCAAATCACAGACCAGTGCTCGAGTCGTAAGGTCCAACATTACAGATTAACGCACCGCCGCGACCTGCACAGGAATGCAACTCGCCTGCAAGCCGTCAAACAAACCAGGCAAACACGAATAATTCTGGCAAACATGCCGCGGGAGTTGAGCTACTCTATTTTCCGGCCGTTTTGTCGCCGAAATGTCCGAGGAAAAGGGTGTGCTGGTCTGTAATTTTGGACCTCACGGCCTGCAGCCGTAAGGTCCAAAATCACAGACCAGCACACAGGTTGACATAACAAAATTTAAAATTAATCGTCGTCCCAAAAAATAAATTTGGGAAAAATAACCCACACCCGTATACACACACCCTACCCCGAGGGAAACAAAAATCGCGAATTTACTTTCTACAGCTTGTTTCTCACATGTAAACACGCCAACGCACATTCCGTGCCAGTTAGGCTCAGCCCAGATTGTAAACCTAATCATTTTTTTTTTCGAGCAGGTAGTGCGCCATGTGAAGTTTTTTTCTTCTTCTTCTTGACAAGAAGTATGAAATGCGTCATGTGTTCAAAATGGAATTCACCATCTCTGTGCAGTACTATGCAACTATGGTATTCTGATTCAATTTGACAAAACCGAAAATTTGACATTACTTATGAATGCGGCCACCGGTACTGTTCACAGTGCCACTTTTTGCCTTAGCAGTGGGTGTATGCACAGTACTTGGTGGCTGAATGCACATAGGGTTAATCCCCTCAATGGCGAGAAAAAGTGAATACCATTCAACTGCAAGAGTTATAGGCTCCTTACGAGCCCCCGAAACTGCGAGGGCTCATGAGGATCTATACCTCTTGCTGAAAACACTTTGTGTCCACGTGCCGAAGACGGCTGGCGATCTTTGACGTGGAATTTGCAATTATTTCAAGAACTGACACAATCTGCATCCACTGGCAGTAAAAGGGTAAAAATAAAACTGTCCTTATGCACAAGGGGTTAACTCAATCGCGGCAGCCGCATCCGGCCGCGAATGAGTTAACGAGAGTCCATTTTTCTGTACAATCTCGTAGTCATGACAATCAAATTTAAATATAATCATTACCGGCACGCACCGCATTCCCTCCTCCCCCCTCCCCCCACATACCCCCCCCCCCTCCGCCCGCCCCCTCACACACACCACACCCACAACTATGACTTTCCTATCGACTCGCTCGATTGCTTTGAAAACAAGAGTCCATTAGTTTACTTCCATGCTTGGACGCCTGGGCTTCAGTTCATGAATAATTCATAGGCAGCGCATATTTAATGGGAGTGACCCCATTTTTGTAGGCGGTATTGGAAACCAAACATCTTCCAACTGAACCGTAAACCTTTAACTCATCCAGCCCGACGGCCGTATTTCCCAAATTTTGGACGCGTCATCTAATGACTATGCACCAGTTGCAGGAGATGGATCGACCATGATAATTCAAGGGCAGTGCCAGATTAGCTTGGCGCCGACAGGCGCCAAGCTAATCTGGCACTACCCTTGAATTATCATGGTCGACCACTCTCCTGCTCTATTGCGTCAGGGCTGAAAGGGTTAAAGGCTGACTCGCATGAGCACCTGCGACCGTCTTTCTCATGGACTTTTGCAGCCGCAAAAAACTTAAAGAATCTCTGCGTCTTTGCCTGCATGGTCACGCTCCATTTACCATCAGTTAAATGTGATCCACGGGCGGAGGAGACTAAAGGGTTTAACTCATTCGAGGCGCCCCGCTTCAATGGCTGCGAAAGTGTCTTATAGCGTTGCCGCCGACAACGCTATACGACACTTTCGCAGCTATTGATGCGGGGCGCCTTGAATGAGTTAAAGTCTATCGTGTCGACGTGGTACTCTACGTCGATTGTGAACAGATATGCCACCGAAACATCCCATACATTTCTAAAGTGAACACTATACAATGCACGCCGTTTAAGCTACTTCTTTTTGAAATTTGTGATTCTGGTCATCCAACCCCCCCCCCCCCCCCCTCCCACCCCCTGCACTGAACATTGGATACATATTAGGGTGTCCAATTTTTGGGTGAAAAATTACTATCCTTAATTATTAAGCCATGCAATTTAAACGTAAAGAGTGTGGTCGGGATACATATCATACCTGAAAAAGCGCTGTTCAATCGACTTTCATTACAACCGGCCTTATCAGCGAAGTCGGCTGTATATTCGAGAGTACTAGAGCTAAGAATTTGCTCCTTCGGTCATGTTATTCACCTCTTTTTTACCAAACGGTAATATTCTCAAATGGGTCGGTTAACAGGTTGCTCGGCTGTGTAGCATTTCCGGTTTGGCCTTTCAGAGAAGTGTTTACGTGTGCGCGTTGGAAAGTTTTTTGCGAAGTTTTCGTGTATATGCATAGATATTTTGTGTAGCCATGTAGTTATTTAAGTGTTCTGTTTTCAAGTGTATCTCAAGCTAATAACACTATTTCTACACTTTGTTTGGTCTCTACTTTTGGGTGGCAAAATATTCTCATGTTATTTATGAAATGTTTGAGACAACAAAACTTGTATTGCTGCACCATACATGTATACATTAATATAATAATACTGAAAACAATGAAAGAATTGCGAGTAATGCATTCTAAGGATAATTCATGACACAAACACAAAAAATTGACAATCTGCCAACAAACTCTTTAATTTTATCAGCATGACAATAAATATGAATTACTGGGTACATTACTACAAGTTTCACTATTGTACCGACAAAACAGAACAAAATAAGTTTCACTATTGTACTGACAGAACATAAAAAGTTGGAGGAAAAACAAAACAAAAAACAAAACAAAAAAAAACAAAAACAAAAAAAAAACAAAAAAAAGAAAACACATTTACACAAAAGTTGAAGATCACACACGCCCATGATACAAAAACCGTATGAAAATATCAGGGCGTGAGTGAGACAACAACCTGCTGGCATCAGTAGGTAGGCCTTAGAGTCGGTAGTCCTAATCCCTACCAAAAATATGGGGATATAACTTCAACGGAGATTTTGATACGTGCAACAAAACGCTGCGCAAAATAACTATCTCCGCCACGGTTTGGTCCGCTGACGATGAGGCCGAGTACCGGCAATTTAAAGCAAAACTTCCTCGAAACACACATGAACTAGACATAAAAATTCAGACTGACTTGTGTCGCTCGAGTGTGTACGGCCGGCCGATAAAAAAAAACAGGCCATTTCATCGGATAGTGTGCGATGTGATACACTTTTTTACAAACAAAAAGGTTTCAAACACGAACAATAACGGCGAATGAAAGGTTGTGATGTCACCATGCATTGCAACAAGTTCGGTATTCGTTCATGTGGCAACAAACCGAAGTCGTACCGCCAGAGGTCGAATAGGTCAGTGTCAAAATGCCGCACCCATCATTTCTAATTAAAAAGACGTGAATAAGCGCCGCCACATTAGACGTATAATATACTGACGAGCCAAAAGAAAATGCGACAAATTTAGAAATCCATCGGAAACACGCTTTTCGTGCTTCCGATTGGGTGATGGCAACTTGTTAGCGCTTTGTACAGCACATAGCAATACGGCAAATGTCCTATGGTCATGTAATGGCCGATCCATCATGTGAATAAATACGGACGGCTTCCAGCTTGCTTCGAATATTGTCCGTGCTCCGAATAGCAATAATCAGTACGTCACAAAATAATAACATAAAATTCTAATAGTCACAATAATACCCGATACATTGAACATAAGCGTGACGACCAAATTCCTTCGAGCTTGTTCCGTAGCGTCCACATGTTCGGATATTGCTTTCTGTTACACAAAACATAATAGCAAGCCCTTATGGCCACGTGTATGACCGACCACATGTGACAATAATAAATGGATGCTTCTGCATCAAAAAATATAATGCGACAATATTTAATCAGTTTTCGACCTGTTCAAACGCCCATGACCCTGATCTTTGGCGATGAGTCGACTAAAATTAGTATACATATAGGAATGTCTTATCAACAGCTACCTTTGTAGCCAAATTTGATTGAGAAGTTTGCAAAATGTTGATAATACAATTCTATAAAAATAAATTGCATGTCAGCCACTTGTGTTGACCATTCTAATTATCTCTTTCCGACTCTTGTACTCTTGACCAGTTCCATGGGTCATCCGAAATTAGTATGCATAGATAAGTGCTTACCAACAGGTATCCTGTAAAAGTTTGGATTTGAAGTTGTGAATTGTATTTGAGAGAAACAAAACATTTCTTGTCAAATATGGCTATTTTGACCAATGATCTCTTGGAGTTCTTGTATCTAGTGTACCTAGTCTTCTGTACAAGTTGTTGAAGTTCTGAATAGTAATTGTAGAAAAAAAGTTTTGTCATATGTTATTTCCTGGCTCTTGTACTCTTGTACCGTTCCGAGGTTTGTATTGTATTTAGTTCTTCCGATATTCCGCCCAGGTTTCTTTAAAGTCTTATTACCTTTCAATATGCACGCCAAATTTGTTGTGTTTGTTAGGCTGTGTTTTCGATTGTCGCTTATTGTCTTTTTTTTTTTTTTTTTTTTTTTTGTTTTTATTTTTTTTTTTTTTTTTATTTTTTTTGTTTGATTTTGTTTTTTTGTTTTTTTCGTTTCTTATTTTTTGTTGTTGTTCTTTTTTGTTTTTTGTTTGTTTTTCTTTGTTTTTTTGTTTCTATGTAATGTGTTTTTTTTTTTTTTGTGTTATTTTTGTTTTTTTTTTTGTTGTCTTTTTGTTTGGTTTTGTTTTTTGTTTTTTTTTTTTCTTACTTTTTTTTTTTTTTGTTTTTTTTTTGTGTTGTTGTTTTGTTGTTTTTTTTATTTTGTTGGGTTTGTGGTGTTGGTTTTGTTATTTCTTTGTTTTTCTTTTTTTTTGTTTTTTTTTTTTTTTTTTTTTTTTTTTTTTTTTTTTTTTTTTTTTTTTTTTTTTTTTTGTTTTTTTTTTTGTTTTTTTTTTTTTTTTTTTGTTTTTTTTTTTTTTTTTTTTTTTTTTTTTTTTTTTTGTTTTTTTTTTTTTTTTTTTTTTTTTTTTTTTTTTTTTTTTTTTTTTTTGTTTTTTTTTTTTTTTTTTTTTTTTTTTTTTTTTTTTTTTTTTTTTTTTTTTTTTTTTTTTTTTTGTTTTTTTTTTTTTTTTTTTTTTGTTTTTTTTTTTTTTTTTTTTTTTTTTTTTTTTTTTTTTTTTTTTTTTTTTTTTTGTTTTTTTTTTTTTTTTTTTTTTTTTTTTTTTTTTTTTTGTTTTTTTTTTTTTTTTTTTTTTTTTTTTTTTTTTGTTTTTTTTTTTTTTTTTTTTTTTTTTTTTGTTTTTTTTTTTTTTTTTTTTTTTTTTTTTTTTTTTTTGTTTTTTTTTTTTTTTGTTTTTTTTTTTTTTTTTTTTTTTTTTTTTTTTTTTTTTTTTTTTTTTTTTTTTTGTTTTTTTTTTTTTTTTTGTTTTTTTTTTTTTTTTTTTTTTTTTTTTTGTTTTTTTTTTTTTTTTTTTTTTTTTTTTTTTTTTTTTTTTTTTGTTTTTTTTTTTTTTTTTTTTTTTTTTTTTTTTTTTTTTTTTTTTTTTTGTTTTTTTTTTTGTTTTTTTTTTTTTTTTTTTTTTTTTTTTTTTGTTTTTTTTTTTTTTTTTTTTTTTTGTTTTTTTTTTTTTTTTTTTTTTTTTTTTTGTTTTTTTTTTTTTTTTTTTTTTTTTTTTTTTTTGTTTTTTTTTTTTTTTTTTTTTTGTTTGTGTGGTTTTTTTATTGTTGTTTTTTGGGGTTGTTGTTTTTGTTTTTGTGTGGTTTTTGTTTTTTTTATTTTGTTTTTTTTTTTTGTTATTTTGTTTTTTTTTGAGGTAGTTTTTTTTTGTTTTTTATTTTTTTTTTTTTGTTTTTTTTGTTTTTTTTTTTGTTTTTTGTTTTTGTTTTTTTTTTTTTGTGTTTGTTTTTGGTGGGTGTTTTTTTTTTTTTTTTTTTTTGTTTTTTTTTTTGTTTTTTAGTTTTTGTTTTTTTTTTATTGTGGGGTTGGTTTTTTTGTTTTTTTTTTTTGTTTTTGTTTTTGTTGTTGGGTGGTGTTTTTTGGTGGTGTGGGGGGTACCATCCGGTATCTTTGTACCAAGTTTGTGTTTGAAGTTGTGAGTAGTATTTTAGAAAAAATAAATTATGTCAAATATAGATATTTTTACCTATTTCCTGATCTCCTTTGACCTTAACCTTTGAGAGAGATCACTGAAATTGGTATGTTTATAAAGGTCTTGCCACAAAGTATCGTTGGGCCAAGTTTGAAGACTTTAGCTTGAATAGTCCCCGAGAAAATGCCAACGTTAAAGTTTACCACGGACGACGGCGGACGGACGACCACTGGCCCTGAACATAGATTCATTTTTGCTTCGAGCGTGAGGCAAAAATTAAATACAAAATTAACTCCTTTGCGTATGCAGGCACAAGTAGTGTACACAGTACAGGTGGATGCAAAGATAAGGGGGTTAGCGTGGATACGCTGACAGATACACTTACAGGATTTTAGTTGCCATGGCAACACTGTTGTGGACTGACAGCTTCACGCTGAGGCGATTTTTATCCATGGCCCATATTCATGAGAAAACTGCGGGAGCTACGCAGAGTGAACACATACTTTTAAGAATCAATAATAAACAAACAAAAACATCTCTCGCGCTCTGTTGCGAGTCTGGCGTGACAGCTTCTATAGAGCGTTCATTTACTTTTTAAAATTACATTGTATTTATTTTGCTGGTGTCAGCTACGACTTCACATGCAATTTGGATGCGGATGTGCTAGGCCATTGCATTTGCATTCGTACATTATAATGACTTTATCAAACTTGGCAGACATCTAAACAGGCTGTGTAGGAGCTGTGGGATTGGTTGGTTGGATGTACATTGCTGAACTCATTCTGCCCGCGACACACCACAACAAGATATTTCTCGACCATGATAGTTCAGGGGTCGCCAAGCTATTCTGCCACCACCCTTGAACTATCATGGTCGATCTATCTCCTGAATTGTAATGCAGTCCTCAGAGGATAACTCCAAAATGTGGGTATTTCGTACCTCGGGCACACTGAGTTTACGTCCGGACAGCAACAAGAGTTTTCAGGACGTGCCTGCGCTTCTTGTAAAAAAAATCTAATTGGAATTGTGAATGTGTACGTTGCCAGCCGGTTTAATATGCAAAATAAAACCTAAGACATGATACGGACGCTACACCTTCATGCTACTCTATCGTATCCTATTTTACACAGAAGAATTGAACTCGTTACAACTTATGTACAGGGAAACGATATATTAAAAAAATTAAACGCAGTCACACAACTTAAATCATCAGGTGCAGCCGACCATTTAGCAGCACACACCCAATCAGTACACGATCAAGGACAGCGCAGACAGTAGGGAGAATTTAAAAAGGAAAATGCACATGAATGGACTAAGGGTACACAGAAAAACAAGCGCAAGAAAAAATGAGAAAGCCCCATCCCCTGGGGCTGACCAGGGTGACCTGGGACCTAAAAAGTTCTTACCCCACCCAAGTCCCCAAGGGCTGAACCGGGTGGGCTAAGAGCTGTGGGAGATGAATCAATCATCACAGTTCATGATAAGTGACAGGTCAAAGTGCCACTACCCTGGAACTCTCACGGACCATCTATGGCCCGCACTGGAATATTCAACCCCTTGATTACTACTCGGCGGAAAAGACGCGTCACTAAGCATGTTTCCGCCGACCAGTATCGTCACACTAGTCGCAGTCCTGGCGGGGGTCAACTCATTCGCGGGCCAGGCCGCATCCGGATGCGCGGCTTATGCCGCGCATCTGGATGCGGCCTGGCCCGCGAATGAGTTAACCCCTTCACTGCCAGTTGACCCAGACTGGGTTTCTGTCATATTCGTTAAATCAACGCCAAGGAGCCCCCCCCCCCCCCCCCCCCCCCAGTCGTCTAGGCGCATGGATTCAAATTGGTCTCAGCAAGAGACACAGATACTCACGAGCCCCCGCGACTGCGGGGGCTCATGAGGATCTATGTCTCTTGCTGTTGAATCGAAATCACTTTCTCGCGGCAGTGAAGGAGTTAAAGTTGAGCAGTGCAGTATATTTAATACAATAAAAAGAAGGTTAAATGTTTAGGGCTTGTCCACCACGAAGGTGTTTTCAAAGACGGGCCACCGAAAAGAGGCCTGTACTAATTTTGACCCCAGCTGGGTTCGAACCCACGACCTTTCAGAAGAGAGTCGAACGCTCTACCACCGGGCCACCCAGCTCCCCTCATATAAAAATAAGCACTTTTACAAAATACGTTCTAATCACTATTAGCAAATAGTTTAGAAGTACAAATCTCTTAACCCTTATCATTCGGAATACACCGGGGTGTGAAATAAGTTTGACTAAGATAGTTCAAGGGTAGTGCCAGAATAGCTTGGCGCCTCTAGGCGCCAAGCTATTCTGGCACCACCCTTGAACTAAGGCCATTGGTCCATATCCTTATCTGTAAGTACCATAATGTAGCTTGCATTATGGCAGTGTACAAATTGGAAGCTCTTAGCCTCAGTATGATATGGGATAATGTCAGGAAACACAAACCTCCTGGGGAAATGCCTGCAAAATGCAAATTCTGCGCCTTGTACATTGCAAATGTCACCGTCAGCGTTGTGCACAAATGCATCAGAAATCACTTAACCCAAGCTCATCTGATATTAATTAATTTTATTCAATATCTTTCTTACCGCCAGTATTTTAGACATCACCGTAACTTTGACCTCAAAGATTCCCAGCCGGCAAAGGAACGTGGATACAAAGTGGTTCAGTAAGAGGCATAGATCCTCGTGAGCCCCCGCAACAATGAGGATCTATGCCTCTCACACTTCGGTGATGTTTTTTTCCCTCGGAGTAAAAGGGTTTAACACCTTTATAAATCAGCGCAGACAACATATAAACACAATCCGGTCCGATCACAAAATAACCAATTAAACATCAAAGGCTACAATTTCAACACACGCAATGACTTGCCGACCACACAATCGCAAAACACTTCATAATCAAACGAAGCTCCGCCTCAAAAGACAAAAAATGCCGCATTCGGTAAAGATCGTGCCTTAGCCAACTTTTAACCTGTATGAGGCATAGATTCCCACGATCCTCTGCGGCTGCAGAGGCTCATGCGAATCTGTACCGCTTGTCAGCACTAAACGCAACCAAACGGGGCGACGTGCTAGCAAGCAGTAGATTGTTTGTACATTGCTTAACGTCCCGACAGCAACAAGGCTTTCTCAGGACGTGAATGCACTGCTTGTGAAAAAAACAACTAAACTAAACAGAACATTGAATGTATGTCGCCAGCCGGTCAAATACGTTAAATAAACCTAACACATGGGGCCTAAATAAAGCTAAGACCATTCAATACGCATCCAATATCAAGAGCTACAGGCAGTGCAGACAGTAGGGATAGTTTTAAAAAGGAAAATACAGGTGAGTGGACAAAGGGTAGACAGAAACACATGCCCCAGAATAGAGAGGAAAACCCACCCTGTGGGGCTGACCAGGGTGACCCTGGGAACTGAAAAGTAGTTAACCCCACCCAAGTCTCCCAGGGCAGACCCGGGTGGGGATGCAAGCAGTAGAACGAATCGGACAACTAACAAGTTCATACACACACGACACGGACTGCTAAGACAGGTGAACAAATCGGAATTTTTTTTTAGACCCGATTAATGTAACCCTTTAACCGCCGGGGCAAAGCGAACGCCACACATCTGCAAGAGACATAAACCCTCATGAGCCCCCGCGACAGCGGGGGCTCATGAGGGTTTATGTCTCTTGTTAGTCCTATGTTTTTTAGGCCTATTTTCGGTCCCGCTTAACATTGCGTGTTCTTCACGCGAATATCGGTCAGTTTGCAGTGGTTTCTCACGCGCAATTAGTGATCGCTGTCAGCAAAGAGGTTCAGCCTTTTTTTTTAATTTTTTAAAATTTATTTTGCCTTTTTCCGTACAACCCCTGAGGCTTGCGTGAGCCAGGGTCTCAATAAAATGACAAGCATGCGCAACAAATGTATTCCAAATCCATTAACGTCAACATGGGCGTAATCATTCAAAATAATCACTCCTTAAATTATGACGTCAAAACTGTTTAGAGAGATGAGGTCTTGACCTCAAACGGTTACCAATTGTTCACTACCGCTCCGACGACGAACGCGACTACCAAAGCGCATGTAGTTACAATCCACGTTCTCGTTTGCAAGTTTGCATTTCTTGATCGCTTGTATCACGTCTTTTGAATTTCGCTCGATGTCAACTGGCTGAAACTGGTATCAAATTTAAGTTCAAGTATTTGCGGAAGTAGAGAATCGAATCTGAAAGTTTAAACCCACGCGCGCGTGCACACACACACACACACACACATTGCGAAAAGCACAAACGCACATACTACACCGCCCTCCCCTGCCCTCTCCCACCCCTGCTGAACAGGTTTTAACATTCCTTGTCTAAAATAACTTGACAAAACCGCCCCCGCCTCTACACCGTGCGGATAAGAAAACCTGAAAAGATAATGACTGCACCCTTCAACGGCGTTTCAAACTTTAAACTGATGCGCACAGAGCAGTTCTCTCAAGCATAGCGCGTCACCTCTTCCTTCCACACTTCCACGGCCAACGCCTCGGGAATCGATGATAGCTCAAGGGCAGTGCCTGATTAGCTTGGCGCCTGGACAGGCGCCAAGCTAATCTGGCACGACCCTTGAACTACTTCAAGCATTAGCAGTAGACGATTAAAGCAAAGCAGTTGATTCTAACATAAAAACGTCATGGCTTTGGGTGTGAAAGAAGAACACTCCGATTTTGAAATTCAAAAGAATATTATAATAAGCTGAATGTTATAGATCACAGATTCTGAATACAGGGAGCGACAAATAGGCAGCCTACGTGAAGGACGCGCTTCTAGTTGAATTTAAAATTTCAAACTTTGATTTTAACTTTTCTTCAGAGGGCTGTGCATATATATGGTCATACATACGTACTTTTGTCTCTGGAGTGTGTGCGCGCACGCACGTGTTTGTGTGAGTGCCTGCGTGTGTGTATGTGTGTGTGATCTGGAAATACGCAACATATTAGAAACAAATTGCAAAAGTACGGTAATTTTGTGTGCGTGCATCTCAAAAATGATTGTAATAATTGTGTTAAAACTTGACTGGTGACATCACATTCAACTTGGCGGTAAAATTATTTTTCAAAAATATGGGAAACACCCGTAAGCGCGCGTGCCTGCGTGTGTGTTTATACGTGCGTGCATGATTGACTACGTTCGTGTGCGCATGCATTTGTGCAGAGTTGGTAAAAGCAGGAAATGATGATAAATGAAATGCCCAAAACCAACAGAGAGAAAAACAGAACAATCAATTTAAGCCGGAGAATTAATAGAAGCTGTTCTATTGCTGAGCTGCGGCAGAGTAAATCTGCAGATGATCTTCGTGTAATGGCCCAAGAAATCAATCACCCGTTTCTATGCAAGCACAATGCTCTACGGTAAATTGTTTGAAAGCGGGTAAACCTCGCGCCCTAAAAAAAACACCCCCCCCCCCCCCCCCCCCCCCCCCCCACCAAAAAAAAAAAAAAAAAAAAAAAAAAAAAAACCACTGTCATTTCCTGAACCCTGCAAATGTTCATAATTTTGTTGTGCATGCTCAGTTTATAGTGGTGATACAACGCATCCTCAAAACCCCAGTCATTCCCTACAGAGAATGACAGTGGGGTTTTGAGGATGCGAGGTATGACCACTCCAAACTGAGCATGCATAATAAACCCTAAACATTACAGATCTATCGACTGCATGGTGAATCCCCTAACAGCGGTGACAACCCACACCCTCAAAACCACACTGACAGAAGGAATCCTGACCAAAAAGGTGACAGCCAAGCCTATGATATGCAAAGAAAATCCTAAGAAAGAAAGAAACACACTTTGAAAGGAGGAGTACACTCCAATAAATTGTACTTTCTATTTTAAAACGTGTTTCTTTCTATGTTGGGATATTTTGGTTGCTGCTCTTACACGGGCAGTAACAGTGACGTTTAGAGAGCATGAGGTATGACCACTCTAAATTAAACATGTAAATACATTGTCAGGTCGGTTATAGTCTGAGGTCTTTTGTCAAATTCTGCCAAAGAGAGCTATCTTTTGTGTTCGAGCAATGCCAAGTGCATTCATAAATAAAGTACTTTGTGAGAGCTATAAAAGGTTTTGGTTTGGCCATGTAAAACATTATATATATATATATATATATATATATATATATATATATATATATATATATATATATATATATATATATATATATATATATATATATATATATATATTCATACAGGTATGTAGATATTTTATTAAAGCTTTAAATCCCCATGAGGGGACAATTTTACTACCTTCCCCTGTGAAGGCAACACTATTTGACCTAGCTAGTTTCTTTATTTATTCATTTTTTATTTAATTATTTATTTACTCATTTATTTATTTATTTATATGGGGAGGGATGACAGAGACTCTCAGACGAACTGTCAGCATAGCCTGCTGCACAAAAAATAAGTCGTTGGGACTACGTTTGAATACACAAAAATGTATTACACCTATGCTAGGGAATTACATTAAGAGAGAGAGAGAGAGAGAGAGAGAGAGAGAGAGAGAGAGAGAGAGAGAGAGAGAGAGTGAGAGAGTGAGAGAGAGAGAGTGTGTGTGTGTGTGTGTGTGAGAGTGAGTAAGTGCGCACGTGCGTGGAAAAAGGGGGTGGGGGGGTGGGGGGGGAGGCCGGGCCGATGGCGGGAGAGGTTAGAAGATTCGACGTGTAACCACTTTCGAACAATTCACCAATTCACTATCCAAGCTTGTCCTTGTAGATCCGCTAGGAAATGTTATTCCACCGCTGCCTAGCTTCGAGACACGGTCTGCTGACAAAAATCTATACCGAAACAACACATCCTTTTACCTGGACTCGTACACACTATCCCAAAGGCGATCGCATCACGCCACCTTGATACGATTTTTTCGCTTGAACCCGCGCGCGCCCATATTGTACTGGGCGCGCGCGGGTTCAAGCGAAGAAACCGTAACATTGTGTGTCAAGGAGCACGCTAACTCGGACGGTGAATTCAATTCTTTTTGAAAGACACCAACAGTGGAAGTACACTGGTTGTCCCTCTCGATTCGCTACCGCTCAGCGGTAGCGAATCGAGGGGAACACCCAGTGTGCATCGGAAGATTGGTCGCCCATGATAGTTTAAGATAGTTCCTGTCTAGTTTGGCTTCCAGACGCGGTCCCTGCTAACAACAAAAAAAAACAAAAAAAACCCACAAACTACAACCAGCAAACCAACCCCTCCCCCCAAAAAACCCAAAACAAACCAAAACAAAACAACAAACAAAAAACAAAACAAAAAAAAACCCCAACAACAACCAACAACAAACAAACAAACACCATCATCAACAATAACTGAAATAACAGTGCATGCACATCCTAATGCCTGAACACAGTACATGGAGCGCGCCGACTCGGACGCGGCCCAACACAATTTACGTCAGTCATAAAACGCCATAGCGGGAGATGGATCGGTCATTACATTGAAAGGTAGCACACGATTAGTACCCTTGAGTTATCACGAGAGACCCATCTCCCACACCCTCTACACATTTTTAGACCCCTCCTGAAGTTGCCAGCTGTAGCGCAAGTCGTGAGTATTACTACTAAATATAGATCCATGTGAAGGAACTAAGACAGAGGAACCGTGCATGCTTGCGTACGGGCGAGCAAACATACACAAGTAAGCGTGCATTTGTGGATCAGTAATACAATTTCATCAGGCATATAATAATATACTTATACATTATGCATGCACTATGACAGACCGGCAGGAAACCTGAAAAATCGACACACAAAATTAAACTCATGTTACGGAAAACCATTTACAACTATCCACTATATAGGGAAAAACAATAAAGCACTCGGTATCAGCGATAGAGCGAATCGATGAATAGTTCAGTGAAGGGCTGAATCACACACATTTTCCTCAGGAGTTACAATTTATCGTATGGAGCTCGAAACAACGGCCCAAAGAATGTGTGCTGGTCTGTGATTTTGGACCTTACAGCTGGAAGCCGTATGATCCAAAATCACAAACCAGCACATAAACACAAGCACGTACATACAACTGAGTAACCTGAAAGTCCACGAAGTTGCTCACTGCCCCTGTTGTATATCCACCGCTTTGACTTCGCTACTCCAAAGCACGTTTCTGGATTTGTGGGACAATTCCTTTCACAGTTTCAGCCTCTGATGTAATTTTTGAGATGGTATTACACGTAAGACCCCCCCCCCCCCTCCCCCTTCTCGAAAGAAGTCCGGCTCATCCCTGTTCTTACCTGTGGGTGCATTGACGATGAAGACACGGTTGCCGGTATAGCGCTTAGAGCCGCATCGCGTGCACACATAGCCCCAGTGTAGCTGCTGACTGGCGAACGCCATGACGTACACACATACAAACGCGCGGACACACTCGCCAACACACTGACAGCACTATCCAAATTTCTCACACGACGACGACAACGACATCAGCGGCGATGGCCACGGTATCCCCATCACGAATCAGCACAACCGGCCAACGCCAAACGCCTTCACACAGAGGCAGCCCATGGTATTGTACACACACACACAGTCCTTTCTCTCTATACCTTCCTTCCCGTACCCTGACGTTCTACTAAACCCGTCTGCGACGTCCGAGCCGAGTGGTGTCAAGGAAAACTGTCTATGAACGGGTGCTGGCCTGTGATTTTGGAGCTTGCAGCTATCGACCGTAAGGTCCAAAATTACAGAACAGCAACACTGACTACAAACGAGCTCGCCGATGCAGCCCTATGGACGAATGGAAACTCACATGTGTAAAGGTACCATTAGTTACAATTAAAGGTATGCTTCCATAGATCAGCCTGCACACTGGCCATGTGAACTTTAGCTCTATGCCGCTACAAGAAAGTTGTCGAGCGGGATTGAACTCGTTCCTGAAGGCACGCCGCCTTAGATTAGAAACTTGCGCCTACACACACTTCAGTGGAAGCTGTGGATCAAACACAAACGCGGGACAGGTATCTATCTATCCAGCTCACCCCTAAACCCGCAATCGTCGTATCCCACGTCAAACTCCCTGGTTCTCCCCGGACCAGTCCATTTTGCTGACAAGTGTAACAGAAACACCGCCGGAGCGAATCTGATTATGCGAATACCAGTACATAAAGCACGGCCGAACGGCTTTTGGTGTTCCGCTTTGCTGGCTTTCTAATCTTCAGCTATCGTTTGCAAGATGCGCAGATTCTCATGAGTCCCTGCAGTCGCGGCAAAGGCTCATGAGAATCTATGCCTCTTGCTTAGCTGGGCCCGCACACCGATTTATTCACGTGGAAAAGAGTCGTAACTTGAACTTCGGAATGAGTCAAACGGATGGGTTTGGCTCTGTGAGTGCTTTTTAGCACCGGCTCGTTTTATTATTATTTTTTTTCCACGTTCACTGAATCATATTTGATAGGCTACTTTTATATTCAGGTCTGGTCACATTCAAATTTTTGAAGGTGTATTTTGCGAGTATTTATGGGCGACGTGGTCCCATTCACCCATTCACGCCCATGTAACAACTTTCGCTACGTTGAGAGGCGTCTGTAGTCGGTGTACCACTTGTGGGATAGGGATCGACCATGATAGTTCAAGGGTAGTGCCAGATTAGCTTGGCGCTTGGGAAGGCCGATCCAGCGACACCAGCGCCAAACTAATCCGTCAATATCCTTTTATCATCCTGGCCAATCCTGCAGTCCAAGACACTAAGCTATACTGGCACTTCCTCTGAACTTTCATGGCCGATCCATCTCCTGTTGTGTCTTTAGTAGCGAACGCGTAAAGAACGTTTTTGGTCAATGTGATACCGTACCTGACAGTTTCACTTTCAATATTCAAATATATCTAGATCTTGTCAACACAACTTTTCTTTAAACGGCGATTAAATTGATACTATATTTACATACACAGTGGCGGTAAACGAGTTTTATGTTAGATATGAGTATGCTGGTGTCCATAGAAGGTATGTTTGAAACGCTCATGTCAAAACCCGCCTACGACAAAATCTTAGACAGGGTCACGCGTGTTAGCGTGCCCCAAAAGTGACGTATGGCCATGCCAATCTGGTCTATCTTTCATTTCAAAAGCAAAATAATTGGACTTTGACTATAGTGCAACACAGTCAATGTCCCATTTTTCATTTCAAAAGGAAACTAATTGGGGCCTTGGCTATAAGTATAACGCATTCAAATATTTGGTTATAGCCGACGTCCGTCATAAAAGCAAAGTGACTTACTATTTTAACCCTTATCATTCGGAATACACCAGTGTGTGAAATAAGTTTGACTATAAACAGTTCAAGGGTAGTGCCAGAATAGCTTGGCGCCTCTAGGCGCCAAGCTATTCTGGCACCACCCTTGAACTAAAGCCATTGGTCGATATCCCTATCTGTAAGTACTATAAGCACGGGTCCTTGTTGTGCAGTGCTGTGCCTCCATGTTTCCAGATCTCTGGCGGTATTCCATCAATGCCTGCTGCTTTGCCACTCTTGAGCTGGTGGATGGCTGTGAGGGTCTCTTCAGCGGTGGGCGGTTCGTCCAATTCAACCTTTACTGGGAGGTGTGGGATTTGTAGGACGACTGCTTCTTGAACAGTGCGCTCAGCGCTGAAGAGGCTCTGAAAGTATTCCGACCAGCGGTTCAAGATGGAGGTATTATCTGTGAGGAGTGCCTGGCCATTCGCGCTTCGCAGGGGACTTTGTACCAGTACTATAATGTAGATTGCATATGGCAGTGTACACATTTGAAGTTTTTAGCCTCAGTATGAACCAGCAAAATCTTTAACCCTTATCATTCTGAATACACCAGTGTGTGAAATAAATGTGACTAAAATAGTTCAAGGGTAGTGCCAGAATAGCTTGGCGCCTCTAGGCGCCAAGCTATTCTGGCACCACCCTTGAACTAAAGCCATTGGTCGATATCCCTATCTGTAAGTACTATAATGTAGATTGCATATGGCAGTGTACACATTTGAAGTTTTTAGCCTCAGTATGATATGGGATAAAGGTGCTGTCGGGACCTCTAAGAAAGCATTATCATGGTCGGTCCGTTGCCGGCAAGTGAAGCTAAAGCAACTTCTAAGCGTGAGCTTATCCTCTACCCTTAAACGTACAGAATATAATAAATAATAATAAATAAATCAGCGCATTATACAGTCGCTTTATCCCAACTGAAAATCGGCTAAAAGCGCCGCCGCGAACTGAACCCAAAAAGCTGTAGTTGTAGTGGTGCTTAAAACTCAGGCAAGGCGCTCCGCATCAATAGCTGCGAAAGTGTCGGGAACGTTGCCGCCGGCAACGCTATACGACACTTTCGCAGCTATTGATGCAGGGCGCCTAGAATGAGTTAAATTGGCCCGTTGCTCGTATATACTATACGTATGCTGGTCTGTGATTTTGGACCTTACGGCTTCCAGCCGTAAGGTCCCAAATCACAGACCAGCACACATATCGAAACACACACGGTCTTTTCGCTCAAGTCCCACATCAATGAACATTGAAACCGCTCCTCTGGTCCGACTGACAACGTACTTCAGTCAAGCTATAGCACTTTAAATTCTTGGCGCGTTCTCCACACGCCCTTTCAAACTACAAACGCAGCACACCACTTCTCATCATAAAAGAATATGAACAGCAGGAAAAAACACGACGACGACGACCCCAATCAAAGAAATAATCACACAGAGAGATTGTTGGTTGGCTGGTTGTAAATTGCGTAACCTCCCGGCAGCAACCACACTTTATCAGGACATACTTGCGCTGCACGTGAAAAAACAAAAACAAAACAAAAACCCCAAACCAACAGAATAGCCAAACCTGTGTAAGTCGACTACCCAAAGGAGTTTCAAAAAGTGGTCGCCTTAAGCAGGTGGTCCCCTCAGGGCCACCTATGTACCAGAAAGAAGACTATGGGACCAAAACTGAGAGGTCTGTTTTGACTGGTGGTTGTCTATAGGTGGTCGCCTTGACGGATTTTGATGTAACTATTTTCTCAGAAAGATAAAATATCATATAATTAACAAACTAATTAGACACGGTGATTTGTGCCTGTTAATATGAACATGATACCGTGGCAAATAATCTTTAATTTCTGTAACGGCCTCGCCTGCCAATGTACATTTGTTACACGTTTACTTCCAAAGCACAGTTGCTAATCAAATCGACACATCAGGTGGCACGTTTTGCCCTTCAGGACTGCTCTTGAAAAGAGCACCTGTCTCTGAAGACCACTTTTTTTTCTTGCCATCTCCCCCTACCCCCCCCCCCCCCAAAAAAAAAAAAAAAGAAAAGAAAAGAAAAAAGTTTGCTCAAAAAAGGTTGTTTTACCCATATTTTTTCCCCCCTCTCCCGTGTGGTAAACCCGCAGTCCCTATTTTTTCAAGAGACATAGAACCTCATGAGCACCTGCGAATGCGGGGGCGCATGATGTTCTATGCAAGCCTGTGTCCCGGGAGTGAAGTGGTTAAGCGAGAGTAAATTTGCTGCAGGTGACGCTACGAAGCGCGAGGCCCGAGTTGACTCACCCGGGTCAGTAACGCGACACTCCCCGCTGACTGTGCTGTCATCCAAGGGTTGTTGTTGGTCCCCAGCGTCCTCTGCAAATAGTAAGTTAACCCATTCAGACCCGACAATGCTGCAACCCAGTAAGCACATCGTCTTTCGGGCCCACGACGGTCGCAGTGGGCCCGCGCACGGCCGTGCGCTGGCCCACTGCGGCCGTCGTGGGCCCGAAAAACGATTTGCTGCAGGGAAAGTTGCAAGTTCGACTGTGACTGTTGAAGGGTGGTGCCAGAATAGCTTGGCGCCTCTAGGCGGTCAATGAAAAGGCGTATTCAAAACTACCGTGGGATGCCCGAGAGAAGTGAATGCGTTTGCACTCACATTCGTTATTACAGAAACACAAGGCTGCTATGTTTTCTGTGGGTCTGCGCGGGCTAAAAAGGGACAGCAAAATTAATTCAGTGTAAACACTGAGCATCCGTGTGTCAACGAACTGGGTCGGCCAACGGTAACGTCAACACACACACATATCTGACCATGTATTCCAGTTCAAGCCAAAACCAACCAACAATCAATAACTAAATAAGGCCTGTTATTCAGTAGAACAATCATGGAACCGAGAAAAATAATGCCATTGTTTCCCACTTTTATTTTTTTTAGAGGAGTGGGGTGGGGTGGGGGGATTATTAGTGATGATCAAAACCCACTTTCGTTGTCAGGGTATCTTGTGTGTCCGGGTATGTTGACATGCAGTGACAGGGAGTTTGCTGTGTCAATAAAATTGTTCCAAATAAGCACATTGGAATACCGCCGAGCGTTCTTCAAAGGTGAAACAAATATTTTACAAGACAAGCGTTGTGTGAACAGAGAGAAAAAAAGAAAATAAAAGAAATGCACGTTTACTTTGCCCTGCAACTTTTTTTTTCAGCAGCAGTCCATCCTAGTGAACCTGCTACTAGTGCTAGTTAGTATGCCTGCCATGAACACCAGCTATACCCCCAAAGCTGAGGAGTGCAAGCATACTGGCAAGTTACAACTGAATCAGCAAGGGGCACATACATCCTAATGCATCTCAAGAGCCAATATAGAAGAAAATGCATGCATAGTTACTGAGGCTTGCAATTAACCCATTTAACAACATGGCTGGATTTGGGGATGTCACTTTACAATTATGTGTCAGTTGCAGTCGGTGGGTCGACCATGATAATTCAAGGGTAGTGCCTGATTAGCTTGGCGCCAAGCTAATCTGGCACTACCCTTGAATTATCATGGTCGATCCACCAAATTCCTTCTACTAGATCCTTCAGTGTCTTTGTAGACTGAAGCTTGAAGTTTCTCCATGTACAGAAACATACATGGTAAATAGGTTTACAAGGGACAAAGATCCTCATGAGCCCCCGCAGATGCAGGGGTTCATTAGGATCTATGCCTCTTGTTGATTGGTAAGCGACATTCTTCGACACAGATCTTCATCATCTACGCTTTTACCAACTCTAGTCATTCGATGCGAGAGTGTTAAACTTTTTATCTGTGTTTATCTCCACATATTTCGTGACTCTGTCTCCCCCTTCAAAAACTTGCCTACAAAAACCCTGTCCCCCACCTGCAGTTACAAATTATGCCTTGGAATCCTGTCAAGCCAGTTTTTTTCACTGCCTACATTGGGTACACAAAGGCAGGCGAAAAGGAAGACATGATACTCACACAAGGGTAAAGAGTTCATAACTAAGGAGTTTCAAGTGGTTCTTATCATCAGCAAAAGATTATAAGCAGGGATGTCACTGGCCGTCGGACACCGGACATAGTCCGATTGACTTGGCCTAATGTCCGATGAACAGAAAGATCAGCAGGACAAATGTCCGATTGTTTGTTTCAAAAAGAGGACATGTGTCCGATTGTTTTTCCGTTGATCGCGGACACCGCTAGCGACATTTCTTTTAGTCCACAAGCTAGGAAGATCTACCGTGCACCCCTCCCCCCCCCCCCCCCCCCCCAGTACTCAATAAGATGGGTTTCAAAGTGTTCCTTAGTATGTCCTGAGATGTTTAAGCCATGTTCCCCGAAAATCCTTAGGAACACACCAGAGATATAGCCGATGGCGCAAGGGTACCCCCATTCACGCTCTTCGCAGGTGCTAAAATGAGGTTGAGAAACATTTTCCTCTAAATAAATCAGAATTCATTCCAGAAACCCAAATCAGGCAATATTATGTCAAGGCACACCTTCTGCATCCTCTGCAAAAAACAGAATGAAAAAATATTGAATCTCTGGCTCACAGTGAAGGTATTTGTGCACCCATTAAACGACCATTTCCGCGAAATCGCAAAAAAAGACAAAAATAATGTGTCAGATGTCTTCAGACATTTTCTATAGCACTGACAGTCCATTTTCAGGTTTACATCATTAAAACAGGATGTCACAATTATTATAAACTTTACTAGGTGATGTTGTGATCCCTGTGAGTGCCACAGTGGTTGATTTTGTATCCCTACCCCCAAGTTGTAAAAATACACAAAATTAATTAGAAAAAATTGCTTAAGTTATTCCATTTTATTTTGACCTCTTTTTACCTATTAAGTTTCAATAATGTGAGCATAAAGTGCAAGAAAATAAGTTAAGTCGTCATCCTTTACGGTACATTCGTGGTGAATAACTTTTTCCCATTTAAAATTGCCGAATTGGGAAACGTACGTCGTTTCCGGTGCCCTCAGAAATTTTGTATACAACTGATAGGTCTTTGTTAGGTTTTATTGGTTAGGATAGAGTACCACAGTTACTCCCAACCTGATTTTGTGATGCTATGATGCATTTAGGGGCCACAGTGGCTGAATCTGCTGCCCTACCCCCATTTTAACAGTACGCAAAGTAACGCAAAATAATCATAAAAATTGCTTACGTCATACTCCTCTGTTTAAATATTTTTTGTTGCCAGTTTTTTTAAAAAGTATACATACTGGCATAACAAGTTGTGATCATTTCATTAATTTCAATGAAACCCATCAATTTAATTGTAACTATTTTTAACTGGCTGGTCTTTTAGGTGATATTTTACTTAGCGTAAGGCAGGTCTAGTAAGGTCTCCCCTTTTCCTTTCATTTATTTTCATCTAGAAATGTGTAAATATGAATGTGTAATAAAGTTTCATGGTTCCTAATAGCCAAAACAATGTTATCAAAAATACTTAGTTTCCACATGTCGACTACGAGATCTCCACTTCCACCTTCTGCAACGTTCAATTTTGTATGGCCGTCTTTAAATCTTATATTGTTCTGGCTGCCAATAAGTGAGCTGTCAAGAGCTAGGCAGCATTTTTTCAGAGTTTGGTGTATAGGGGCGTGTCTTCTGGTCAGAACTGCCAGCAGACCGCTTCTGTGTATGGACATGTTTGGAGAATGTGCTAAGGAGACTGATTTTCTACGCCAAATTCGCATAGGGCTGTTTCCACATGACCCAATCTCACGAGGTGAGTCCAGCAGGGTCCTTACGGTCTGTGAACATTTGTGAAAGTTGTTAAAAAATGACAAGGCTTTTTCAGGGCCCTGGAAAGTCTGTCAATTTCAGTCCTTTTCCTTAAAGTCTGTGAAAGTTTGTACAAAATTACAACATGCTGGCAGACTTTTGTCTACTTCTTTTTTTTTTTCTCCCCCAATTTGTGACTATTCAATTGCGAACGATCATGCTGATCATATTTAGCTCTGATCATAAAGTGACTGCATGGCCTTTCTGCCGAACATTCTGATTGGTTGTTTACGCTTCTACCGAAGTCCGCCATTCGCTAAGCGTTCTTTTATTTTGGTATCTCTTCATGCATTAGGCACGGAAGCTTCAAATAATTGCCGATACAGAGTGATCTGATTAAAGTGTGTAAACCTTCAGGCTTCATTTTGGGTTTGTGAAACGTTCCTGCTTTTCTGTACGGGCGTAGATGAAAGATGGTGGCCTGGCTCTCCCTGTTCAGCTTGTTGTCATCTGCCCACAGGCTGCAGCTGCCATTCTGCTGTTGCCAATCACTTTGTTGTTGTAGTGTCTCCATTCCCAGCTAGTCCAGAATGCACTGGAATCCACTGCAGCACTATTTTGTGGAAAGGGCATCCAGTCTATCTTGAAGCTTCCTGGTGAGATCAGTGGATCAAGCTGCTGCCTTTCCCTAGCTAGTGCTCTGCTGCTGTGTTGAGCACCTGCAGATCTGTACGATAGTTGGAGCTGCTGCCACCAGCTGGTAAGGAGAGGGAGGTAGTAGTGCGGTCTGCACAACAGACGTACACACCACTTCCTTCATTCCGCACGGCATCTTATGTGGTATCACAGCTGCTGTGAGGGTAGCGCTTGTGCACAACCTCCAGCAAGATGGCTTTGTGCAGTGCCGCGACCTTTGGTAAAGAGTCCTGGAACATTGTTTATGTTGTCTTGAAGGCTCTTTCGAGATGTCCAGGTATCTGAAGGGAGCTGTTCACACATCTTTGGGCTTGGTTCCAGGATGTCAGTGTTAGCCCTTTGCAGGACCTTCAGTTGGCGGTTCAGATTTGGGCGGTTCAGATTTGGACATTTCTGACGGTTCTTGGTCTGCTCCTGTAGTCTCCCATGCTGTCGGTGTTTAGTAAGTTTCTTCATCGTGTGTGCTGTTCTGTATTCCAGTGGCTCCAATGTCCTCCATTTCCTAAATTGGGGTACTCCAGATGGCTCTAAGAATGTCACTGCATCATGAGAATGATCCATGTTCTGCATCTTGTCAAGCCTGGCTTTTTGGGTTTTGCAGGCAGTGTTTCATGTTGTCGATCTATCTTGGTACCGCACAACTGGTCTGTCCGAGCAGGTGTTTGCTTGTGCCAGGATGCTGTAATTTGAGCCAATGTGGTCCCCACCAGTTTCTTCATCAGAGACTTTTTTTTTTGCAGCTCTAGCTTCCATGGCTTCAATATGAGGCCTCCACGTGAATCCAGTAATTTATTTGTTGCCAGTAAAGTTGGCCTGTCTGTCTTTGGTACTCGAAGGTCTCCAGTTTTGAGGTGACCTCTTCCGTCTGATTGAAAGAGATGGTCTAGCTCAGTCTGAGTGGCCTCTTTCAGTCCAGCTGCTGACTCTATTGGCAACATCCTGGATTCTGGAGGATGCTATTTCTTTATGTTTTCTGGAGGATGCTATTTCTTTATGTTCTGCTGCGCTCCACACTGCAAAGTCATCTGCATGGAGGATGTTCGAGATGAACCTAGGTACTGTTGTACTGATGTCATTAATGTAGACCAAAAACAGCATCAGACACAACATCTCCCTGAGGTACACCTTCCCCGAGTTTGACAAGAGTGCTGAATGTGCAGACGATAGAAGCTTCAGCGGGAGCCCCTGTTAAGCATGCCTTAAATAAAAAAAATTTACAATTAAATTGATGGGTCACATTGAAATTAATGAAATGATCACAAATGTTTATGCTCAATATGCATATTTTGTTAAGAAAACTGGCAACAAACATATTTAATCAGAGGAGCAATTGTTATGATCATTTTTCGTTCCTTTGTGTACAGGTAAAATGGGGGTAGGGCAGCAGATTCAGTCACTGTGGCCCCTAAATGCATCACAGCATCATAAAATCAGGTTGGGAGTAACTGTGGTACTCTTTCCTAAACAATAAAACCTAAAAAAGACCTATCAGTTGTATACAAAATTTCTGAGGGCATCAGAAACAATGTACGTTTCCCAATTTGGCAATTTTAAATGGGAAAAAGCTATCATTCACCATGAACATACCGTAAAGGATGCCGACTTTCCTTATTTTCTTGCACTTTATGCTCACATTATTCAAACTTAATAGGTAAAGAGAGGTCAAAATAAAATGGAATAACTTAAGCAATTTTTTCTAATTAATTTTGTGTATTTTTAAACTTGGGGGTAGGGATTCAAAATCAACCACTGTGGCACTCACAGTAATCACAGCATCACATAGTCAAGTTTATAATAATTGTGACATCCTGTTTTAATGATGTAAACCTGAAAATGGACTGTCAGTGCTATAGAAAATGTCTGAAGACATCTGACACATTATTTTTGTCTTTTATTGCGATTTCGCGGAAATGGTCGTTTAATGGGTGCACAAATACCTTCACTGTGAGCCAGAGATTCAATATTTTTTCATTCTGTTTTTTGCAGAGGATGCAGAAGGTGTGCCTTGACATAATATTGCCTGATTTGGGTTTCTGGAATGAATTCTGATTTATTTAGAGGAAAATGTTTCTCAACCTCATTTTAGCACCTGCGAAGAGCGTGAATGGGGGTACCCTTGCGCCATCGGCTATATCTCTGGTGTGTTCCTAAGGATTTTCGGGGAACATGGCTTAAACATCTCAGGACATACTAAGGAACACTTTGAAACCCATCTTATTGAGTACTGGGGGGGTGGGGGGGGGGGGTGCACGGTAGACCTTCCTAGCTTATGGACTATTTCCGAGTAGGCTGGCGCTTTGCGGTAGTCGGCTTTTACCACTGACTTATATTTATGACGTAAATGTAGTATCCATGGCTTTTACACTGCGCGAGTGAGTGACGTGTAGTGTGTTATTCCCGGCAACGCCCTCTGATTGGCTGACCCTAAAGTTCAGCTATTTTTAGCGAAAGGGAGGGTCGTGTAGAGTGTGATTCCGTAAACATCGCCTTCTGATTGGCTGCCCCTAAAGTTCAGCTATTTTCAGCTAGGAGGGGTACCACTGTTCAACAGGACTCAGAAAAACCATCCACTTCTGCTGAGTGATCAGCTCATATCAGTTCCACTGAGTCTGAGGGTGTCATTTTGATTTTCAAGTCAGTGTAGCAGCCTTCTACATGTAGTGAAGTTTCAGATAAATCTAACAAATGTAGCCTATTGACAAGGCCTTTTTAAAGTATTTTCTGCATTAGTTTTCTACATTTGTTCATCATGTCTATTAGCCACAAAAGTGTGAGAATTTAAATCTTTAACCCATTTGCTACCAGAAACCTGCTGTGGCCCATGCTGGAAGCGAATGGGTTAATGACAACATGAACAAGTAAACAAAAAAAAATAGTAACTGGAATGATTTTTTTTTTCTTATACAGTTTCTTACAGAAAGCTCATCTCCTTTTGTTATAGCTTTAGGCTTACTAATCATTACATTTCCGTTTAGTCAGTACATGGTCTAATATTTTTATAATGCTATTCTAGTCAGTACATTTCCTTGCACTGTGAATTCCTTCAAGTGCCAAAATGACAGTTTAGTTTGTGAGTTGTGAGCCTGAGCATGAAGAATTTGCTACCTCTGTTACAAGGCCCTGATATGTTTTTCATGCGAATCTGCGATGACAGTATTATCTGAATGACATAATAACTTGTTCACTTTTCTTTGCCTTTTTACGTTTATGTCCTTTTCGTCAACAGTCAATAAATATCTCACTCAGCCTGTGTTTATGTGGTTTCTGTTTTACTATCAGTTTTGTCACGCGCGAAATGTCCTATTGTTTTGTTCCAATTCAGGACAAATGTCCTATCACTCTGCCACCCTCCAGGACATTTGTCCTATAGGTGTCCAGCTCCAGTGACATCCCTGTATAAGGTATCTCAAAGGAACAAGAATACTTTAAATCCGGCTTTTGGTCATAATCATTCATGTTCAGGTTCATCCCTGATGTGTAAGAAGTTAATGCCAAGTAAATATATCCTCACTGTACCATTTATTTGATTGAAATTAATGTAACACGTATAAAACATGCTGGGAGTTTGAAAATATGCAATGCCAAATGTCAAAACCTGATGGAAATGACAATTAATAAGTAAAACAAGAAATAACGAACACACACACAAACATGCCAGTAAATGTCATCCTAAACAAGAGAAACGCAGAAAGCAGGATGCACACTCTTTCAGTACCTGTTTTTTTCCCCCTGTTTACAATCGGATGTTTTCGGTAAACTGTCACCTTTAGATTTTCAAAGATACATGTATGTCATCTGAATACAGTCTGATTACCTGAAACCACACTTCAGCACACAACTAACTTGGTTTTGGCATGTGTAACAGTCTGCACAATGTCACCCGATTCAAGGATGCCGGATTACTGGAGTGTATGGGTGCCGATGAACGTGTGAGTGTGACGCCCCATTCATCCACACCATTACATCCAAGTGAATGAGGGATTGTTACAGGGGTGTATGGGTGTAAGAATGAATGGGGTGTTAGATCCCATTAATCCAGAAAAACAACCCACCTGGTCTGTAAATGTACTCAGTGCCTTGGGTGTGTGTTTTGGTTCTAGGTTTGCTCTGGTTTACTGTCACAGGTATGCAGGAGTATGCTAGCCCCTAAAGGGCTTGTGTGTGTGTGTGTGTGTGTGTGTGTGTGTGTGTTTCATTTATATATTTGCTACAAAATTTCCCAAAGAAGTAAGGACACAGGAAGTACTAGTAAAATGTTCTCCATTTTAAAGCATGGACTGGACCATCCAAATACACTTTAATCCACTTGTGTGTTATACATATATATATGGGGAGGAGGTCTGTTTTTTTTTTTTTTTTTTTTGGGGGGGTGGGGGGGGGGGGGGCGGTTGGCAGGAGGGGAGAGAGGAGGGATACAAATGTGTTCCTAGGTAGTACACGACTGCTGCTATGTACAGTTAAGATGCTACCAAGTAACTGACGTTGAAATTTGTAACATGCAAGAGTCCTCACTGTCAGTTGTTCTTACCAGAGTGAAATGCCCTCTTTTCGGCTCTTAGCTGCCGAGCTGACTTTGGTGTGTTTGAATCTGCTTTCATTTGGGGACTGAATATCGCTGGCTTTGGTGCATCTGAGCCTCTCTCCGATCGAGGACTGAACGTCATGGGTGTGCTGAACACAGGCCCTTGCAGCTGAGTCATCAAACAGCGAAAATGACAGCAAAGAAATCAGAATCAATTCAACCAAAACTAAACAGCATAATAAATCAATGGTCACAAAAAAGACATTTTGTGTGTAATTAAACTTTTTTTTTTTTACACCAACATACCCTTTCTTTATACTCTTACATAAAAGTATGTGTTTTGAATTTGAGATGATGACCAGCATGTTTCCTCCCCGGGAGTGTTCTGGCCAATGGTGTACGTGCACAGATGCCATATGGTGATATGAGGTAATGAACGTTAAAGCTTGCCATTTAATGTGCAATAGGCAAAATTTATAAACAAAGAGGCAGGAATTCATGAGAATCTATGCCTCTTGTAATGTGCTGAGGCATGTGTTCAATGACTGTGGTTGAAAATTTTGCCTTTAGTTTGATTACCACTATCAGAGGAAACAGTCATAGTGAGCATCAAATGGTTGGACTGTGAGCTAAACTGAAACAGGGCCAGAGGATTTGTCTCCCCTCATTTAAAATCATCCTGCCTCCGTTCTTCTTTTTTGCATGCAAAGCTTTGTATACCATGTATGTCTCTAGTTCTTCACCGGCCAATAGACATGCATATACTTAACTCATTTGAGACATGCCGCCTCTGGATACGGCAGCATAAGCCACGTATCCAGAGGTGGCATGTCTCGAATGAGTTAATTCACATGAATGTTACACAGCGTATGCCACTGGGTCTCAGACTTACTTTTTCAACAGCCAACAAGATAAATTATTAATAATATTATGCCGCGATAGTTTTCTTCTGTTTCAACCCACACACTGGTCACAGATCACCACAGCCTATCCATGCTAAAATATGTGCTGTCCTGTGATTTGGACCAAACATCTTCAGGCAATAAGGTTCAAAATTACAGACCAGCACACACACTGTGGCTGGAATCATCACAACAAAAGCTGCTGCCAACAGCCAAAGGGTTAAACCTATCAGCAATCATAATACTTAGCCCCGATGCACCACAGCAGGATGGACTGACCATGATAATTCAAGGGTAGTGCCAGATTAGCTTGAGGCCTGATGGCACCAAGCTAATCTACGCAACCCTTGAATTATCATGGTCAATCTATCTCCTGCAGCTGGTACATAGTCTTTAAGTGACCCTCCAGATTTTGGGAAACGTGGTCGAGGAGTTAAAAGGGTTAACATATTAATATAATTGTTCTTCGCATAATGTTTTTTTACCTTCATGCGTTTTGCCTGCGAAGTATACATGATGTATGGTTGACGAGACGCCCAGTTTGTCACTTGATGGAGCCTGATCCAAGTCCCTACCATGCAAGGCTGACAGCCGATGAAATATGTACTTGTGTTGGTTCTGTAGAAATAATTTTAACACATAAAGCCATGAAATATGACAGGATGTGGATCGACCATGATATGTTGGTATCAGAATAGCTTGGCGCCTAGATCCGCCAAGTTATTCTGACACCAACCTTGAAATATCATGGTTGATCTGTCTCCAGAACTGTGATATATCAGAGGATATAGATCTACAAAAATTTGATAATTTCATCCTCAGGGTGTAAGGAGTTAAGTATTATACTAAGCATGTTTGTGTTTATCTGTAGAGTTGCATGTCTAATGAAGATATATGAATCTTCACAAGACACCAAACAACTCTACAAATGAAAAGAAAAGGGGAGACTGCCAGTGCTAATATTTGAGGAAGATTACAAAGTAAAGTAGGTAAAAGCACTGTCAGGGGAGAGAAGTGTGCATGATCGACCAGTGATCATAGATCTACTTGGTCAAAGCACACACACAAAAAAAAAAAGATAGGAAAGAGGGGGTGCGCTAAGAAAGTGACTGAAAGCAATGCAGGGGGGCATATCACATATTCACTGTTCCAGCCACTCGGTGCATGGAAATATAAATCTAGGTCCCCCAAGGGGGGTCCAGATATTTGGCCGGTGTGGACAGCTGTTTCGGTCTTGTTGACCTCGTCAGCACACCATTCGGCATACTGGTTAACGTAGGAACGTTTGCCTTGGGGGACCTAGATTTATATTTCCATGCACCGAGTGGCTGGAACAGTGGATGTGATACGCCCCCCTTCGGGGGGGGGGGGGGGGGGAGGGGGGGGGGGGGGGGGCTTCCATATGCATTGCTTTCAGTCACTTTCTTAGCGCACCCCCTCTTTCCTATCTTTTTTTTTGGTGCTTTGACCAAGTACACTGGTCGATCATGCACACTTCTCTCCCCTGACAGTGATCTTAACTCTACAAATGCTTCGTCAGCACAACTTCAACACAAATAACAATGAATAATGTGAATCCATCTTTTGGGTTTAATCGTTTAACTTTATTGACTGATTTTAAATTTATAAAGACTAGTACAAACAGTTGCCTTAGAAGAATTTTGAAAATTCACTGGCCAGTGAAGATCAACGTCAGACTCTGGGAGAGAACAGAGCAGATAACAGCAGAGAATGAAATTGGGCGAAGAAGATGGGGATGGATTGGTCACAGTCTGAGAAAGCCAGCTTCCAGTATCACTAGGCAGGCATTGTCATGGAACCCCCAGGGAAAGAGGAAAAGAGGCAGGCCGAGAAACACCTGGCGTCGAGACCTCTAAGCAGACATCAAGAGACTGGGAACCACCTGGAGTAAAATAGAAGGAGAAGCACAGGACAGGAGTCGCTGGAGGTCTCTCGTCGACGGCCTATACCCTGGGAGGGGTGACAGGCATAAGTAAGTACAAGATACAGGTGAAATAAATGATATTTGGTACATGATGTACATTGTTGTGCCCTTATTACTTCCAGGTGCCAGGTGCAGGGGTGATTGGAAGTCTAAAAGCCTGTGAACCTACCAAGATGCAAAAGTTAGTAGCCCAAGATAATAAAATCAATCAAATAAAATGCTACCATGGGCAACCAAGCAATCTTTTTCATCACCCCTGCACCCTAAGCAGGTACCCTTCCCTATTCGGTGCTAATCCATCTACCCCATTTGGCTTTAAACCTGTTTCTTCTTGTTGAGAGCGCTCAACTTTTTAATGTTGGACACTGTTTCAGTGTTTGATTCTACAAAAAAAAAGACTTTTGCTAGCCTAGGGCATGGTTTGGTGATCTTGGAAGGGGTAAGGGATGGGGTGCAGGTGGAGTGGGAGGGGGCAGAAGGGGCACGGGGGGTTTGGGGGTGAAAGGGGGGGGGGGGCAAAGACAAAGGGGAGAGGGGCAGCTACATAAACGATCTGAAGGCCATCACTGCTGCAGCCTAGAGTGTGGCAGGAGGGAGGCTGTTCACTGCTGGTGCACGGGTAGAACAACTGCTGATGGTCAGCTGTACATCAGGTGGACAGCTGACCAGTACATGGGAGGGTGCTACTGGCATGTGAGATGAGCTGGAGGGTGAGCTTGTTCTTGCTGTCAACATGGGTAAGTCCACTGTAGATCTAGCAGAGGATGGTCAGGTGGAATTTACCTCCGATTTGGACTGGGAGCCAACAAATTTGTAGTAGCATGGTCTGACGCTGCTGGTTCAGCGATTGCTGTTCACCATGGCACATACCTGACTTCATGCACTTCACTGGCCTGCTTCAATCTTTATGTTTATTTGTGTGCACTTCCACAATAACCATCAGTGCGACAGTTTGATTCCTACCTTTAAAAGCTAGTTTGGGAGTTGGTTGTCCAAATGAAAGGCTCAAAATCACAAAATCCGTTTTTTATGAACGTTCTGCGTGGCTTGATTTACTCGGCGATTCTGACAAAATAGTACGCCCCTTGGTCCGAGGCTGCAATTGTTGTCTGGCTGCCATCATCCGGCACAGAAACAGGCGACCACATGCATGACATCTGCTGGCATATGGCGAGTCAAGAAACCCTTCAAACTCGCATCGGGAACAACTAAAAATTCCAAGTGCCGCGGATCAGATGCGACCAAGTGCATGCCCGCAGCACAAAGATAACATAATTGTTTTTCTTGGAGCTGGTAATTTCTGAAAATGATTTGTCACGCTTGGAGCGAAACGACACACTAACTTACCTTCCCTGTTTTCCTTCTGGTGTTTGATGAAAATCGAAAGTCCTGACATTACAAACGTTTTCGAATTTCGCGAACTTGCTATGCTAAAAACGTCAGCATTTTGAGTGTACACATTTAAAGGGAGGACACTACAAAACAAAGATATTGTTAAATTAGCTGCAATTGCTTCCCTTTGACCTGGTCGATGCCTACGCGGGAACGTTTGATGTAATGAGACGTCTTGTTTGTTTGTATTTGCTTGTATTTTATTTTCGCATTTTTTTGTTTTGTTTCTTTTGGGATTTCTCGTTGTGTTACTTTTTTTGGTTTGGTTTTCCTTCCTGCGTTTAAGTCCCTTCTACTTCAGTTTAGGACCGCCGGGTCGCGGTATGCGCCGGTGGCCGGACCGGCGGCGACTCACTGAATTTCCGAGTGATAGCATGTCCATCATAATGTCAAAGTCGGGCAATAAACCTCTGACAATTAGACTGAGTCACAAACTACGTCATGTCTAGTTACGCTAACCTCGCAGCTGTGACGTACATTTGGCGTGAAGCGCCGTATGTAGTCAATGTGTGTGTGTGTGTCGGCGGCCGAGTCACTCCGCAGTCCGGCAGTGTGTGTGTGTGTGTGTCAGTGTGTGTGTGTGTGTGTGTGTGTGTGTGTGTGTGTGTGTGTGTGTGTGTGTGTGTGTGTGTGTGTGTGTGTGTGTGTGTGTGTGTGTGTGTGTGTGTGTGTAAACGAGAGAGCCTCCGATATTTCTGTACTGACACGACAAGCTTGAAACATGCCCGCGAAATACTATATATTCAGGGATGAGAATCTTCCGCCGCCTTTTAGCGGAAATCCGCTCTTTCGGAAGGTCCCAGGGTCACAAAAACAACTGATCTGACCCCATAAAATAAGGCTCAGGATGCACCAGAATGCATAGATTTTAACCATCTTTTCAAAAATTGTCCCCCCTAGCATCGCGTCAAGTACCTGCTTCGCAGGTACGCGCACTCGTAGTTTCGCCACTCGACAGACTTTCAGTGGAATTTTCCCGCCTTTTTGTCATTTTAGGATTCTCATCTCTGTATATTAAAGGGGTGACCAAGAGAGCCTCCGAGCATATTGTAATTGCATGTCTCATTGAAGACATGACTGAACTGACAACCGTTTATAGGAAGTCGGTTGACCCAGATTAGAGCCCGTAATTTTTGTCATATTTACTACTTGAAATTTTGGACATAGCTAGTTTGGAGAAACACGTTGGATGAGTTCGTTCAGCTTTGTATCCTTTCAACTTTTTTAGTAAAAATTAATTCTCTTTAGAGAAGAATTAAAACAGTAAAAAACTTTGACTGCTAGAGAAAGTCAGACAGTAGCGGCCTGAGACGTAAAAGAGGCGGCAAATCCGTCACCACGCAGACATTGACATATCCCTCTAAATATGACGTACCCCGGAACGAAAGTGAAACTCATATCACGTAAAATATAAAATTACGTAAAAACTAAAACTTACGTCATGACAAATGGTGTTTGACAAACCAATGATGCGTATGTCTTGCGCCCCTTATAGAGCTCACTGACGCATTGGCAGATCTGCGAGATTTTTTCAATAGGAGATATTTCAATATCAGAATCAGGTCAAAGACAAAAGGTAGCGACCCTTGACAGCGAGGACAGCTCTCATATAGAAGGGACTTTGTGGGTTATGGTTCATCCCATCTTGTTGTGCTTTGTTATGTGTTTCTCTTCTTTGTTTGTTTGTTTGTTTTGGGGAGAAAGTGTTTTTTCGTCTAATATTTTTTTAAAGCAACGAAAAAGGACGATAAGAAATACAGCTTCAAAGTGTCGTTGCCGGATTGAATCTAAGATTAAGTCCAGAATGGGGATGGAAGGTGGAGAAATGGCGGTGGGGGATTTGGGGGTAAGGGGGGGGGGGTCTGAAGGCAATGCGGGTGGTGGTGGTGGTAGTGGGGGGGGGGGGGGGTGAGAGCAAGCAAGCAGCAGTACAGTCTCGCTGAATAAAACTCTATGCCTTTTGCACACACCACTTTGTATCACTGTTTCTGGGACCGCTTGGGCTCTTTGCCTCTCGCTGGGACCATATGGCGTTGAGGCGCGTCCCCTGGGTGGTGGATAGGGGGTCCCTCGCGAGAGGGGTGCACCGAATGAAATAAGGTGCCGTGAACCAACATGGTCTAAAGGTAGGTGACCCCGACAGAAAACCCCTGGTCCTCCTAGCAAGGGGGTTGGGCGTGGGGGTAGCTTCCCCACCCTGCAAATAAGGAAATAGCTACAAAAACGCCGACGAAAAGACAAACAGCAATTCCTTTCCTGGAGGAGGAAGGTTCTTCTACCAGAAGATTTATGACGTCCTGTGGTGAAAGCCGGAAGTCTTCGGAAGCCACAGGACCGAGCCGCCTCTCTCTATCCAGGGACACAACCATGGGCACATGGAATGTTAAGACCATGTACCAGAGCGGCAAGGCCGCCCAGATAGCAGCGGAAATGCAAAAGTACAACCTTTCCCTGCTAGGTATCAGTGAAGCCAGATGGACGCAGTCTGGCCAGAAAAGGCTGTTAAGTGGGGAGATGATTCTGTATTCAGGTCATGAAGAGAATTCCCCCCCATACAGAAGGAGTAGCATTCATGTTGTCACCAGTGGCACAGAGAGCGCTGATGGGCTGAGAACCTCTTGGGCCAAGAATTATCACAGCAGCCTTTAGAACCAAGAAAAAGATCAAGCTGAACGTCATCTAGTGTTATGCGCCCACTAATGACAGTGACGAGGAAGAGAAACAAGAGTTCTATGACCGACTCCAGAGTGCTGTGGACAAATGTGCGGAGCGAGACATCACCATCGTCAAGGGCGATTTTAATGCCAAAATAGGGGAGGACAACACCGGATACGAAGAGGTGATGGGGAGACAGGGACTAGGGGAGATGAGTGAGAACGGGGAGAGGTTTGTAGACTTTTGTGCTCTAAACCGACTTGTCATTGGAGGCAGCATCTTCCCACACAGAAGAATACACAAAGCAACTTGGGTCTCACCTGACCATACTACAGAGAACCAAATAGATTATATCTGCATTAGCAAGAAATTTAGAAGATCCCTTCAAGATGTTCAAGTGAGGAGGGGAGCAGATGTCGCCTCAGACCACCATCTGCTTACATTAAGAATAAAGCTCAAGTTAAAGAAAAGCCGCACAGAGACAACAAGAAGACAGCGTAATAATGTAGGCCTCCTGAGAGAGACTGGGGTGAGAGAACAGTTCAAACTGGTGCTGTCCAACCGGTTTCAAGCGCTACAGGAGCTGGTAAATGAAGAGGAGGCGGTCACCACAGAGCAGCAGTGGAAGGCAGTTAGAGAGGCGCTGAACTCAACCTGCAAAGACACTGTAGGGTTCAGGAAACACCATCACAAGGACTGGCTGTCGGCACAGACCTTGAAGAAGATATAAGTGAGGAAGCAGAAGAAAGCAGTTGTCAACAACAGTCGCACGAGAGCAGCCAAAGCAAGGGCACAGGAGGAATACTCGGAAGCCAACCGCGAGGTGAAGAGGAGTATCAGGGCAGACAAGAGGGCCTACACAGACAGCCTGGCAGCAGGGGCAGAAAAGGCAGCAGGCAGCGGCAACATGAAACAGCTCTACGACATTACCAGAAGATTGTCGGGCAAGTATGGCCATACAGAAAGACCAGTAAAAGACAAAGAAGGCAAACCTATTGCAGACAGAGCAGACCAACTCGACAGATGGGCCGAGTATTTTGAAGAGTTACTGAACAGACCCAGCCCACCCGACCCCCTAGACATCCAGCCGGCAGAGACCGACCTACCCATCAGCTGTGATAGACCCAGTCGGGAAGAGATCAGAAGAGCAGTGGCATTTTTGAAGAACGGCAAAGCAGCAGGGCCAGATGGCATCCCAGCGGAGTCTCTGAAAGCAGACCTAGAGACAACAGTAGAGATGCTGTACCCACTGTTTGGAAAGATCTGGGAAGAGGAGGCGATGCCGGCTGACTGGAAGGAGGGGTACCTAATCAAGCTTCCCAAGAAAGGCGACCTCAGCAAGTGTTCCAACTACAGAGGAATCACCTTGCTGTCAGTACCAGGAAAGGTCTTCAAAAGGATCATCCTGGAGAGAATGAAGTGCTCTGTTGACCCCCAGCTGAGAGACCAGCAAGCAGGATTCAGGAAAAACCGATCATGTACAGACCAGATCGCCACTCTCCGCATCATCGTGGAACAGTCTCTGGAGTGGAGCTCCCCGCTGTACGTCAACTTTGTGGATTACGACAAAGCATTTGACAGCGTGGACCGAGAGACTCTGTGGAAACTCCTACGACACTACGGTGTACCCACAAAGCTCGTCCGCCTGATCAAGATCAGCTACGATGGCATGACATGTCGCGTGATCCACGAAGGGCAGTTCACCAGGGAGCTCCAGGTCAGAACCGGTGTCAGGCAGGGGTGTTTGCTGTCTCCGTTCCTCTTCCTACTGGCCATAGACTGGGTCATGAAGAGGACCACAGAGCACAGACGAAATGGAATACAGTGAACACTGTGGACACAGCTTGACGACCTCGATTTTCGATTTTGCAGACGACTTGGCTTTACTGTCCCACACCCATCAACAAATGCAGGACAAGACCACGAGGCTTGCTGACATCTCGTCCCAAGTGGGCCTCACCATCCACAAACAGAAAACAAAGACAATGAGGCTGAACGAAACCAGGGAAGAACCAGTCTTGCTTGCTGGCACCCCGTTGGAGGAGGTGGAGTCCTTCACCTATCTCGGGAGCATCATAGACAACAAAAAAAAAAAAAAAAAAAAGGCGGCACTGATACAGATGTCAGAGCACGAATCGGTAAAGCCAGAGCAGCCTTTCTCCAGTTGAAAAAAGTGTGGAGTTCCAGAGAGCTGTCACAACACACCAAAGTCCGGATTTTCAACTCCAACGTAAAAGCAGTTCTCCTATATGGAGCAGAGACTTGGAGATTGACAAAAACCACAGTCAACAGAGTACAGATATTCATAAACAATTGCTTTAGAAGAATTTTGAAAATCCATTGGCCAGAGAAGATCAGCAACGTCAGACTCTGGGAGAGAACAGAGCAAATGAAATTGGGCGAAGAAGATGGGGATGGATTGGTCACAGTCTGAGACAGCCAGCTTCCAGTATCACTAGGCAGGCATTGTCATGGAACCCCCAGGGAAAGAGAAAAAGAGGCAGGCCGAGAAACACCTGGCGTCGAGACCTCCAAGCAGACATCAAGAGACTGGGAACCACCTGGAGTAAAATCGAAGGAGAAGCACAGGACAGGAGTCGCTGGAGGTCTCTCGTCGACGGCCTATACCCGGGCAGGGGTGACCGGCGTAAGTATGTTGGGCTCTTTGGCGTTGAATTACTAGGTGAACTCATTCTGCCAGCGACACACCACAGCAAGATATGGCTCGACCATGATAGTTCAAGGGTGGTGGCAGAATAGCTTGGCGCCTATAACCGCCAAGCTATTCTGCCACCACCCTTGAACTATCATGCTCTCCTGAATTGTAATGCAGTCCTCGGAGGATTACTCCAAAATGTGAGTATTTCTTACCTCGGGCACAATGAGTTAACATAGACTGATATCACTGATAAAAAGTGTATGTGAAAACCGGCAGTGAACAGGACAATAAAGTGGTGTGCCAGGCTCGCCAGGATAGGTCAAGGATGTTGACGGATGATTTAGCTTCGTGCCTCTGTTTGAGCCTCGTCCCGCTTATCAGGAAGGCCTACGTGTTTTAGTCCTCAGTTTCAGCCATTATACACTACTGGGAAGGGATGGACCGTGATATGTGTAGTTTAGGGGTCGTGCCGGCGGCTTGGCCCTTTTAGACGCCCATGTTTTCTGACCCGGCACCACCTTTGAACTATCATTAACGCATTCGAGACGTGTCGCCTCCGGATACGCGGCTTTTGCCGCGTATCCGGAGGCGGCACGTCTTGAATGAGTTAACCCCTTGACAGTTACTGAGGATACTTCTCGGCGGAAAAGACGCGCATCATATAACAGTACTACACGGCGTCTTTCACAGGCTGCGGAGCGTGTAGCTGTGAAAGGGTTAAGAGAGCCGATTAAGCTTTTCTGGGCCGGCACCACCGTTGGCATCATAGTCGACCCGTCTCATGCAACTGATGCAGTCAGCAGAGACAGGTATTCAAGTTCGTGCGACTGAGTTTGAACCCGAGCGTATTTTTGACACGTGGGAACATTATACATTAACATTACCTCGCCTGCCTTTGCAAGCTCAAACTGGTACATTCGTACAACCTCTTAGTGTAATACTCAAGCCCTTTCTGTTCTTATGTTGCTTTTGTACTGGTTCAAATATTCAGTTTTATAATAGATACTTCTTAACTCATTCTGCCCGCGACACACCACAGCAAGATAGAGCTCGACCATGATAGTTCAAGGGTGGTGGCAGAATAACTTGGCGCCTATACGGGCGCCAAGTTATTCTGCCATCACTTCAGTTTGAACTATCATGGTTGATCTGTCTCCTGAATTGTAATGCAGTCCTCAGAGGATAACTCCAAAATGTGGGTATTTCGTACCTCAGGCACAATGAGTTAAAATACATTGACAACATTTTTCTTTGCCGTCATTGGTGTGCATGCATGCGTAGTTATTGAAACTAAATTCAAACCAAGGAATACGTACGCGAGCATTTATTTACACGTTGTTTTCGATACGAAACACAGTGGTCAATTGATTTTTAATCGAGCACATATATTCAGTGAAAGTTCTGCCTCCCACACATATGGTCACACAGGACACGCGTCCCCATAAATAATAGGTTCGATGGCAGTTTCTTTTGCTCCTCAGTATATGACACGGGGAGTACTCCCGCAAACGGCACACCTGCACGTTCACTGTGACTCATGAAGGATGCACTGATCATGAAAGTTCTACCGTAGGAGAGAGCTATCACGGTCGACACGTGATCTACAGTGGCCGTCTTTTTTGTCACAATGTTCATCGCAAACCAGAGTTGATCAAGAATGAGTTGAAATTGAGTGCACATTAGGTTTTGCTGGACCTCCAAGCTTATTAACAAAAGTCAAACAAAACCTAACGTGAACAAAGTTTTGATTCAGCCCTGTCATGACTGAAGACAGCAAGTCCTATTTTGTGAAAAGCCGGATTTTCATTGTAAATACAATGAAAATCTCGCTTTTCACAAAAATGGACCTGCCACTCGTTACACAGCTATGGTAGTAGCATTTTGGACAAGTGGTAGTAGTTTTGGAAATGTCAAGAGTAGTTCAGCACGTAAGTTACTAAGAAGGCAATGCATTATTCAGTTCTGGATTAAGTTCAGCCACGCGAGATCGTCAAGAAAGTTCATTTTCACAGACTGTGCATCGCGCATGCTGTTCGCTTAACTCCGAACGCTTGACGCACGGAAAATTCTCAGTATATAGCGATCGGAACTTTGGCTGGCTGGTACAAACTTTCTTCTTTTCAGGCGGTGCGCCTTTCGATTCGGGCTCCTTTCTTTTCGGCATGGTTCAGACCGTCGTTTATCTGACGCATCAGTGGCTTTGTGATGAAATGTTGCACGCTGGAAAAATCAGCTCCGCTCGTTCTCATTGGCGGCTCCAAACCGCATGTTCTTACCGACTACAAACTGAAAACAATACACACACAACTGAAATTGGGGTTTATTATTTCTTCAGTGAATATCATTAATGATCGTAGTAGCGTAGTATTTTGAACGTTGGCGTAGGAAAATAAAGCAAACTCGTAGTGGTTGGCAGGTCTGCTGAAAGTTATTGTCTTTTGCTTTCCGAACAACAGGTCAGAATTGTCGCAGCATCCAATGCCTGCCATGTTCACCACACTTGTACTGCTGATTGCGAAACCATGACACTGACAATTATCATAGTCCCTTTTTGATTCGTGGCACAACGACTGATGGCACTGGACTATAGCGTGGCAGTGAGCATCAACCCTTTAACTGCCGAGGCAAGGCGAATGATTCCCAGCTGCAAGAGACAAACCCTCGAGAGCCCCCGCAGTCGCGGGGGCTCACGGGGGTTTATGTCACTTGTTAGTCCTGTGCCGGAGTCCTTTATGCACATTATCGTCCCATTTGCCTCTGTGCGAGACGCGAAATTCGAGATCACAGCGAACATTAAAAGTCTCGCACAGTACACGAGGACATGAAGATGATGACTGTACAGTTACCAACGATGCAGTCTGCAGATTTTTGTATGAGAGGAAGATGGCCTTACAGTCAACTCAGCGATGACATTTTCCAAACAGTTTGGCCGCAGGGGTCATGAGAAACTTCTTTAGTGCTACCATACTCTCCTTGCGGAAAGCCGGACTCAAGATAGAGTATATGAGGGGGTTAGCCGCACTGGAGAGATAGTGGGACTTTAAACACAACTGGTACGCCAGCTGCTCCGTGTAAGTCACTATGACGTCAGTCTGAAACCCAGCGCCCGTCAGCGCCACCACTTGCACTGTCACAAAAGGCACATAACCCAACAGAGCCACAACAGTCACCAGACCAAGCATACGAGTTGTCCTTCCTAAAAAGCTGGTGGGCTTTTTACGCCTGCGGCGAGTTTTGGCGCTTTTGCCGGCGTTGGGGTAAAGAGGCTTTGCCGTTGGTCTGGAGATGGTGCTGATGGACAGTTGTGAAGAGGAGAAGGAGGCGTCAGAACCGTTGCTAACTGGAGAGCGGGGTTCCTCGCCAGCAGACGACTTCCGCCTGGTGCGGGCTTGTGTTCGCTTGCTGGGAATCCGGACTTGTTCCCCGATCTTCGTGCGGCTTCTTTTCCACACCACGCAGATTATTCTGAAGACACACGACAATCAGTCAATCAGTCACTCAGTCAGTCCATCGGTCAATCAACCAGTCAATCAGTCAGTTAGACAGTCGGCCAGGCAATCAATCAATCAATCAATCAATCAATCAATCAATCAATCAATCAATCAATCAATCAATCATATACCAATACACAATAATTTCCAATGAGATCAGGTTGGATCCAACGGCCAAATGTGGGGGAGTAAACCCTTCAAATCAGGAGTGGAGCCCCCAAGGCAGACAGCTGCCTGTATTCACGCACTGTTCTGGCAGCTCCTGCAGCCAAACTGGTGCCAAACGTACTGCTTTGCATTCCTTTGGATACATCAGCGAGGCCGAGAGGGGGATCTTGACGACTGGGCATCCCAGGATCTCCATACACTTTGCCCAGGCTTGCGCACTGGAGAGGTCACTCCAGTGACTGACCCAGCAAGCGCATACTCCATTGTCTTTCGAGACAGGATGCCAAACGATTGAAGCTAGACCGACCAGGTATCGGGAATCACCATCAGACACTGTACAAGCCTAGGTTTAATACAAGCAAGAAACCTACTCAATATGTACAGTAGTGGACCCGAAGACAAAACCATTTTAACCACTGCGGTCCATCCATCTTCCAAAGAATGGCGCGTTAATTAACCTTGTACACAGTATCGATGGTTGCATTTATAATGGGGTTAACCATTTGCGTGTTGGTAGCGCTTTTTCTCGAGATGATTCCGACAGGAATCATCGCGACAAAAACCCGCTACCGACACGCAAAGGGTTACAGTTGTATCCACTTATTCCCCCTGCAGCACCTTACTATTTTTTTTTAAAAGACGTAAATCCCAAGAACACGGCAAGCAAAACACCAACGGGCCTATGTCGACCGCTTTTGGCCCGCGCACAGCTGTGCGCGGGCCAACAGCGACCTACGTAGGCCCGTTGATTGTTTTGCTTACTGGAAAATAAAAAACGACACCCTAATTATTATTTACACACCTAGCGTAGAAGGCGACCATGATGGAGAAACACATGAAGAAGACGGCCAGGAGAACGCTGTAGAAGATGAGTGGGTACACAGTGTGCGCGAAGTTGTCAGACACGTCACAGTTTTGCCCAAGCACTCCGGCAATCCTTGTAGGAACGGTGCGGGAGCCGCTGAGGACCAGCTGTGGCCAGACGACACTTAGAGACACAGCTGTCATCACGATCACCAACGCCCTCGCCTGTCAAAAAAAGGAGAGAACTTGTATGCTGTAACTAATTTGATGTAAAACCCCACTGTCCTTCCGTCAACAGACGATTTTCGGATATCATAAGTATGTCAACACTGCACGTGTTTCGATGAAAACAGTGGATTAAAAGCTTGGACAAACATGCGATATCGCATGTTTGTCGGTGCTTTTAATCCACTGTTTTCGTCAAAGCACGTCCAATTTTGACCTACTTCTGATTTCCGGAAATAAAATCCCATGTAGCCAGACATTTTACGTGTTCACATTTTGTAATTGTCTTTTAAACTTAGGTGTGCACGACGCGAAAGATAGCTCGACAGACTCCGATATAACTCTGATCTATCACGGCCTACCGTTCGCTGTAAAAGGTTGTGTAGATCTACTTAACCCATTCAGCCCTGACGCACAACAGCAGGAAATGGGTCGACCATGATAATTCAAGGGTAGTGCCAGATTAGCTTGGCGCCTGTCAGTCGGCGCCAAGCTAATCTGGCACTGCCCTTGAATTATCATGGTCGATCCATCTCCTGCAATTGGTGCATAGTCATTAGATGATGCCTTCAAAATTGGGAAAATACGGCTTTCGGGCTAAATGAGTTGAAGTTTGGCTGGTGGGTGCTGTTTTACTCTGGCCAAACACCACTGTCTTTTGTCCACGGAAATGTATTGATCGAAACTTGTTTGGTGTCAGATGCTATTCTGCATAAGAAAATAAAGCCTTGAACTTGGGTCATCACGATGGGCTCAGCTTCCGCAGCTGGTACTGGAAGAGGATAACTCACCTGTCCAGCCGTGTAGCAATGGAAAGGGTTGACTATCTTGAAGTAGCGGGAGAAGGCCACGCAGGTCAAGGTCAGGCCGGCAGCCACTGTCGTGAAATACTCGATGAATCTGTGAAGGAAACAAAGCTCATCTCATTTATATTTATACAATAATGATATTACCCCCCCCCCCCCCTTTTGTTTTTTTGTTGGGGAGGGGGGGGGGGAAGGGAATGTGGTGGGGGGGGGGGGGAGGGATGGGAGAGAAGGGGGTGGCGTTTAGAGGAGGGGGGAGGCGTTTGTAAAGATTGTGTACCAGTTCTGCCCTAGTGAGGCAAAAGACAGCAAGTCCGTATTTGTGAAAAGAAAGATTTTCGATGTATCAGCCCGTGACATGCTACGATAGGATATTGATCGACCAGGATAGTTTAAGGGTGGTGTCATAATAGCATTGGCGCCACCTCTACAACGCTGCCTTTAACTGGCATTTCCCCAGCATGCACAACTGATTCATCACCACGGTCATGTATGTGTGTGCGTGTGTGTGTGCGTGTGCGTGCGCGTGCGCGTGCGTATGTTGTGTGCGTATGTGTGTGCGTGTTAGTTGTTAGCCTTTTCATTGTATCAGCGCTTAGAGCTACTTTTATAATAAGCGCTTAACAAATCTTCTTTATTATTATTATTATTATTACATGTGGATCTGCCATGATAGCTCACGTGTAGTGCCATATTAGCTTGGCACCTTCCCAATACAGGGCACTATTATCCTTGAACAATCATTGCCCATGCATATCTCGCTGAAAACGAAGTGCCTAAAATTATGGGTGAATTACTGATAGTGTGCCAACTGTCTACACAACGACACACAAGGAAGGATGTAAGTACATCCACATCACCCAACATGATCAGTGCTTTAAACTGCATGTATTAATTGCCATCCAAAAAAACATGCAGTCAACATTTTGTGTTATCACTCACATATTTATAGCGTTCCAACCCGCACGTGAGCTGACATAATTGGATATACCTCTGCTTCAACGTGTTATCACTCTACAGCCAACGATGTTTACTATTCTAACTATGAATACACTACGCTACTTGCGTTACTAACCTGAAGATTCTACAGGCCACGGGAACAGGGTATAGGTAGGGACCAAACAGGATGAAGATGTCGAAAGGCACACACAAGGTTGAGCTGGTCAGGTCCAACACCGCTAGCGCCGTGATGAAAAAACTGCCCGCCGTTTTCCGGAACCGAGTTCTGAAAAGCACCAAGAGTAAAAGAAAACGTGTGATTGCCCCTGATATTCGATCTTAAGGCTCCAGGCCTTAAGGTCCAAAATCGCAGGCCAGAAAACTTGTAGAGTGCATGGTTCATATTACAACACTCAAATTTATACCAAAGAGACATGGAGTCATTCAAGGCGCCCCGCATCAATACGTGCGAAAGTGTCGTATAGCGTTGCCTCCGGCAACGCTGTACGACACTTCCGCAGCTGTTGATGCGGGGTGCCTTGAATGAGTAAAGTTGATTTGTCATGAAGGACTGCACTTGTATTCGTGTATTTTACGTGTATTTTGAATTTGATTGCTGATGCCAAAGGAAGATTAGTTGCTACGTCAGGAAGCAGATTTATTGAGAAATTGAAAATTGTTTGGCATCCTGTCTCGGAAGACAATGGAGTATATGTGCTTGCTGGGTCAGTCACTGGAGTGACCTCTCCAGGGCGCAAGCCTGGGCAAAGTGTATGGAGATCATGGGGTGCCCAGTCGTCAAGATCCCCCTCTCGGCCTCGCTGATGTATCCAAAGGAATGCAAAGCAGTACGTTTGGCACCAGTTTGGCTGCAGGAGCTGCCAGAACAGTGCGTGAATACAGGCAACTGTCTGCCTTCGGGGCTCCACTCCTGATTTGAAGGGTTTACTCCCCCACATTTGGCCGTTGGATCCAACCTGATCTCCTCCGTCCTCTAGCCGTTGGCTGTCAGAAACAGCTCATCCGCCTAGTGGTGCAATGTGAACACCACCCCCTCACGTGGTTTAGCCCACCAGCTGAGGTGGTTTGCCAGGGTGTGGCGCTTGGAGCCAACACGAGAGAGATTAAGGAGATGGATGAGGACCAGTGATGCCCGTCCGTCCTATGTAGGACGCAGCTGCCGAACAGCAAAGGTGCTACCTCTATCCAGAGCCCCCCTATTGAAAATAATAAAACAAAAAAAAAAACACGAAACAAAGTGAAAACAAAAGTCGCCACCATTGGAAACAGGCGCTTACAAATAAAATAAGATGGTGATCAAGCAAAACGTGAAACTTTGACACAGCAACCAAGCTGGAGGGAATCAAGGAAAGTGGTATATATGTGGGGAAAGAAGAACGATGTTAACTCATTCAGCCCGACGCACGTATTTCCCAAATGTTGGAGGCGTCATCTAACGACTATGCACCTGTTGCAGGAGATGGATAATGATAATTCAAGGGCAGTGCTAGATTAGCTTGGCGCCTGTCGGCGCCAAGCTAATCTGGCACTGCCCTTGAATTATCATGGTCGACCCATCTCCTGCTGTATTGCGTCAGGGCTGAATGGGTTAAACGACTGTGTTTAGTTGATCAATACCTGTAAACATGTAGCACACAGACGTTCCCCGAGATCCCAAACATGGCGAGAAAGATGAGGAAAATGACGAGGGGGAGATTGAAGATGCGGTGTTCCGCGCTCAGCTGCTTTAGGACGGCCGTCACATTGTCGTCTGCTGCAGATGCGACGTAGTCGTCACGTGCGTTTGAAGCAGACACAGACGTGGAACCGAAGACGGGTATAACGGCGTGATCCTTTGCTGAGATCTGGTTACTCATGGTCTTAAGTTAATGGCGATGAGCAAAGAAAGACGTTCTTGTTGCTTTTGCCGCTGATATTGCTGTCGTTTTAGTCGCTATTGTGACTGTTGTTAATGTTGTAGCTTTTCTCTCGTTCTTGCTGTTAGTGAGGTGATTTACACAGTTTATACATTTACACAGAACATTTGCTGTCAACATTGTAGTATTTAGGTTTGACCGTTTTGGGAGTCTTGGTTGATAAATACTATCACTAACACTGGTACTCCAGCGAGTCTGCGAAAAGAAGGAACCATTGTGTCCATACCGGCAGAATCAGATTTCAAACACCAACTGTGCTAGGCCCTGCTGAAGTATAAATTTGAGCACGTGCAGCCTGCATAGCGTAACTGTTTTGGTCACAAGACAAATGTCACTGAAAGCAAAACAGTCGTCATGAACAAACACAATTAACCCTTTGCGTGTCGGTAGCGCTTTTTGTCGCGATGATTCCTGTAGGAATCATCTTGACAAAAACCGCTACCGACACGCGAAGGGTTAAAAACGAAATCACCCTGATTCCGGGGTCCAGTATGAGCGTATGTGATGGCTAGCTGACACAAAGGCTAAGGTTGCCACAAGGATGATTTGAAAGTTAGTTTAACTGGTGCATAGTCATTAGATGACATCTTAAAAATTAGGGATATACGGTCGTCGGGCTGAATGAGTTAAGCCCTTCACTGCCGGGAAAAACTGAACATCACCCAACTGCAAAAGGTATATACCCTCATGAACCCCCGCAGTTGCGGGTGTTCATGAGGATCTATGCTTCTTGCTGATACCACTTTGTATCCATGTTTCTCTGACGTTGAATTTACAATGATTTCAAAACAACAATCTGCATCCACTGGCAATGAAAGGGTTAAGGCGGAAACATTATGTAGTCATTCAGGCGGTAAATCCATTCAATCGTGACGCACTACAACAGGATATGGATCGACCATAATAGTTCATGGGTGGTGCCAGATTGGCTTGGCGCCGAGAGGCATATTTTTGGGCATCACCTTTGTACTGTCACACTAGAGATGTACCCTGAACTGTAATGTAGGCTTCAGAGGACAGTGTAGGTGCAACGCTATTCTGCCTTCGCTCTCGCTCTCTCTCTCTCTCCCTCACCCTTGAACTATCATGGTGGGTACGTCTCCTGCACTGTATTGTTCATAAAATTTCAGACAAATCTATTCCGGCACCGCCTTTGAACCACCATGGGTCGATTTGTATCCTGAATTGTAGTGCAGTTTCCACAGTACAACTTCCAAATTTCGGAACATCCAACATCCACCTTCCTACTCACTGTGCTACAAAGATGGAGATGAAAAGAGTACATCCTCATATTTACCTTCTTCACAACTGAAAACACCATAATTATTGCTTTGGAGACCAAGAAAGTCGACGTATCACCATTGATATGCTCTTGAACGCTTTCTCAACACAGCAGAACGCCTAGGGACACAACTGCGTCACGATCAGTTACAATTAATCATAATGCAGTAACTTCCAAAGTCATGTGCATTCAGATTCATGTTCGTAGTTCACATCATCACTTTGGTGACACATTGACTGAACTTTGCGTCACATTAAGTCATGCTGACTGAACTTTTTACCAACGCTGAAGAAGATGGAGGGAACATCTGCCGAAAACTCCATAAGGAAGTGACACTGTCGAACTATTGTTTTAATCATATACAGCTATGTTGTACGCATTCAAAGTCAGGCCCGTTTCACAGACAACTAGGAGAAAACAAAACATGCAGTGAAGTGGTCCAGGGATACGCCGCACGGCCTTCCCAGCACGCAAAAGAGCATCGGGCCGACGTCGGCTGCTGTTGGCCCGCGCACTGTCGTGCGCGGGCCAACTGCGGCCGACTTCGGCTTGGTGACCTTTCGCTTTTTGGGCTGATACCTCATCTGTCACTTTCCTATGGCTCGGCTAAACTTTATAGTCCCGGTTTATTTCTTTTTGTCTGAGTGTTTGTTGCATTGGAAATCAGGTGCCCGGCCCATGTGCTGGGTTTATAGCCGCCCTTGTTCAGTCTCTCTCCTTTTTCGCATATTTTATAGGTTCTGTTTGACAGCGCAAAAACACGCTTTTAAAGCTAGCACTTTCCTGATCAAAATCACGTTCAAACTCAGGTTTGTAGACTAGCTCCATTTATAAAGCCCCGACATGCTGTGACATGATGTGGATCGACCATGATAGTTCAAGGGTGGCGACAGAATAGCTTGGCGCCTATAGGCGCCAAGCTATTCTGCCACCACCCTTGAACTATCATGGTCGATCTGTCTCCAGAACTGTGACGCAGACCTCAAAGGACATCTACAAAACTTGACAATTTCATCCTAGGATGTTATGAGTTAACTGAACTTAAACATTATGTCTGAAGGGTGGCGATGAGATGGGTCCAGCACGATGGCTCAGTGACAGTATTTAAATATACTGGCGCCTCTCCACACGCCAGGCTACTCAGGCCGCCATACCCTTGAGCTGTATACTTTACGGTCGATGATGCGGATCTGTCGCCTTCAGTTGGCTGAGAGAATGAAACAGAAGCAGCTTTGATGCTGACCCGAATCACGTAGGATTTACGTCATCGTGTGTAGGATATATGAGGCCAACAATAGAAAAAGTTACTTATTTTGATAGCTGTCTTTGCCTCTGCAATCACGTTTAGACTGTACAATCACAGAACACAGTCAGATAGTTTCCAAAATTAAATTAAGCACAAGCAGCAGTTTCGTTCCAAAGTCAGCCTCTTTAAAATAATCCAGTTACATATTCTTATTGCTATTATTATTATTATTATTATTATTATTATTATTATTATTATTATTATTATTATTATTATTATTATTATTATTATTATCATCATCATCATCAAGGGTGTTCCCAGGATAGCTTGCCGCCAAGAGGCGCTAAGCTATCCTGGTACCACCCTTCATGATCATTATTATTATTATTATTATTATTATTATTATTATTATTATTATTATTATTATTATTATTATTATTATTATCGTTAATTATCATCATCATTATTATTTGGGCCAATCAAAATTATCTGTAAAGAAAAGAACGTATCTGCACATATCATGCAAAACTGTACAGTTTCCAGACATACGATTTTTCATCCTACGTTCTACACGCACGATATATGGCCACTGGCAAACTCACGGGATAAGGGATGGTACGTTATTACGGTCGAAAAGCACAGACAATCACATATTTATCGTCGTGTAGTTGTTTGTTTGGTTAGTTCGGGGTTTAACGTACACAGCACTGAAGTGATAATGGACGGCCCCTTACAGGCGGCTTATGACGGACGGGGACAGCTATTGCCTATGGAATCCAAACCCAAAATAGTGACTGTCAAGCATGTACAATGCAGAAAATAACCCATCAAAGAAAGAACACGCTTAGAAAAGACAGTTAACAACACGACTGTGTTGTAATTGTCTTTTCTAAGCGTGTTTCCTTAATTCTTCGTTGGGTTATTGTATTGCCCATGGAATACGACCTGAACACTGATCCATTCAGGCGCACTGCAACTGTGCCACTTTGATTTACCACGACCTTTCAATGTGTGAAAAGCGCACAGCGACTCAGTGTTGCAAGCGCACAGCGAGCCGACCGAAAAGTCATCAGTTCCAGAAACACTGAGCTGAGAAGTTGTCAACACAAATATTCAGATCATGCTTTCACAGAGTCTATAGACAGAATCTTCCAAGGAGCACTTGATGAATTTCAGCTGACACAAGTAACAGTAAAAAAAATTGTATATTGACATTTTCTGACGGCAACTCAGTGTCGCGTCCTTCAGGAACCAGAACCCGATAAACCGCACAGTTCTTTCCCTACTACCGCTTATTCCCACCTCCCATTATTGTTCTTCTCTAAGTCCAATCATAACTTGAATGAGAAAATAGGCAGAACAAACCACCCCAAACCGTCCAGAATGATTGTAAAGTCTCCACTTTAAGCTTGGGACGAGGAAAGTCAAGATCTGTGGTATATGTCGTTACATCCCAAATATTTCAGTCAAAAGACAAACCAGTCTCATGTACAATTTCAGTTTCCACACGTGTCATATACGATCGTTGGTTCTGTTGTGTAAGGATGCGCTAAAACTTTGAACAAGTCAACGACAATTGAGTCGAACATCTAACTGAATATGAGGGCTGGTCTGCGATTTTGGACCTTACGGCTAAGCCGTAAGGTCCAAATTCACAGGCCAGCACATACATACACTTCTGGCAGTATCCGGTTATTCATGACACACTGGCTAGCACAGTATTAGTCATCAGCCATGTCGTAACTTTTGTGCCGCGCAATATTCAAGTTTTAAGACCAATAGTTGGAATAAATGTCCCATCCCTTTGTGCTACTGTCACTCTCAGTCCTGCTCTGCTGAACACAAAGACGAGCCAGGTGACGGTCTTTCAGTGCCCTGAGTTTTAAGCGGCCATTAAACTGGTAGACAATATTTTCTCTTTGCACTTCGAGCCCTGCATGTAGGAACAAACTTGAAACGCGGTGGTCAGTGACTTTGGACCTTGCTGCTCTACACACGTCATGGAAAATCACAGAGCAGCTAACCGAGTGCTGGTCTGTGGATTTTGGACCTTATGTCAGTACGCATTAAGGTGCAGAATCTTAGACCAGCACACCAGCACACACATTCAAATCAGACCACAACGTAGAATGAATACCGCTAAGTGAATATAAGTTTCACAGGCATTTGACAGGGCATGTTCAGAAACAATGATTTTGCTTTGCCATCACAGTTTGCGCACTTCATATTTAAATTTGTCTTGGTCTTTGATTTCATACCTTACTGCCATTATTGTCCCCGGCAGCAGGTCGATATTTAAATGTTTAACCCTTTGATTACCACCATCGCCGCCACAATCGTCATCGATAATCAGATGCCTGTGATATCTTCAAGGCATTTGCCTCTAAGATTCTTGCGTCTGTTTCCGGGAAGGGGAGGATTTTGCGCCAATGAAATAGGCGGTTCCACGCCAGCGGCTTTAAAAATAAAACTTCCACTGGCCTACGTCAGCCCGCGCTGCCGGCCCGCGCGCAGTTGCGCGCTGGCCAGCAGCGGCTTACGTAGGCCAGTGGGCCTAGTACTTGCTTGGCCCGGATGACGAGTTTATGATCGGTTTTACAGGGCGGCAATATAAACACCGTTAGTTTTATGTGGTTAGGAGGGTGGCCGAAGCTACAGCATCCAGCCAGCCACTGCCTTTAATCAGATGCAGCAACCAGATCTTAACCACCCCCTTCCATCTGCTCGAGGCATAGATGCTCATGCGCCCGAACTCCGTCCACGGGTGTGTGTGTGTGTGTGGGGGGGGGGGGGGTATGGAATCTTTTTGTCTCTTCCTGGCGTAGATCGGGCTTAAGAGAGCCTTTTTCTCACTGTCTTGCAAGTGCAAGAGCATGGTTGAGACAGTCGCTTGCGAAGATCGCTCTGTTTTTATTTGTTAGACTGAGAGGTCGTCTTGATTAAATATACAACTGGATAACACACACACACACACACACACACACACACACACACACACACACACACACACACACACACACACACACACACACACACACACACACACTACTTGAATACGAATAATGCGTTTGAAAACACGAAACAGTATTTTCGGAATTTTAGTATTGGGACCTTTTATTTCACAAAACAACAATGTTTAAAAAGTACTAAAATTCTTCATCAAAATACGAGTATAATTCCATACTCGATTAATATTTTCACTGCCGGAACACAATATTCAACAGCAAGAAGCACAGATCCTCATGAGCACACGCAGTTGCTGGGACTCCTTGATGCTAAATTAACAAAGATTTCAGGAAATCAATTTGCGTCCACTGGGCGGTATGTGGGTTAAAAACATGATTTTCTTAATCAGTAAGTTTTACTCTAGTCTATTATTTCATAGTAATGTTCAAATTACAGACCAGCACTCATTGGCTCATGTGACATCACAGGCACGGAAGGATCATTTCGTCATTGCTCACTTCCTAACACGGGTAGTAGTTACTACTACCCGTGTGTGAGCAATGACGCAACGATCATCCCGCGCCTCAGTGTGTCATAGAGAAAGTGAGTCTATGTCATGAGCGTACGTTGTCCATGTGCTTGAGGAACAGTTGGAATGTCTGAAAGCAACAACCATTAGCACTTCGATCTGCCATGGGGAGCATTGTGCCATGTGATGGCAACAGAAAGTAAGTTCATTTCTGTGGAACGGCAAAGATTCTCATTGCATTTACAATGAAAATCTCGCTTTAACGGCGGCCGACGTCGGCCCGATGGCCTTTTGCACATTGGGTTTTTGCTTTCACGGGCAGAATGACAATGAATTAGCTGTACACCTTCTATGGTTTGCTTGCCAGTCTTTCTCTTTCGCAGGAGCGGATCAGTTACCTCGAGGGGGGGCGGGGAGGGGGTCCAACTTTTTGTTTGGGACCTTCAGCCTGACACAAAAGGTCTGCAGTCGCAAGACTTTGCTTCCAGTGGCTGAAATATCGAAAAAGCGAGAGGGGTGGGGGAGAGAGAGAGAGAGAGAGAGAGAGAGAGAGAGAGAGAGAGAGAGAGAGAGAGAGAGAGAGAGAGAGAGAGAGAGAGAGAGAGAGAGAGAGAGAGAGAGAGAGAGAGAGAGAGAGAGAGAGAGAGAGAGAGAGAGAGAGAGAGAGAGAGAGAGAGAGAGAGAGAGAGAGAGAGAGAGAATGCGTGTGTGTGAACTCTCTCGCCACTTGCCAAAATATCAAACGGGCGGGAGGGGGGAGGGGCGGAGAGAAGACGCGGGTGTGAACACTCTCGCCTCTTGCCAAAGTATCAAACAACGGGCGAAGAGGCAGGAGGGGGTGGAGGGGGGGTGGTGGTGGTGCGTGTGTGAAAACTCGCCCAAATATCAAACTGGGGGGGGGGGGGGGGACGGCGGGGGAGAGGGGGGAGGTCCGCCAAACACCCCCAAAAGGGACTTTGTTATAGCATTTTAAAGAATTTTGGGTCTGGAAGGAGAGGGGAGTGGGGTTCCTGAACCCATGCCCTCCCCAGACCCGCCCCTATTTCGCTATTTCATCTGTGTGTGTGTGTGTGTGTGTGCGTGTGTGTGTGTGTGTGTGTGTGTGTGTGTGTGTGTGTGTGTGTGTGTGTGTGTGTATGTGTGTGTGTGTGCGTGCGCGCAACCATTAACAGAACTTCTCTTAGTACACATCTTTTGAAAACAACACACTCAAAATCCGTGTGAAAAACAAATTGCACACAGCGTTGAAGACTCAACAATATGAGAATAACAAATTAACAGCGTCCATAACGCCTTATTATCACAACAGATCACAACGACAGCATGCAACAGCAACAACGGCCACAACAATAACAAACATATCCCAAAAGAGACAAGTGTAAAGTAAACGTTTTCTAACTTTTTCATTGAGTTGTTTGAATTATCTTTCTGTGGGTTAGGATTGTAACAAGAATATCATAATAAATTAAGAATAAAACATTTAAAAATCGATACAAGAAAAAGAAGTGTGAATGTTTTCTAATTGTCTGGTTTGTGACATGATAGTATCTGTTCACGAATCTGACTGGTGATGTGGTGTTGATGTCATTTCCGAGTGCGTGCCGGCATGCTTGTGACGCTGTAAGCACTTATACACACACCTCAAGAACCGGTACAGTTTGTTGCGAAAACGGGGATTGACGTAGAAATACACAAACGGGTTGATAACACTGTGTATAAAAAACGATCGGATGCAGATCATGTACACGAGATCTCCCGTGGATGACGTCACGTCCGTGAACCGTAAACCGGAAGTTTTCATGACGATGACCGTCAGAAAAGGGACGTAACCCAGAACAGCTGCCAGAGTCACAATGGCAAGCATGAGCGTTGTTTTGCCCATGCGCAGTCGCTTACCTCCGTGACGTCGAATTTTTCCGTCGTCGCCGGGGTCAAGGCTTTTGCGAGTCTCAGAGGAAACGACCTCACATTTTCTTATGGGCAATGGTGAGTTTCGACGGCTAGGTTCAAGGTGATTCTTATTATATTTTCCGCTCGTTTTATGAGCTGTCTGAGCACCATCCAGGTTCTTAACCCCCTTGTGCATGCTGCCACCAGCTATACCGTCGTCTGCATGCATAAGGGGGTTAACAAAAATAGATGGATTCTTGGAGGTCATGTCATTTTTCAGCCTCACATTTGTGTGGGCGTTGGGAGTTGTCTCCTTGGGGACTGAGTGGTTACATTCAGTTTCTTTGACAGTAGACGAATCATTAACCAAATTGCGCGTGCAGCCACCGGTACTGTTAACAATACCGGTGGCTGTATGCACAAGGGAATTAAGTCCTACAGCACTGTCCGAGCAAGGTGGTTTTAGGTCCTCATTGTCTGCTTGCCTCCCTTGGATTCGACCATTTGTACCCTTGCTGTCACTTGCAGGGTTTGACAATTTATTTAGGCGGCCCTGCGATTTTGTATTTTGTTCACTGTTCCCCACAGATTCAGTCTGACCCAAGTAGTAATCAGATTGGATTTCACGAACTGTCCCGTTTATACCAAATAGTTTTAGCATTTCACTTTTACTTCGACTTTTCCTCATAAACAATGACGTAGTTGGAATGATGGCTACGTTACCAGACTGTGCCGCCTTCGTCACACCACCATTAGGAAGCTGCAAACGACTAGCTCTAGACAGTTTTGCATCAACCTGTTCCGTGTCCGTTGTGAAGGATAGTTTCAGGTTACACGCGTCTATGTTAGAAAGAGACATCTCCCCCAAACACATAGTGTCAGACTCTCTGGACAAGTAGTCGTCGCTCGGATTCTCAACCTCTAAAACGTCATAATGATCTAAGTTTGAGTAACGTCCTGCTTTGTTTGTAGTCGCTGACTTATTGCGCATCTCTTTGTTATCACTTTCCATGTTGGGTTTGTAGGCAGTGTCGTGGAAAGAATTTCCCGTGTAGGAAAAGCTGAGATTCGTCGAGAACACAAGAGTTGTTTCCGTTGAGGTGATCGGTTGAAGATCCTTTGGGGCTTTTTTGTCCGACGATGTGTCTCCGTTTGCTTGAGATACGAGAACTCTGCAAGCACCTTCACTGTGGTCACCACGCGTTGCCTCACCATCACCACCATGGTTGGAACCTTTCTGTTGTGTGCACACAGATTTGGCCCCCTTATGAATACAGCCACATGTTAAGCTGACAGTACCGTTGGCCGCATGTACGAGGGGCTTAAGTGCTTTCACTGAAGATGCAGCAAACCGGTTTTCTCTTGATGGTTTGTCTACACATGCACACACTCGGCGAAGTTCTAACGCTGACCCGCCAACTTTTCTTTGACTTCCTTCACTGCTGCCTGACTCCACAAACCCTTTCTTGGACTGTTTCTTGGTCCGGGGCCTGTCGGGATTATCGAACCAGCCCTTCCTCCATAGAACGTAGAAAATGCGACCGTACAGCGCGCCATAAGCCGTGAAGGATACGGCGAATAAACCATACATGACGCCGTGGTATAACAGCGAATAAACCGCGGGCAGCTGACGCATAATGTTGCAGTCGGTGCCGACCACTTCCGGCACGTGCGTTGCTATGGTAACCTTGCCGTTGAGGACGATCTGAGGCCAGTTGAGGGCGACGGTGAATGCTATGATCCCCAGCACAACAGCCCTGGCGTGGCTGCATGAGTAGGTGGTCAGCGGAAGGCAGATCTAGACAGACAGTACAGTATTATGCAACTTAAAGTGTATATTACAACTTCAAGGGCTCACGTGAAGCTGTTTTTCTTGCAGAAGGATGAGACTGACTAAAGTCTTGTCAGCCTCATCCTTCTGCAAGAGAAACAGATTCACATGAGCCCCTGAAGTCGCGGGGGTCTATGAAAATCTATGCGTCTAGCTTGCCGAGATTTGCTTCAGGTGGATCCAAGTGCACCGATGGCCTTTTGCGCATTAGGATGAAGGAGGGGGGGGGGGGGCGGAGGGATTACAGGTTCGGCGTAAAGGGATTGACGACGGAGAGGGAATGGAGAGGGGAGAGGAGGTGTATTGGGGGATGGGAGGGGGTTGGGCGAAAAGAGAGGAGGGGGTGGGGTGGGGGGGACTGGTGGGGGGGTGGGGGGTGGGGTGGGGGGTGGGGTCTGGAATCCCTTAACCAGATTTGCCTCTGAAACGTAGTGGTGAAAATAATATTAAGTTATTTTAAAACGACTTACCAGTAACCGGAAATACAAATCTTTAGTCTCCCCTTATCAAGCACTTGAAATATTTTGCAGGGTACGTCTTAGAAAAGACATTCAGCCTACTAGGACACCGCAGCAGGAGATGGCACTACCCTTGAACTATGCATCTCCTGCATCAGGTGCACAGCCCATACGTCGCGTAGTTCATTATTAAGGGTGTGCCAGACGTGTTAACTCATTCGCGACGTGCCGCATCCGAATACGCGTCATAAAGCCGCGTATCCGAAAGCAGCCCGTCTAGAATGTGTTAAATGTATTGGGCGTTTGCTTTTACCTTGAAGTAACGATCGCAGGCCACGCAAAGAAGCAGCAAACCCCGTGTCTGCGTTATCACGGTGGTCAGGAATCTGAAAAAAATAGACACAATCAATGCCAGAGAAACTCTACACAGAAACAGACTCATTAAAGCCCTAGAATAGGTTTAGTCCGCCTGTATACGTGGACTTATACGCCGCACTGACGTATGAACAGATGGAATGGATGCACGCATGCATGGATGGACTGGACGGACGGTTGCTTGCTATCTTACTTGCTTAATTGCTTGGTTATTTTTTTGACAAATATGTCTAAAGAAGTAGGCCCTATAAACCTATGTGTGAAAAAAATTCAAATACGTTTATTGAACTCAGTGAAAGTGTTTCGAGCGGTCTAAACTTTAGCCAGTTCAGTGCCGAGAAAAAGTTCATCACCACCCAGCTGCAAGAGGCATAGATCCTCATGAGCCCCGTATTTGCGGGGGCTCATGAGGATCTATGCCTCTTGCTAACACCTTCTAAAGTCGATGTTCCTGGGACAGTAAGGATTTTGGTGTTGAATTAAGGAAGACTGCAGAAACACAGTCTGCTTTACTGCAGAAACACAGTCTGCTTTACTGCAGAAACACAGTCTGCTTTACTGCTTTACTGCAGAAACACAGTCTGCTTTACTGCAGAAACAGTCTGCTTTACTGCAGAAACACAGTCTGCTTTACTGCAGAAACACAGTCTGCTTTACTGCAGAAACACAGTCTGCTTTACTGCAGAAACACAGTCTGCTTTACTGCAGAAACACAGTCTGCTTTACTGCAGAAACACAGTCTGCTTTACTGCAGAAACACAGTCTGCTTTACTGCAGAAACACAGTCTGCTTTACTGCAGAAACACAGTCTGCTTTACTGCAGAAACACAGTCTGCTTTACTGCAGAAACACAGTCTGCTTTACTGCAGAAACACAGTCTGCTTTACTGCAGAAACACAGTCTGCTTTACTGCAGAAACACAGTCTGCTTTACTGCAGAAACACAGTCTGCTTTACTGCAGAAACACAGTCTGCTTTACTGCAGAAACACAGTCTGCTTTACTGCAGAAACACAGTCTGCTTTACTGCAGAAACACAGTCTGCTTTACTGCAGAAACACAGTCTGCTTTACTGCAGAAACACAGTCTGCTTTACTGCAGAAACACAGTCTGCTTTACTGCAAAAACACAGTCTGCTTTACTGCAGAAACACAGTCTGCTTTACTGCAGAAACACAGTCTGCTTTACTGCAGAAACACAGTCTGCTTTACTGCAGAAACACAGTCTGCTTTACTGCAGAAACACAGTCTGCTTTACTGCAGAAACACAGTCTGCTTTACTGCAGAAACACAGTCTGCTTTACTGCAGAAACACAGTCTGCTTTACTGCAGAAACACAGTCTGCTTTACTGCAGAAACACAGTCTGCTTTACTGCAGAAACACAGTCTGCTTTACTGCAGAAACACAGTCTGCTTTACTGCAGAAACACAGTCTGCTTTACTGCAGAAACACAGTCTGCTTTACTGCAGAAACACAGTCTGCTTTACTGCAGAAACACAGTCTGCTTTACTGCAGAAACACAGTCTGCTTTACTGCAGAAACACAGTCTGCTTTACTGCAGAAACACAGTCTGCTTTACTGCAGAAACACAGTCTGCTTTACTGCAGAAACACAGTCTGCTTTACTGCAGAAACAGTCTGCTTTACTGCAGAAACACAGTCTGCTTTACTGGCACTGAACGGGTTAATACCGATGAAACATTAAACCCAACAGATGCACCTTAACTCAGTGTCTAATCTGTTAAAAAAAAGTTTGCGCGGATGTAATTAAAGGCCTCCCCGACCGCTAGACCTTCTTTCAATGGCCGAAAAAAAAAAAAAAACAACCCAAAAAAAAGGGGGTGGGGGGGTGGGGCGGGGGAGGAGATGAGGGGGTGGGTGGGTGAGGGGGCGGGGGGTAGAGGGAGAAAGCGTGTGTGTCACGACTCTCACCACTCGTCAAAATATCAAACAACGGTGGGTAGGGGGGAGGGGGGTGGGGGTTGGGGGTGGGGGGGGGGGGAGGGGAATGCACCTTGACTGAAATTGTAAAGGAAAACCGTTTGCCCGGATGTAATTAAAGGCCTCCCCGACCACGGATGTTATTAAAGGCCTAAACAACGGGAGATGAGGGGGTGGGTTGGTGAGAGTGAGATGGGGAGGGGAGGGAGGGGGGTAAAGGGAGAAGGCGTATGTGTCACAAGACTCTCACCACTCGCCAAAATATCAAACAACGGGGAGTGGGGGGGGGGGGGAGGGGGGGGGGAGCGCGTGTGTATTGAACTTGCCCAAATATCAAACAGGGAGGAGGGGGGGGGGGTTCCAAACACTTCAAAAAGGGATTTCGTTATGGCATTTTAAAGAATTTTGGGTGGGGGGGGGGGGCAGGGGAGGTGGAACACACACACACAGATCTCCCCCCCCCCCGCCCCCCCCCCCCCCCCCACCTCCCTGGGAAAGAGAAAGGCACGTTGCATTCTTTTTTTTTTAAAAAGAAGGTTTCTTCAGTGATCGTGAGTGTGCACTTTAATAGCGTTACGGGACATGGGCGCAGCTGCACGTAACAACAGTAATTTGTCTTCGAATTCGTTTACATCCATCGCCAAATTGTGGCAAAGAGATCGACCGTGACAACATATAGGTAGTACTAGGCGATTGTTTTTTGGTCCTTCCACGGTTCAGCCACGATAGATCAATGATACAGCCCGATATCCGTGGCCAAGCTGATCAGGCACAACCTTGGATAAATAAAGGTTGATCCATTGTCGATAACCTTTATGCATTGTCTCCAAACGCCACGCTAATTATACGCTACCCTTGAGATATTCCATGCACTAGCCCCTTCACTGCTAGTGGACGCAGGTTGTGTTTTTGAAATCACTGTAAATTGAACGCCAACGATAGCAGGACGTCCAAGGAAAATGGATATAAAGTGGTTTAAGCAAGAGGCATAGATCCTCATGAGCCCCCGCAACTAAGGGGCTGATGAGGATCTATACCTCTTGCAGTTAAATCGGGATTTAATTTGTCGCGACAGTGAAGGGGCTAAAACAAAGTCGATCCATCAGCTGCAATAATTATTTTCGTGGCGACCAGCAGATCGATGTTCCGGAAACCACAGCCGCCTTCGGTTTCGATTCTTAACCCGAGTGGAAACAATGGTTTAGCCTATGGCCACCTTCCGACTGAGATTGAAGGCCCCAAACAAACAGTTGGAAACCGTTGGAAATAAACAGTTGGTAGGACCTGATCTGCCCCTGATCAATAAGCTTAGTGGAAAAGGTCTTTGACTTATGCCTGTGTACTTTCCTCTTCATCTGCTGAACCCAAGCACTGGAAGCCAATGTCCTTTCGTTGCACTTGACGTGAAATGAATAAGTGCAGATCTAGCAAATGGTGCGCGTGTGAGATCAGCTACTGTCACAGAATCTGTCAAGGTTAAAACTGATGTGCAATTAAATTCGCAGACCAGCAAACAGTGTGAGCAAAGAGTGCCCTTGTATTCAGGTTTATATAATTTGGAACAGAATGTGACAGCTGTCAGCAAAACATATATTACATTTCAATAGGGCTCGGGAAGCTGACGTCATCACGCTAGTCGCGGCGGCCATCGAGGGGATTCGCGATAAGGCCCTCATAGGGAAATGATGATAATGATGTCCACTTGTAATGCGCATCCACTCCATGCTAGCAGCATGCTCAGGGTGCAAAAAAAAAACAAACAAACAAACAAACAAACAAACAAAACAAAAAAACAAAACAAAACAACTCTGGTGCCAGTAGTCCTAGAATTAAAAGTCAAGAAACAGTTGGGTCTTGAGGTGCCTCCTGAAGGTGCCAATGCAGTCAATGTCCCTCAAGGATTGTGGTAGTCCATTCCACAGCCTAGGTCCGCAGTGTGAAAAAGCCCGGAAACCAAGTCGCTTCTTTGTGTGGCTTCAGTTCAACACTTGGGGTGCAGAGTTTGGACCGGACAGCAGAACGGAGCTGCCTCGGAGGGTTATGACGTGGGACTATTTCCCGGAGGTACTCTGGTGAGTCTGGGTCATTTATAGACTTGTGAACGTGAGAATCTTGTGATCAATTCTTTGCTTGACTGGAAGCCAGTGCAACTGCTTAAAGACTGGTTTGATATGCTCCCTTCTTTTGGTTCTTGTGACAATTCTGGCGGCAGTGTTCTGAACCAGCTGAAGACGTCTGACTTGTTGCTCTGGCAGGCCCCAAAGACAGCTGTTACAGTAGTCCAGTCTGGATAGGACAAGGGCAGCGGCGACAGCATTTGCAGCTTTGGCTGTCAGGACAGGTCGTAGTTTCCCAAGGGAGCGAAGATGGAAGTAGCATCCCCTGACAACAGCACTGATATGGTCTTCCATTGTAAGACTGGCGTCGACAAAGACACCAAATCGTTGTCAGGACAATGTCAGGAAAGTCCTGACGTGTTATAGGCAATAACAGCAAGTCTTGTCATCACCGTAGGAAACCGGTAACCAGAATCTGTTTTTGTTTGTTTCCAAAGAGGAAGTAACATGAATAAAAACGTGTTGAAACACTACTTCGCTACTATCTGTAGGTTATTCTATCCTCTTAAGATGGCGGCTGACACGCCGACGCTGCTAGGCAACACGGGGAACTTCCCGAGCCCTATAGGGTCGCAGGTGTAACATTCTATTGTTTTCCCGAGACACTAAACTGGGGCGTACCCCCATCACTGCCGAGAGCAACTGAAATGCAAGAGGTATAGATCCTCATGAGCCCCCGCAACTGCGGGGGCTCATGAGGATCTATACCTCTTGATGAAACCACTTTGTATCCATGACGCCGTGAGATGGTATTAGACGTCTGCTAGCGCTAATTTAAAACCCTAATAACTAATTCATTAATGTTGTATCCATTTTGACGGCTGGGTCTCTTTGATGTTGAATTACAATGATTTCAAAAACAGTGGAAGTGAAGGGGTTGATATGCATATTTTAAATGCATTGACCTAATAATTACAAGGTGCACGTGGTAGAGGTCACATTTAACTCATTTAAGGCGCCCCGCATCAACAGCTACGAAAGTGTCGTATAGCGCTGCCGGCGACAACGCTATACAACGCTTTCGCAGCTATTGATGTGGAGCTTCCTGATTGAGTCAACTATTGACGACACAGCGCAGATCGGTCGTCGACTTGATGCTGGTGACATTTGTCAAATATCGTGTGGCTAATTTAATTTTTTTTTAAAGTGCAAACGTAGGTGTTATCTTCAATTTAAATGCAAAAAAAAAAACCCATCGTTTTGGATTACACGTCCTTTGTGAAATGAACAAATTGGAAAACAGTTAAAGGGCGTTTGTAATTCAAAACAACGAAAAGTCCTATAAAAAAAAAAATGTTAGGCCGGGTTTGCAGAAGATATCTGACCGATACAACAAGCTAAGTATCGACAAGCTAAGGTCAAAATTTGTAACCCTTTCACAGGCGATAAAAATGTAACATCACCCATGTGCAAGGGGTATAGATCCACATGAGCCTCCGCAGTTGCGGGGGCTCATGAGGATCTATGCCTCTTGCTGAAACCTCTTTGTATCCATGTTCTATTGACGGCTTGGGATCGTTGACGAATTTACAAGTTTTAAAAACAAACAAACACAATCTACGTCTACTGGCAGTGAAGGGATTAAACTTGGGAGATTTTCTCCGATGAACACATACCACTTGAGAAGACAGATCGACCACGAGAGTTTAAGGGTGGTGCTAAGCCAGTCTGGCACAACCCTTTAACCTTTATGGTCGATTTCATTGTAAATTCAACGTCGAAGATCCCCATCCGTCCAAGGAACAGGGATACAAAGCAGCTTAACCCATTCAGCCCTGACGCACTAAGGCAGGAGATGGGTCGACCATGATAATTCAAGGGTAGTGCCAGATTACTGTCGGCGCCAAGCTAATCTGGCACTAACTTTGAATTATCATGGTCGACCCATCTCCTGCACCAGGTGCATAGTCGTTAGATGACGCCTCCGAAATTTGGGAAATATGTGCGTCGGGCTGAATGAGTTAAGCAAGAGGCACAGATCCTCATGAGCCCCCGCAACTGTCTATGCCTCTTGCAATCGGCTGTTTTTCAGATTTTTTTCGGCAGTGAAGGGATTAACACGGCGCCGTGTCACAGGGTTGAAAATGTTACTAACTCACCTGAACGTTCTGCACAGGTGCTCGTTGTCGTTGTCATAAGGCCTCACGAGGTCCAGTATCTCATACGGCAGACTGAGCACGCAGCTGGCCACATCCAGTGCCGCCATGGCCAGAATGAACACCACCGCGGGGGAGGTGGTGGCACCCCCGGGGCGGGGCCTGTAGGCAGCCAGCACCAGGCTGTTGCCCAGCAGCCCCACAAGCAGCATCATGCCCAACACGCTCACTACCGCCAGGTTGATCGTGCGCTGCTCCGCGCTGATACGGGCCAGAAGGTCGCCGGTGGCAAGCACCGTTGTCATGGCAAGCTGCGTTGTTGCCGAGGTGACGGGCGTTGACGTCATGGCAACTTGCGTCGTTGTCATGGCAACGTGTGAAGTCGTCATGGAAACTTGTGGGACGTGCGTTGTTGCCGAGGCGACGTGAGAGGAGAAGGCGAATCCTGCGGCCGTGGCGTTGTCTGGAACCACTGAGACGTTCAGTTACTGTGCTGTTGGCTAGGTCGTTGTTAGGGGTGGCGGGGTCACGACCGGTGTGAAGGTCGTAGAGGACATCTGGCCTGTGACATTCACAAGGAGGCGGCTTCATCACATGAGGGGGTCAGGGCGCTGACAATCATTGCCTAATATGCTGGACAGCGCTAGACACTTGGCTCTCGCCTGCATCTTGCTGGCCTGAAATGACAGAAAAAACACCAAATACGTAATTGACGTTAACTCATTCAACCCCAAGGCCGTAGTTTCCAAATTTTGTAGGCGTCATCTAACAACTATGCACCAGTGGCAGGAGATGAATCGACCATGATAAATCAAGGGTAGTGCCAGATTAGCTTGGCGCCTGCAGGCGCCAAGCTAATCTGGCACTACCCTTGAATTATCATGGTCGATCTATCTTCTGCTGTAGTGCGTCAGGGCTGAATGAGTTAGGGGTACAAGGACTTTGATTCCGCAACGACGCATAAGTCGTTTTAGAATCAAAGTCCTTGTAAGCGTCCAGCAGTAAGATCCAAAATCACAGACCAACACAAACCAAGCTTCAGAATTTAAAAGGGGAGCTGGAGCACTCGGTGGTAGAGCGTTCGACTCTTGTCCGATAGATCCCGAGTTCGAATCCAGCTGGGGTCAAAATTTGTTCAGACCTTATTTCGGTGCACCGTCTTTGAAATCACCTTCGTGGTGGACAAAAGACTTTAAGCCCAAAACGTTTTTGAGAATTTAAAGCACAAGATATTTCTGCTATTTATGCCAGTCATTTATTACGTTTCCAAATGTGTAGAGGTCTGTGATTTTGGACCTTACGACTTTAACGTTTGCAAACGTGAAAATGACTGAATCCATAAGGTTAAAGGTCACAGTGCACCGTACAGGTCACTTTGTGAGAAGTGCAACCGCAAATATTCCGCCTATGCAGTGGTTTTCACTCGGCAACCAGACAGCTAAAGAGAATACACTCTTACGCGCCGCATCTGTCTCTGCCACAAAAACCTAAATAGACACATCTAGGGCAAGGGCCAGTTGCATGAGCTATAGCGGCGCATCTTGCTTAGTGGCTGGTGCAGGACTAAGCTCACTCATGCAACTGCCCCTGGTCCATTGGCATTTACAGTAATTTCTGAATAAAGGATAATGAATTATGATGCCGGTGCCAATTCCTGTGAGACCGATTACAACACTCTTGCTGTTTCATTTTCCGCGCTAACTGGAGAGATGTATGGAAAAGGCGTGTTTATTTTATTTATTATTTATTTATTTATTTATTTACTATGTATTTATGTCTTTATGTATTTATTTATTTGTTTATTTATTTATTTAAAGGCGCGTTTTTATTTTATTTATTTGTTTTTTGTTTGTTTATTTATTTGTTTGTTTGTTCAAAAGAGCGTTTATAACAGCATCAAATACTTGCACAGGACGCGCCTTCCCCGCATATGAAACAAGATGGGATGAACCATAACCCACAAAGTCCCTTCTATATGAGAGCTGTCCTCGCTGTCAATGATCTCAACCTTTTGTCTATGACCTGATTTTGATATTGAATTATCTCCTATTGAAAAAGTCTAGGCAGATCTGCCAATGCGTCAGTGAGTTCTATAAGGGGCGCAAGACATACGCGTCATTGATTTGTCAAACGTCATTCGTCATGACGTAAGTTTTAGTTTTTATGTAATTTTATATTTTACGTGATATGAGTTTCACTTTCGCTTCATAGGCTTGAGAAAATGGTGACAAAACTAGAACTTCACGGTACAATTTCAGTCTTGCTATAATTCGTGTGAAAGCAGGTTGACTTTATCTAGCTACATGATATACTAAGTACATGGCTCACCTGCATGCTGTTTGAAATCGCGTCGATGTGTGTGTGTGCGTGTTAGTGCGTGCGTGTGCACGCGCTCCAAACGTCTCCAAGAGGCATAGATCCTCATGCGCTCTCCGGGCGCATGAGGATCTATTCCTCCTGGAGATGCGCGCATGTTTGTGTGTGTGTGTGTGTGTGTGTGTGAGAGAGAGAGAGAGAGAGAGAGAGAGAGAGAGAGAGAGAGAGAGAGAGAGAGAGAGAGAGAGAGAGAGAGAGAGAGAGAGAGAGAGAGAGAGAGAGAGAGAGAGAGAGAGAGCCGCGCGCGCGAGAGAAAATGACGTGATATTTAGAGTATTATTTCAGAGTCTGGGTGGTGACGGAGTGTTGCCTCTTTTACGTCACCGCCACTGTCTGATTTTCTCTAGAAGTAAAGTTTTATTTTGTCTGTTTTAATTCTTTTCTGAGAATAATTAATTTTACTAAAGAAGTTGAAAGTATACAAAGCTGGCTAACGAACTCATCCAATGTTTTTCTCCAAACTAGCTATATGTAAAAGTCCAAGTAAATATGACAAAAATTACAGACTCTAATCTGGGTCAACCGACTTCCTATAAACGATTGTTTATATCTTCAATGAGACATTCAATAACATTATGCTCGGAGACTCTCTTAGCCACCCACTTAAGAAAGTATTTCGCCAAGTTTCAAGCTTGTGTGTACATAAATATCGGAGATTCTCGTACATACGCACATACGGCGCTTCGCTCCAAATGTACGTTCAGCAGCGAGGGTAGCGTAACTAGAAATGACGTAATTTTTTATCTTGTTACTTCAATTGTTAGAGGTTTAGCCTGCCCTCCTTTGACGTCATGGACATGCTATAAATTTGCCCCACTGCGACCCGTCCTAAAACCGAAGTCCCTTCTCTAAATAGAAGGGATTTAAAAACGAAACCGCAACATTTAATGTGTGGTCAGTCGGTTTAAATATGTCAAATATGGAACAGGATAGTTCAAAGATAGTGGCTGCTTTGCTTGATTGCATGCGGTACGGGTAAGATTTGCCACTGATGTGACTTGACAGGTAACAAAATAATTAGTCCAATCTGGTACCAAACTGATGGTCCAATAAAAAACTAATGTCACGCAATATTGTGATTTAAGCCAGGATCTGAAGCGCAGTCACGTTATATATGTGTACGCAGCAGCTTGAGTGCATGTCCTAAAATCAATCTGCTGCACGTCTTTGAATAAACTAATATCATCATTACATAACTACGTGACGTAGACGATGGCAACTGATTGGGCAATTGCCGAGCGGTTGGGAAATGTTTCATGGTTTACTCTTTAACCCTATGGCTGTCGGTAGCGCTTTTTGGCGAGGTGATTCCTACAGGAATCACCTCGCCAAAAAGCGCTACCGATAGCCAAAGGGTTAAACGACTCGTTTTAACTCATTCGAGACGCGCTGCATATGGATACTCGCGTAGATTGGCACGTGTCTGTATGCGGCTCTTCTCGAATGAATTAACAACATATTGCGCTCTAATACAATAAAGTCAAATTTCCAGATTGATAAGTTGTCCTTTGAGTACTACATTATGGTTAAGAAGGTAGATCGATCATGATAGCTCAAGAATGCGCCAAACTGTTCTTGCACTACCCTAGAGCTATCATGGTCAATCTACATCTTGTTGTAGGCTTAAACCTGAAAGGCCTGGATGGGTTCAGAAGAAAATGCCGTTGTAGTAAATCATTCATTAAAACTAATCAAACATATATCTGCTTGCATACATACATATATATACATATATATATATATATATGGCTCTCCATCCAGGAGTGATATTACGTTTATTTTATTTTGATTTTTTTTTAATGTTTCATGTATATTCTTTCCAACGGTAAGTTGAACACATCTTGGTAACCGTGGGCGAGCACTCTTTTGTCGGGACTGAAACAGCAGTCCATTGTTTTTAACACACATTCGTGAATAAAGGTCGTAAGATCCCTCCCTCTCTGATCCTCTCTCTCTCCGTTCATCTGTGTGTGTGTGTGTGTGTGTGTGTGTGTGTGTGTGTGTGTGTGTGTGTGTGTGTGTGTGTGTGTGTGTGTGTCTGTGTTTGTTTGCGTGCGTATAGGTAAGCGTATCCCAATGCCCAAAGAGGCCATCGGCCCGATGGCCTTTGCGCACTGGGATGTGTGTGTGTGCGCATGTGTTTGCACGCTTGCTTGCATTTGCATGTGTGTTGGCGTACGCGCATATATGTGGGTGTTATTAATCATAACGCCAGACCATACGTTGCCATAATCTCTTCGCGATAACAGCAACGACTTTAGAGCCCCATCGCTATAGCCAAGCGGTTCTAGAGTCTTAGATATGTTATCATATCATTTGGCTGAAAACAGCTGTTTCTCTATCGCTCTATTATCTCAGCAGCCTATTCCATATGTCTGAAGCACAGAGTCCCATGGGCATGTATGGCTGTTCCCATAAAGTATCAGCTAGTCCCGTTATACATCTACAGCCGTAGACTGAGAGAGTCATCCGAGTCATCCGGACTCAACTTGAAACAGGTGGTGATTAAGTAAAGGATGAACGAATAAAGGAATTTATTTCTTCAGTCAACTTCAGCTGCAGAACGCGTTTAATAGTCTCTCGCAACTTCAGTTGCACAGCGTTGCATAGTTACAAAATATGAAACATTTGACTCTGGAGGTGAAAGATGCAATATCTTAAAATTAAATTCTGTTCTGCTGTGCAGCCGCCTTAACCATTTCACGGGCGAGAAAAAGTGAACACGATCCAAATGCAAACGACATAGATCCTCATGAGCCCCCGCGACTGCGGGGGCTCATGAGGATTTGTGCCTGTTGCTGAGACCAATTTGTATCCATGCTTCTTAGACGGTTTTTGCTTTGGGTCTCGGAATGAACAAAGATTTAAGAAACAACAAACAAGGTACGTACAGTGGCAGAGAAGGGGTTAAAACGATCTGCTTCACGGCAGGTTTTGAGTGCTGAACGATCTGCTTCACGGCAGGTTTTGAGTGCTGAACGATCTGCTTCACGGCAGGTTTTGAGTGCTGAACGATCTGCTTCACGGCAGGTTTTGAGTGCTGAACGATCTGCTTCACGGCAGGCTTTGAGTGCTGAACGATCTGCTTCACGGCAGGCTTTGACTGCTGAACGATCTGCTTCACGGCAGGCTTTGACTGCTGAACGATCTGCTTCACGGCAGGCTTTGAGTGCTGAACGATCTGCTTCACGGCAGGCTTTGACTGCTGAACGATCTGCTTCACGGCAGGCTTTGACTGCTGAACGATCTGCTTCACGGCAGGCTTTGAGTGCTGAACGATCTGCTTCACGGCAGGCTTTGACTGCTGAACGATCTGCTTCACGGCAGGCTTTGACGTGTTATCAATGTTGTCTTGTCTCAAATAAGACTCACGTGGGTAGGCACACGTAACAGGTTTTCTACTGCCCCTGGTGCGAGTCGGTGGAGCTCTCCTGCGTGCTAAAAGACAAGAAGACCAAGTTCATTTTACGACATTCAACCATATTCAGCAAAGTAATTTTTGTTTTGTTTTGTAGGACACACGAAAACCTTTTTTTTCCCCCCTCTCTAAACTCATTCAGCCCGACGGCCATATTTCCCAAATTTTGGAGGCGTCATCTAATGACTATGCACCAGTTGCGGATGGATCGACCATGATAATTCAAGGGCAGTGTCAGATTAGCTTGGCGCGCTTGTAGTTGGACTGTGTTTATTTTTCTCGGCAGCAAAGGGGTTAAGACTTCATGCTGCATCAACGCGGATACAAAAACGCGTAAGAAGAAAATTTGTTTTCCTCCCTACGTCACACGACCAGTCATTTTAGCGCAAACTGTACCATGTGACCGTGATATAAAAACCCCTGTAGCGAAAAATGGCGGACGTTTTATAGCCCTCTCGATGACGCGTTAGGACCTCGTTTTTGAGTCTTGACAGCAACTCGGTTCGACAAAATAGCAGAAGAAAACGCACTAAAGTAGTCCTATTTGACGTAATACACATCCTCTGCCTTATTTTGTACGACGTGAGGAGCCAACTTAAACAATATTTCACCACTAATTACACAGCGCAAATAGCAAAAGCCTTCGCCAAATCCATCTCATCGCCATGCACCGAGCATTTTTAAAGTTCGGGCACGGAACAAAAATAGCGGCGAATGTTTTTTTTTAACCAATCAGAGACAGCAGCAAACAAAACACTGTCGTCTGCTCAGCCACCAACATGCCACAATTTCACCAAAGCACAGAACAACAAGTTCAATAACTAACACGAAAATACATACCCAGCAACACTATACACAAAGCACGATATTGCCAAAGTTCTCTCTTCACGTCACTCAACACGGGACTATCTGAAGAAAAACATCTCACGAATTTTCGAAGACTATCTGACATCATGTCAACGCTGTAAAATAAAATCTTACCTTAAAATCCATCTGAGAACTAGTCCTGCTGTTAACAACGAGCGTTTTTTCAGATATCCAAACACACATGACACTTTAGAATATAACGACGACAATCTGCTGAACACTCGAAGCATTCCCTTCAGTCATCTTGAATCTAAACTGAAGCACAAGGCACCATGCTAACGTGCACAAGCTTTCACATGGTCATATGCCGATCACTTCATCAAAAAGTTCTTAATTTTTCTGAATCACACAGCAGTCAAGAAGCACTGTCACTGTCATACTTTGACTACCTTTTGTAGACATTGCAGCTTGAATCATTCTGTACACAAGCCAAGATTAGCTTTTTACTCGCGAAACTTGCGCTTCACAGGGAATCATGCTACGTCACACTCTGTCTCGTAAAGACGGGGAATCCCCGGCAGAATATGTATATTCAATGGTGTCACCTATCCGCCACAGAAGCGGCCGTCTTCATAAACTGGATTTTTTCTAAACAATAAACGGAGGAAGACAAATACGTTATTGGTCGGAGGAGTTCGCTACACGGACCTTTGTAGGCCTGAGGGAGGTCAAAGGAATCATTGTACCCCGAAGGCCGAAGGCCTGAGGGGTTTAATGAATCCTTTGACCTCCCTCAGGCCTACAAAGGTCCGTGTAGCGAACCCCTCCGACCAATAACTTATATTGTTTTCCTCTCTACGTCACACGACCAGTCACTTTAGCGCAAACTGTACCATGTGACCGTGATATAAAAACCACTGTAGAGAAAAATGGCGGACGTTTTATAGCCCTCTCTATGACGCGTTAGGACCTCGTTTTCGAGTCTTGACAGTGAGCAACTCGGTTCGACAAAATAGCACAAAAAAACGCACTAAAGTAGTCCTATTTGACGTAATACACATCCTCTGCCTTATTTTTTACAACGAAAGGAGCCAACTTAAACAATATTTCACCACTAATTACACAGCGCAAACAGCAAAAGCCTTCGCAAAATCCATCATTTCATCGCCATGCACCGAGACATTTTCAAAGTTCGGGAAACCACGGAACAAAAACAGCTTCCGATTTTTTAAAAAACCAATCAGACAGCAATCCTTGCAAACCGACAAGACACTGTCGTCTGCTCAGCCACCAACATGCCACAATTTCACCAAAGTACAGAGCAACAAATTCAAGAACTAAAACGAAAATACACACCCAGCAACACTATACACAAAGCACGCTATTGCCAAAGTTCTCTCTTCACCTCACTCAATGCGGGACTATCTGAAGAAAAACATCTCACGAATTTTCGAAGACTATCTGACATCATGTCAACGCTGTAAAATAAAATCTTACCTTAAAATCCATCTGAGAACTAGTCCTGCTGTTAACAACGAGCATTTTTTTGGTATTCCTTTTTCCAGATATCCCAACACACATGACACTTTAGGATATAACAACGACAATCTGCTGCATACTCGAAGCATCCCCTTCAGTCATCTTGAATGTAAAACTAAGCACGAGGCACCATGCTAACTTGCACAAGCTGTCACATCGGACAGTGGTCAAATGCCGATCGCTTCATCAAAAAGTTCTTAATTTTTCTGAATCACACAGCAGTCAAGAAGCACTGTCACTGTCATACTTTAACGACCTTTTGTAGACATTGCAGCTTGAATCATTCTGTACACAAGCCAAGATTAGTAGCTTTTTACTCGCGAAACTTGCGCTGACACGGAATCATGCTACGTCACACTCTGGGAATCCCCGGCAGAACATGTATATTCAATGGTGTCACCTATCCGCCACAGAAGCGGCCGTCTTCATAAACCGTACTTTTTTCTAAACAATAAACGGAGGAAGGAAAACAAATACGTTATTGGTTGGAGAGGTTCGCTACACGGACCTTTGTAGGCCTTCGGGAGGTCAAAGGAATCATTGTACCACTCAGGCCTTCGGCCTTCGGGGTACAATGATTTCTTTGACCTCCCTCAGGCCTACAAAGGTCCGTGTAGCGAACCCCTCTGACCAATAACTTATAGTGTTTTCATCCCTACGTCACACGACCAATACTTTAGCGCAAACCGTACCATGTGACTGGGATACAAAAACCCTTGTAGCGACAAATGGCCGACTTTTTGTAGCCCTCTTTCTGACGAGTCTTGGATGCCAGTTTTGTTCAATAAAAGATCATCAAAATGGTCTAAAGTACAAAGTTATTTAGTGTTGTTCGAAACAACAGGCACACTACTGAAGACGGCAACGTCATAAAAGATTTTAAATTACGCCATAAGTCTATTATGTATAAATGTATATTCCTTTGACGTCAGTCATGGCTGTCGTGATACAGGTCGGAAGATTTCTTCTTGATTTCTTTTACGAAAATAGTGGAAGAATGAAAACAATACGTTATTGGTAGCAGGGGCTTGCCCTTTTAGACCTCCGGGAGGTCAAAGGAACCATTATACCCCAAAGGCCTTCGGCTTTCGGGGCACAATGGTTCCTTTGACCTCCCTCAGGCCTACAAAGGTCCGTGTAGCATTCCCCTGTGACCAATAACTTACAGCATCTGCGTCAACGGAGTTAGACTGGGAGTAGAAAAATGCATTTTCACGAAGTGTATCAATGTATAGTACTTTTTTCCCTTTCCTCTGCAAAATAACAGTGATAATAATAATAATAATAATACTTATAATACTACTACTAATAATAATTTTAAAATAATAATAATAATAATAATAATAATAATAATAATAATAATAATAATAATAATAATAATAATAATAATAATAATAATAATAATAATAATAATAATAATAACGAGAGCGTGTATAGCACCTTACCTCAGAAAGCACAGCTCTATATGCGCTTAACAGAAATGATAAATTACAAAACGTTAAGTACTACCAATTGAAAACAAAAATACAACACACTCTATAAACTAACGATTTATACACAACCAGACTTCAGAAAGAAGAAGAAGAAGAAGAAACTCATTGATATACATCGCGAAAAAGCATTGCTCTTCCTCCGCCTGTGGTTTTGGCAACTCCTGTTGACATCTTCGGCCCAGAAAGACAACAGCAGCTCGATTACGAGTCTCGGACCACATGTGCAGCAAATTCATTCCTCGATTGTTCATCCATAAAATGACGCAGACTGATGAGGTCAGCATGAAATGATGGAGAGAAAACGGATGTTGAATATTTTGTAGGGCACGCTTTCAACCAAGTAGGAAGATTTTTGTTTTCTGCGTCCATAAGAAACAAATATCTGGACCCCAAAATGGTTACAGCTGCTGAGCGTGTAAAATGCAAATATGCAAGAAAGAAAGAAACACGCTTAGAAAGTTGCAGGTACAGCACTAGGACAAGTGCAACGCTAGAAAGAAACTCGCTTAGCAAGAACATATACAACGCGTGTTCTAAGCGTGTACTTTTTCTTGTTGCGAATATCTTCGAAGAAAAGGGTGAGCATGGCTGTTAGTACTCAGATCTTTACTAGAGGCTGTATGCACAAGTACTTTTAACCCCTTTCCTGCCGGGGCAGGGAGAAACGCTACCCAGCTGCAAGGGACATAAACCCGCGGGGGCTCATGAGGATTTGTGTCTTTTGTCACAAGTTAGTCCTATGTTCTAAATGCCGTTTATTATTTTTGTCCCCCCTCCCTCCCCCCCCCCCCCCACCGCCCACACTTTGGTACCGGTTTCAGGCCACTTTACAAATTTCAAATACAAGCAATCAAAAATCTCTGTAACTTCAGTAGCTGAACTGGCCCTTCGTCTGTCTTGTACTGTGTTTGTCTTAAATGGCGTACATCCGTGTCTGTTACGTGAGTGTGCGTGTTGGGTTTCAGTTCGCGGCGCTTTGAGTCGATTTGCCCAAAAATTGAGAAAAAGCGCCTATATAATAACGGTATTATTATTATTATTATTAATTATTATTGTTTACATCATACTCAAGTTGTCCTCTTCACGGGAATATCAGTTAGCGTGTGGTCGTTTCAGACGCGCAATATGTGGCCACTGGCAGCGAAATGGGTTAACTGTAAGAAATAAGGTATAATATTGTCCCGAATCATGAACTGCAGGGGCGGATCAGTTACCTCGACGGGGGAGGGGGAAGGGAGGTGTGTGTGTGTGTGTGTGTGTGTGTGTGTGTGTGGGGGGGTGTTTCCAGCTTTTTGTTTGTTACCTTCAACTTGATACAAAAGGCCTCCCTGACGCTAGGCCTTGCTTCCAGCAGCCGAAAAATTGAAAAGCGGGAGGTCGGAGGGGAGGGGGAGGGGAGGGGAGGGGGAGGGAGAAGGCACATGCGTGTTAAAAGACTCTCACCATTCACCAAAATATCAAAAATAGTTTGAGGCTCATCAGGAACTATGCCTCTTGCTGAAACCACGTTGTTCCTTCTTTGACGGCTTTGACAATGACTTCAAAAGCCCAATCTGCGCCTACTGGCATTGCCGGAAAGGGTAACTGTGTGGGCGGCCTCACTTCCACTTCAGAAGATTTTAGCAATGGTTATGAAGACATAATTATGATCTGACATGTAATGCAAACGCTACTGGAGACAAGCAACACAAATAGCAATAACTCTTTTAGTCCTAGAGCCATAATTGCTCCCCTCCCCCCCCCCCCCCCCCCAAAAAAAAAAAAAAAAAAAAAAAAAAAAATCACCTGCTAAGCACATGGAGTGTCAGCTGCGCAGGTTGGATCGACAAACTGATTATTATGGTCTCAAGGTAGTGCATGATTAGCTTGGCGCCTGTCCATGCGCTGAGCTAATCGGGATTTACCCAGCAACCATGACGATTGATCTGTCTCCGGCGGCTGGCTTGAAAAAGGAAAGCTGATCAGGCACGAGGCTGAAAATTGAAACTCACAGGCACCCGTTAAGTGGGCGTTGTTATACTTCATTGTCGTGACTTTCGGAGCGAAGTCAAGCACGCCTGGCACAGAATCCCTTTATCCCGTTCAGTACCAGTTGTCAAAGACTGCGTTTCTGCAGTCTTCGTTAATTCCACACACACACACACACACACACACACACACACACACACACACACACACACACACACACACACACACACACACACACACAAATAGCTTTCCCAGGAACACGGATTCAATGTTGTGTCAGCAAGAGGCATAGATCCTCATGAGCCCCCCCCCCCAAATGCGGGGGCTCATGAGGATCTATGCCTCTTGCAGTTGGGTGGTGTTCAATTTTACTCAGGCACTGAACGCACAAGGCTTGCAATGGTATTAACTCCCTGATTGCCAGTGGACGGGAATTACCATGTTTCTGAAACCTCTGTCAGTTGAACACGAAAGAGCTTCAGCCGTTCAAGGAATATGTATGCAGAGTGGTGTCAGCAAGAGGCATAGATCCTCATGAGCCCCGCAATTGCGGGGGCTCATGAGGATCTATGCCTCTTGCAGTTAGATGTCGACAAAACTATGCGTGGAGCGGCTTGCGTTGCGGAACTCGGTTGGGAGAAGAAATTTCGTTCCCCGCCCCTCTCCCCTTCTTTGCCATTTTATTTTAATACAGTTGGTCATTCCTATTCTGAACAACTTCGGAGTCATAGGCCACTTGCGCTTAATAGGTAATAGAAGAACCGACAAAAACAAACCAGCCAACAAACGAGGCACGTGTTTCTTTTAGAATACAAACACGTGGCGATTGCTTGCGATAGCGAATTATTTTCTTTCGACGTATTAATCGAAAGTTTCTGCCATTTTTTTCTTTAAATTAAATTCGTTTTCTGTTTTACGCTTAAACCATTTCGTCTCGGTTAACTTCTTTAGTGCTGTGAAAATGTGAGGGTGAGGGAGTGGGGAGGGAGGGGGGGGGGGGCGGGGGGTCCTTTTGGCTCAGTGTGTTAGCAGTGTTTATCCCTTTGTGTGCTACAGGAATCATCGCGACAAAAACCGCTGCCGACACGCAAAGGGATAAAATATTAAGTAGTCGCAAGGACTACACGTGAAACCTGACCCACTCCTTGATGTGCGGCGCACAATTTTCATCTCGTTTTGCATCCTTTTTTTTCTAATTATATTTCTTTTCTCATTGAAAGATTGAATCTCCTAGGTAGCCTCGGGCATTATAAATTAACACATTTTGCTCCAAGACCGAAATCCTTAAATTTTGACGTTGAAATCTGAAGGCTGTATTACACTTCTGGAAACAAATGGAGCGTGATAGTTCAAGGGTTGTGCCAGAATAGCTTGGCGCCTATGGGCGCCAAGCTATTCTGGCACAATCCTGCAATTGTCACGCTCGATCCATGGCTTGCCGTTGCGTGTTGGAGTTGAATAAGTTAACTAATGTTCACCAACCATAAAATGTGCGTGCATGACTTCCATCAAATTTAAGTTATTACAGCCCGGGGCTACTTGAACCTGCACTCGAAAAAAGTATTTTTGTTTCAGCTCAGGGGCGGATCAGTTACCTCAAGGGATGGGGGGCGGGGGGGGGGGGAGGGGCTCCAACGTTTTGTTTTGGACCTTCAACCTGATACAAATGGCCTCCCCGACGCAAAATCTTGCTTTCAAGGGCCGAAAAATCAAAAAGCGTGGGGAGGAGGAGGGGAGGGGCAAGTTGGGGGGGGGGTAGGGGGGGTACAGAAGGCGCGCGTTTGTTAAGGGGACTTTGTTATAGCATTTTAAAAAATTTTGGGTTGCGGAGGGGGGGGGCGTGTAACCCCCCTAGATCCGCCCCTGCAGCTGCTCTATGTTTTGTGAGCACGATCGCCATAAATTTCTGTGTTAATGAAAAAATGTATTTGAAACTGTATCGCTTATCAGAACTTCTACATGAACAACAACAACAAAAACAACAAAAACAACAACAACACAGCACAACAACACAGCACAACAACAACACATATTCAAATCGTTCCCGAATCAACACATTCAGCCCTAACATCGAAATTGCAACTTAAAAGTTGTCCTCTAAAAACTTCAGATCAGTTCAAGAGACCATGATAGTTCAAGGGTAGTGGTGCCGTAGACTGTTACCGTTCATGCCGTGAGATGGTCTTAGTTGCCTGCTCGGCGTTAAACCCAAATAAATAACTAACCGTTTTTAACCCCTCACTGCCGAGAAAAAGTGAACACGATCCAAATGTAAGAGACATAGATCCTCATGAGCCCCCGCGACTGCGGGGGCTCATGAGGATCTATGCCTCTTGAATAGACCAAGTTGTATCCTCACCTCTTTCAACAGTTCTAGCACTACATCACCACACTCCCCACCCCAAGCTGATCGTCGTAATGTATTTTCACTATTTGTGGTACGTGAATCATTGTCTAAAGCGTGCGCATGCGTGTGCGAGTTGTGAGTGCGCGCTTAGAGTTATAATTATTATAAGATAAGCGCATTATAAATACCGTCATTATTATTATTATTATTTATCCATGTTTCTTGGGCGGTGTTGGGTTTTGGTCGCTGAATAAACAAAGAGTTCAGAAACAAAAATGTACGTACAGTGGCAGGGAAGGGGTTAAAGAACAAGATAAGATAAGATAAGCTTTATTGCCATATGCATAAACATTAGGATTTTTTTGCGGCATAACTGACGAGCGTCCATATTAAGATCAACACATAAAACATACATACATCACAATCAAGCAGACTCTAAATGTAACTAAAATGCATTTACTGTACCTTGTGGTCCGTCTGTGAACACATCGTTTATATTGTACGCCCCCCTGAAAGACTGTGATCACCATACGAATCAGCGAACTCGAACCTAATCCAGAGAACAGAACGATCACACAAATTGAAATCACTGACTCAAAATTACAAGTTACAAGAAACTCCGTCGACACATTTGAACAACAACTGCACCCTAGTACACACGAAATCGGGTGCATTTATCACAGCATAAATCATCCAACAAGACCACAACTTAGCAGATCAAACTCTACAGCTGTTTAATTATGTTCGTTCCTGTTCTTTACGTCTTGTCATACTCGTCGCTTCCGGTCTTCTCAAAACTCGTGAGCAAAGTGAAGTCAAGCTATTTTAACGCTCCAATAACTGAATGAGGCCTCAGCGTTGCATTAATGTTTCAGTCGCTGAATCGTGAATGAGCCTCCGTTTAAACGGATAGTTCTTCAATCATTCAGACACTAGAAACGTGCGCGTGGCAAACGTAATCTGTCTAGCGGTACCCGGCGCACAGACCCGCAATGAGACAACGTGAATGATCGGGTCTTCCGTTTGAGCGGGCCAATAGTCAGCGAAGATGACCTAGCCGCCAGATAGATGCTGAACAGAACAGCATGAGAAACGCGTACAGTTACTGAGCCACTTTAGTAGTCTGCAAGAGGCAATGCAGGGGTTCATGAGGATCTATGCCTCTGAAACCTCATTTACGTCTATTTTCGTAAGAGTTATAGGGGAGACTAGTGATTTTGGCGTGCACACATGCGGTGTAGCAAAGCCAAGGCGCATACACGCAGATTATTGACGGAATTCACCACGCGCCGTGGGATCGTGTGAAGCCGCAGTGTGCGGCCTTCAGCAAAATCCAAGCAGTTTTATTGTTTGAAACTTTGCTAATTTGCATTTTAGTCGCCTGTAATTCCTTCAACTGCCAACAGACGTCAGGTATGTTTTTGTAACATTGGCAAATTCAACGTCAAATAACCTCATCAGTTCATCCAAGGGATGTGGATTTCAATGGAGCCACCTGGACACTAACTGTACAACCGTATTACAAACGTGCTTGCTGGAGTGATCGAGACGATTAACTCATTACATCCTGAGGGTGAAATGGTTAATTTGTTTAGGGATCTTTTGAGGTCAACGTACGTCACAGTTTTGGAGACAGATCGACCATGATAGTTCAAGGGCGGTGTCAGAATAGCTTGGCGCCTACATGCGCCAAGCTATTCTGACACCACCCTTGAACTATCATGGTGGAGGCGCCAAGCTATTCTGACACCACCCTTGAACTATCATGGTCGATCCACATCCTGTCGTAGCATGTTACGGCTTTATGGGACAAGCGAACGGTCAGTGTATTCAGCTTTGGGCCGTCAACGCTGTCAATTGACACTTGATTTAGAAACGATTCCCATCATCAACTCTTCACGTCTACGAGGAACCCGGTATAGGAAGTAAAAGAGTCCCACTCCGGTATGCAAAATCACACCGTCAAGGTGCCGAAAGGACTAAAGACGGTTAACCCCTTAACTGCCCGGGCAAGGCGAACGCTACCCAGCTGCAAGAGACATAAACCCTCTTGAGCCTCCGCAGTTGCGTGGGCTCATAAGGATTTATGTCGCTTGCGAGTCTTGTGTTCTTTGTTCCTATTTTGGGTGTTCCTGAGATTTGTGTTTTTCACGCGAAAGTCGTCAAAATGTGTAGTGGTCTCAGACGCGAAATTCTTGATCACTGGCAGCGAAGGGGTTAAACCGGCGCCACGCCAGATATGCAAACCCCTGCCGTCAATGATGTTCTTGTATTGTAACGTGGGTGGGGGTTTGTCTGTTATTTTCTATCCCCAGTGTTCGGCTTATGCATAGTACCTGTTACCGGCTATTCATGTTCAGCGCTCGCCGACGCTGCTGAGCACACCCCTCCCGCCCCACGCCCCCTCCACCCGCCCCCCCCCCCTCCTCCCAGGCTATCGCAAAGCGTAGATCGACAGCCCGCAAACATCCTGAAGCCATGCCCTTGATAGTCTTCATAGCAAAGCACCCAGTACGCAAAAGGGTTTCGAGCAGACGTCGGCCGAAGTGGGGCCGCACTTTTAGTAGACGTCAGCCCAAAGGCCCCCCTCGCTCACTAGGTAATTAATTAATGGATTTAAGGGACTGTATACCTGACGATTATTCCGATAGGGTCAAAAGTCCAATCCGCGCAACTAATCACGATTAGCCGTCGCTGTCATTCATCATTCTGTATGACGGTCTACAGGAGAAGGTGGGCACGAGCATGATTTAACTCATCTCAGACGAGCCGTATCCGGATGCCACGCGGCGTACAGCCGCTAAATCGAACACAACACGTGTCGAAAGTGTGAAAAATTCCATCACTCATTCAGTAGCTGCGAAAGTAGGCAACGCTATACGATACTTTCGCAGCTACTGGTGCGGGGCCCCTTGAATAAGTTATACGACACTTTCGCAGCTACTGATGCGGGGGCGCCTTGAATGAGTTAATCTCAGTTTCTGTTTTCGTACGCCTATTAGCACTGGCACCTATGATTTAAAAACAAATACTGATAGGGTTCAACCAGAACAGAAGAACAAGTTCAGAGAAATTTCAGTGTGACCTAATTTAATACATAGCGTTTTTGTGTTTCAGGAAAGTAGAGTCATACGAACATTCTTTTGAAACTTCTCTTCTGTTCAGGCACCTAAGATCGAAACTCAGATAAACAGTATTGTTACAACAACAACAACAGCACCACCCCCCCCCCCCCCCCACCCAAAAAAAAAATAAAATTAAATTAAAAAAAAAATCTTGATTCTATTTTTTTAAAAAAAGGTTTAAGACATTCAATCAAAATTAGATCTATCTGTCATTCATCGTTACAGGCAACGGCTGAGACAAGAATGATTTACATTCATCACTTTATCTCGAGTTCGCTTTCTTTTCCCTATATCTGAAATAAACTGATTTTTTTTTTCAAAATGAAAAACAAAACAAAACAAACCTTGTCACCCTCTGCCTGTGTGATGATCTATATCCTCGATGTATCAAGATGTGTCCAGTTCTTTGAATTAAATTAGGCACATCAGTCTGGCTTCTGGGAATTCAATTATCGGTGCAAAAACGGCTCGGAAACTTGAGCTGTGTGCGTTTAGGTTCAAAAGAAATAGAAGATAATAAAACTTACTCAGCTCTGTCACGCTACAGCAAGATTAATCTATCGATCAAGATTAAAAAGAAGTACCCAACGGAGAAAGAAACACGCTTAGAAAAGCCAGTTACAACACAATGTATTATTATTTTGGCTAAATACCCTTTTTCAAAATAGACAAATGAGTTGCCACATTCCTTTTGCTATAAATGAAGATAAGCAGCGACTGATCTCTATATTATGTTTGTTTGTCTATTTTGAAAAAGAGCATTTACCCAAAATATTAATAAATTGTGTTGTAATCGTCTTTTCTAAGCATGCTTCTTTCTCCGTTGGGTACTTCTTTGCATTTTACACGTATGGCAGTCACCTTTTTTTAAAATCTGGATTGCGTATTATTCTTTTTATCGATCAAGATGCATTGATTGATTTGTATGTCTTCAACAACGTGCAAGCGGGGTTGAATATATCAAGACGACCATGATAGTTAAAGGTATTCTGGGCGCCTCCAGGCGCCAAGTTATTATGGCACCACCCTTCAACTATCATGGTCGATAGTTCTCATGAACTGTTGTGTAGCCTTAAAAAAAAAGAAGATAAGAGAAGAAGAAGAAGAAGAAAAAACCCGTAGAGCGTAACGTCTTTTGTCCACCACGAAAGTGAATTCAAAGACGGGGCACCGAATAAGGTCTGGAAACAATCTGACCTGGAATTGAACTCGCACCCTTTCGAACGAGAGTCGAACGCTCTGCCATGTGAACCACCCAGCTCCCCCATAAAGCCTTCAAGGACACGTTGATCTCAGTTGGGGAATTTCGACGATGGTGTTAGATTGTTCGACGCTTGGTCAAAAGGGCTGTGTTTTCGAAACCCTGGTGGGGGTCAAAATTTGTCCAGACCTGATTCAGATCCCCGTCTATGAAATCATCTTCGTGGCGGACAAAAGAAGTTAAACCCTACACGTCTTAAAACCTTTAAACTTCCCCCCCCCCCCCCATAAGCCTATTAAAGAGCCTCTAGGTAGTCTCAAGCACGTCCTTTATTTGGACACATTTACGAGTTCTTTATGACCTTGATGCACGCTTTTTTTCTTGGGAAGGAGTGAGAGGTGAGAGGGGTCTCGATTAACCCATCGTTTCCCAAGGTAGAAATCTGCAAATTTTGGAGTTGTTATGTGAAGACTGTATTACAATTCAGGAGACAGACCAACCATGATAGTTCAAGGGTGGTGCCAGAATAGATGGTGTGTACAGACGCCAAGCTATTTTGTCACCAGCCTTGAAATAACATGGTCGAGCCATATCCTGCTGTGGTGTGTCGGGGCTGAATGAATGAAGTCCTATTGTTGATCTGATTTCGTTGTCTTTCGTTCATTTATTTCAACTTACTGACATTTATGTATTCATATTTAATTTACGTCGTCCTGGGTTCATTACGTGTTCTTACTGCCCTCTCGTTAGTTATATAAGATAAGATAAGATAAGATAAGATAAGATAAGATAAGATAAGATAAGATAAGATAAGATAAGATAAGATAGAACTTTATTGCCATATGTAATAATACATTAGGAAATCGTTCCGGATCTGCGCAAAATAAAAAGAAGAACATAAAACACATCAAAATATAGTTAAGCTGCTCACGTGCACACACACACACACACATTTACTCACATATACCCGCATGCCTTAAACTATTGTGGTCTAAACGTAAAGGCAATAAACACGATTTCAAAGTGACACAAATCACCAAAGACATATCGTAATATAAAAACACATCACTTGCATCATAGATGAAGTATTATGCTGATAGCTGGACAATACTGTAAATACATTACATGTTTACAGTAAACAGTGGGACGGATGGGTCAGTTTGTTGTTGTTGTTGTTGTTTTTTGTTTGTTTCTCACCAGTCATTAAAAGTATTGACAGCGGTTGGGTAAAAAAACTGCTTTTAAAACGACTCGTGCGTGTTCCGATCGCTCTATAACGGCACCCGGATGGCAGCATCTCAAACAACTCATGGGCTGGGTGGAAATCATCTCGGAGGATGGATCTAGCCTTCTTTTTTAGCATTCTTTAGTGGAAGAGGGACTCCAAAGCGGGCAAATCGATACCTATGATTTTAGATCCAGTTTTTACTACTCTGTTTAATTTGGATCGCTCTTTCTGTGTGGTGCTGCCAAACCAAACGGTCAGGGAGAAGGTCAAAATACTTTCAATAACTGCCCGGTAGAAGTTGGTCAAAATTTGTCTGCTGACGCCAAACGTTTTAAGACGTCTGAGAAAATACAGTCGTTTTGCTGTGATTTTTTTCACTAAAGAATCAACGTTTTTCTCCCATTTAAGATCGTTTGAGATATGGGTGCCGAGAAACTTAAAACAATCAACAATTTCAACATGGCTATCATGAATAGTGAGGGGAACAATGTCACTTTTGATTTTCCTGAAATCCACGACCATTTCTTTGGTTTTAGGCACATTCATGTCAAGGTTATTGTCAGAACACCAGCCAACAAGTTCATCTACCCTCTCTCTGTAGGCTGTTTCATTGTTGTTTAAAATAAAACCTTCAACTGTCGTGTCGTCAGCAAATTTAACTGTAAGGGAGTTATCATCAGTTGATGTACAATCATGGGTAAAAAGAGAATATAACATAGGGGACAAAACACAACCTTGGGGTGCACCCGTGCTCAGTGTGACGGGCTTAGAAAAGCGACTACATGAACCAGATGAGTTGTTACATCCACCTGACTGCCGACTCCCTCGGTCTGAATGCTGACTGCACGGATCAACTCTGACTACCTGAGGTCTGCCTGTCAGAAAATCGTTGATTTCAATCGTTGATATCAAAGACGTTATTAACCCATTCAGCCCAGACGCACTACCACAGTAGATGGGTCGACCATGATAATTCAAGGGTAGTGCCAGATTAGCTTGGCGCCTGTCGGCGCCAAGCTAATCTGGCACTACCCTTGAATTATCATGGTCGATCCATCTCCTGCAACAAGTGCATAGTCGTTAGATGACGCCTCCAAAATTTGGTAAATACGTGCGTCGGACTGAATGAGTTAATAACGTTGAAATAAGGTCATTTCCGTCCTTGTTAACTTCATTCATACGTTATGTTGATTTGTATGTATTTCATTATGGTAATTTTAGCAAGGACATGATTGAGGAAAGGACTATGTGCCTACATCGTTTATCCTTGGAAAATAGTGTGTGTTTATCGTTATCGTTATCTCTTCCTGGCCGCTTTAAGTCTTCTCTTGACGTCTTACGTCCTTCTGCTGACCTAACATTGATTGACGTCCCTGTTGCTGTATCCAGGCGGAGGAGGTGGTCGGGTGTTCAAGCTAGGGGTGCTCTTGACACGGGATCCGTTTGCTCTTGCGGCCACTAGCTAGGAGTTGGCGATCAATGCATGTGCACCTTGAGGGGTCGAGATGTCCTGTAATGATGGCTATTTCAAAACACCTGTCATCTCTCTCTCTCTCTCTCTCTCTCTCTCTCTCTCTCTCTCTCTCTCTCTCTCTCTCTCTCTCTCTCTCTCTCTCTCTCTCTCTCTCTCTCTCTCTCTCTCTCTCTCTCTCTCTACACAGACGGGCGGCCAAAATAATCTGTCCTGATACACGCCTAACCACAGAAGAGAAGCTCACAAAAGCAGGTCTCCCGCCTCTTCAAGATCATTTCCAATATAACAAAGCAATTTTTATGTTCAAAGTGTGGAAGCGCAAAACACCCGAGTACATCTCCACTTTGTTCCGCAAGTCTGAGTCCAAGCTTGGAAACATCAGAAAGCTTTTCATAGTCCCAAAACCAAGGATCGATCTATATAAACCAGCTTATCCTTCTCAGGGACGCACATCTGGAATGCTCTTCCCGACCATGTAAAATCCGCCTCCTCGCTTGCTAGTTTTAAAAAAAGAGTCTCTGCAAGTATTTCGTGGATCACTCGTAGGGCCTAGGGATGCCTTAACTACATATATTATATGTCTCTTTCTATGCTGGGTCCAATTTATTCCCAATTAAGCCTGTTATCCTTTTCGTTTATCATTTGAACTACTTAGTTGTGTGTGTGTGTGTGTGTGTGTGTGTGTGTGTGTGTGTGTGTGTGTGTGTGGGGGGGTGGGGGGCAGGGGTAGGGGGGAAGGGGGGGGGAAGGGGGGTGTCTGAGAGTTTATGAGTATGTCTGCCTATGTGAATAGTGTTGTTAATTGTTTGTAAGTATTATTTTTTACTTATATGCATGCGCATGTGTAGATAGTTTTGTAGTTGTTAGCAACGGCAGGTTTGTAAAATGGCTGTCTCAATGACAATGTCAATGCCTTAACCGTTGTAAAATAAAGTTTCATTGATTCTCTCTCTCTCTCTCTCTCTCTCTCTCTCTCTCTCTCTCTCTCTCTCTCTCTCTCTCTCTCTCTCTCTCTCAAGTGCCAACACCGCCCATTTGCAAGAAGCAAAGAACTTTAAAAGCCCCCGCAGATGCCTCTTGCTGGGCTGAATCATATTCGGGTTCCTCCGGGTGGACGGATGGCGTTATTAGGCCCTGAAATGGACAAGTGTGTGTGTGTGTGTGCGCGTGCGCGCGCGTGTGTGTTAATGTGTGAGTGCGTGCGTGCGTGCGTGTTTGTGTGTGTGTGTGTGTGTGTGTGTGTAAGAGAGAGACAGACATAGACAGAGACAGCTTCAACCGATAGTGAGGCTAGCGCTGTGAATTGTCAGTACTCAACCAAGGGATCACAGCGCTGGACAGACACAGTTAGATCCCTGCCCCGCCTATCAGGCACCAATCGCCAGCCACAGAGAATACGCAGTATAGATAAGACATCATTTCATTCTATAGAAGGATCAGGTCTTTATAACCAGTCTTTCCGGAACTAGGAAGAGCAGAGAACATACATACTTAGACATAGACAGACAGACAGCGAAGAGAGAGAGAGAGAGAGAGAGAGAGAGAGAGAGAGAGAGAGAGAGAGAGAGAGAGAGAGAGAGAGAGAGAGAGACAGACAGACAGACAGACAGACAGACAGACAGACAGACAGACAGACAGACAGACAGACAGACAAAGACAAAGAGACAGAGAGACGGAGAGGGTTCAAATATTTAGAGAGCGGACTGGCCGCGTATTAGGGAAAGGTCATTTGCTTCTTTTGCTCAATTAACAATGATACGGGGATCTGAAAAAGTCAGGAAGTACAAACAGTGTGGGTCGGCTGGTCATCGCGGCAACGTGTCTTCACCACGGAAGACAGCCCGAATATACTGCACAGGACGTGCACGCAAAAGTTGTAACAAGATGAGGATTTCATCCCAAAGTCTACAGCATTGTTTTGGAGCTCAAATGCGTTTATCGTTTAGGAACATTCAGAGTTCTTCATATTTTTAAGCTTTTTAAGCTGATCAATTTCCCTCCTCTCTACGCCAACCTTTGATCAACACACACGTCGGCGCACACAAAATGACGACGGACACACGGCGCTTCCCGCCATTAGTACGCTCTGTGGGTTCGTATAGCGACGAGAATCCATCTCCTTCTACTCTAACCCACCCTGTGATCCACACACACTGGCACAGAAATAAAGACTGACGGACACACGGCGATTCCCGCCATTCGTAAGCTCTGTGGTCTGGCGTAGCATAGCTATTCTGAAGAAGAAGAATAGGACGAGCAGCGAAATGACGTCACTTCAAGCTTCACGTCATTTCATCATTAGTCCCACGACGCCGTGTTAATATTGACGACTCGATGTTATACGTCGCTTGTCGCAGTGCTAACATTTGACGTATTAGAGGATCAAACTTGGCAATTTTCTTGCTGATTTTCACGCCTGGGGCTTGCAGGTCACAATTTTGACCTAATCCTACCCCAGGGCCGGGACAAACAGCAGGCTTGTGCAAACAATGTTATGAAACATCATGCGAGTATTAATGAGAAGATTCTTTTTCGTAAAAGAAAAATTAAAGTTATGTTAGCTGTTTTACAAATGACTCCGAAAAAGTGTTGCAGAACATTGTCTGATTTTCACACCTAGGGCATACAGGTCGCAATTGACCTAATCGTATCCGAAAGCCGAGACAAACTGTAGGCTTATGTAAATACCCTATACGAAAAATCATGTGATTATTAAGGAAAAGATTGTTTTTTTCGTAAAAAAAAGATTTAATTGTTTTAAGATTAACCCATATAACTCGTGAAATTAATCCCAACAAGATGGGATAAACCATAAACCACAAAGTCCCTTCTATATGAGAGCTGTATTCGCTGTCAAGGGTCTCTACCTTTTGTCTTTGACTTGATTCGGATGTTGAAATATCTCCTTTTGAAAAAGCCTCGCAGATGTGCCAATGCGGCTTAGTGAACTCTATAAGGGGCGTGCGCAGTACATACGCGTCATTGGTTTGCCAAACGTCATTTGTCATGACGTATTTTTGTTTTTACGTAATTTTTTTTTTATCGTGATATGTGTTTTGCTATCGCTTCAACTTTTGCGAAAATGGTGACAAAACAAGAATTTCACGGTACAATTTCAGTTCTGCAATAATTTGTGTGAAATCAGGTTGACTTTAATTAGCTACATGCTATACTAAGTACACCTGCATGCTCTTCTGAAAGCGCGTCGATGTGAGTGCATGCGGCGTATGCGTGTGCGTGCGTGCATGCGTGCGCTCCAAACATCCTCAAGAGGCATAGATGTTCATGCGCCCTCGGGCACTTGAGGATCTATGCCTCTTGGAGATGCACGTATAGTGTGTGTGTGTGTGTGTGTGTGTGTGTGAGAGAGAGAGAGAGAGAGAGAGAGAGAGAGAGAGAGAGAGAGAGAGAGCGAGAGAGAGAGAGAGAGAGAGAGAGAGAGAGAGAGAGAGAGAGAGAGAGAGAGAGAGAGAGAGAGACAATGACAATGACAATGAATCTTTATTTTCCAAGGATAAAAAGATTTAGGTCTGAAGACCTTTCTTCCATCTTGTGCTTTCTAAACTACTTACACAAACACTCACGGGGCCGCACGCACTGACACACCATTATGCGCCCAACAAAGCGGGTCATACTGGCTGCCCCCCTCGAACAGTTGCCGCTCGAAAGCGACAGCAGGGATACATCCAGTGTGTAGGCGATCATATACAAAAACATCATAAACACACTTAATACACGTAATAAGATATACATGCGCTACCATCTAACAAATGTACCATAAGATCACAAAAAACAACAACAACAACAACAATCAGATAGACAAATTCAAAATACCACGTCATTCTAAGGCAAAGGCAGTTTACGCTTGCATTTGTAGCAAATGGTGATGAAGCCGTGTCTTGAAAGCATTTATGGTCGTGATAGATTTTATTTCTTTGGTAGTAAATTCCATTCTTTGGCTGCTGAATATGACAAGGACGATTAAAAAATGTCAAGGCGGGGCCTAGGCACTACCAGGTCGTTCCTCAGCGTCGGGTACGGAGTGTGGGGAGCCTTAAAGAGAGCAGCGAGATATCCAGTGGATTTTGAAAGAGTGATCTTACGCATAAATACACATTTATTGAATAAAATGTGCTTACGAAGGAGCAACATATTTAATTTTGTTAGTTTATCGTCGGTAGTCAAAGGGGAGTGGGAATCTTTTAGGATAAGCTTTGCCGCACGTCTATGAAGTGAATTTATTCTTTTTAATCTTTTTAATGAAATATCGCTGCATCCATCCCATAATGTCGATGCGTAATCTAGATGGGATTTTATGTGTGCATTATAAAGCAACTGCCTGGTTGAAACGTCGGTGAATTGAACCAGTTTAGATAACAGATATAGATTTTTTTTGACAAAACCTTACAAATAGAATTAGTATGCGAGTGAATAATAATAATAATAATTACGGTATTTATAATGCGCTTATCTTATAATAATTATAACTCTAAGCGCACACTCACAACTCGCGCACGCATGCGCACGCTTTAGACAATGACTCACGTACCACAAACAGTGAAATACATTACGACGGTCAGCTTGGGGTGGGGAGTGCGGTGATATAGTGCTAAAACTGTTGAAAGAGGTGAGTTTTGAGGGCGGACTGGAAGGAGGAGAGAGAGTGTTTCTGACGGAGAGGGAGTGGGAGAGTGTTCCAGATGGATGGACCGTAGACGGAGAAGGAGCGGGGACCGAAAGTGTTAAGTTTGGTGCGAGGGATGTGGAGGCGGAGAGGGTCGGAGGCAGAGCGGAGGGAGCGGGAAGGTGTGTAGGGGTGAAGTAAGTTGGAGAGATAGGCAGGAGCGCAGTTGTTCAGGGATTTGTAGCAGAGAGACAGAACTTTGTATTGGATGCGTTGGGGGATGGGGAGCCAGTGAAGGAGTTTGAGCAGGGGTGTGATGTGGTCGGATTTTTTCTTTCTGAGGACGAGGCGGGCAGCATTGTTCTGGACGCGTTGGAGAGTGAAGATGGTGGAGTGAGGGAGACCGGAAAGGAGAGAGTTGCAATAGTCGATGCGAGATAAGATGAGAGAGACAGCAAGTTTGGTGGCAGCTTCGGTAGTGAGGTATTTTCTGATCTGACTGATGCGGCGAAGGTGGAAATAGCATGCCTGGGTCGTGGCGGAGATGAAGTTGGTCATGGACAGAGAGGAATCGAGGATGACGCCGAGGTTCTTGGCCGAGTCAGAGAGGGAGATGGGGGTGCTATCGAGTTGAAGGTGGAGAGAGGGAGGGAGCTGGGAGAGTTTTTGGCGAGTGCCTACCAGCATGGCTTCCGTTTTGTCGTCGTTCAGTTTCAGCTTGTTTGCTGTCATCCAGTTTTTCACGTCTTTGTAGCAGTCAGCCGTGCGAGTCAGTAGTGACTGAGTGTTGTCGAGTTTGTCTTTGTCTTGCAGTTGTGAGTCGTCAGCGTAGAGGTGGTGGTGTATGCGGTGAGACTGGATGATGTTGGACAGAGGAGAGGTGTAGAGTGTGAAAAGGACCGGGCCCAGGACGGATCCCTGTGGAACTCCGCAGGAGAGCGTTACCGGGTTGGAAGAGACGCCGTTGATGGTGACGGACTGCTGTCTGTCAGAGAGGTAGGAGAGAAACCAGGAGTGAGCAGAGTCAGTGATGCCGAAGGAGTGGTGGAGTCGGTGGAGGAGGATAGAGTGGTCTATAGTGTCAAAGGCGGCAGAGAGATCGAGTAGTGTAAGAAGGGAGATGTTGCCAGAGTCAGTGGAGAGAAGCAGCTCGTTTAAGATATGTAGAAGGGCTGTTTCAGTGCTGTAATGTTTGCGATAGGCAGACTGGAATGGACTGAGGAGGTTGTTGTCGGTGAGATGGAGGTTGAGCTGGTTGAGAACAACCTTCTCAAGAAGCTTGGACAGGAAAGAGAGATTGGAGACTGGGCGATAGTTCTTGAGTTCGTGTGGGTCGAGGTTGTGTTTTTTGAGGAGAGGACGGACGATGGCGGACTTGAAGATATCGGGGACGGAGCCGTTTTCTAGAGATGCGTTGATGATGTCGGTAATGAAGGGTAGAAGTTTTGGAAGGCCGTCACGGTAGAGAGAAGCTGGGAGGGGGTCAAGTTCGCAGGTTTTGAAGGGCATGGACTTTATGGTCTTGAGGACTTCATCCTGAGAGACGGTGCGGAAGGACGAGAGGGGAGTGCCGGAAAAGGTGGGGTCGGGAGGGCAAGGCGGAGGAGGCAGGGTGTCGAGTGTGTCGCGCAGATTTTGGATTTTGTCCGAAAAATAGGTAGAGAAAGCAGACGGGAGTTCTTCTTTGCTGTGTGTGTTGGGGAGAGGAGAGTCTTTAGAAGTGCCTAGGAGTGTGTTCATGGTGCCGTAGAGGGTTTTGGAAGAGGTGGATTCCAGGATTTGGTTTTGAAGGTGTTTGCGTTTAGATTCGGAGATCATTTTGCAGACTTTGGATCTGGTTGTTTGGAAGATCTGTCTGTGAACGTGAGGTCAGATGAGCGCCAGAGGCGTTCCGCTTGTCGGCGCTCGCGCTTGGCCTCAGCTATGTCATCAGTGAGCCAGGGGGAGGGGAGTCGGTTGGGTATGGAGCAGGTGGTGACAGGGGCATGGGTGTCTAGAAGTTTTCGAAGGGAGGAATCGAAATGGGATGCAAGATCGGGAGAGGGGGTGGGGTCCGAGAGAAGGTCGACAGCTTCGTCGAAGAAGCTCTCGCGGTTGACAGATTTTAGTTTGCGGCGAGAGACAACGAGCTTGGTTTTTTTCGGGGGAGGTAGATTGAGGGAGACGAGAATAGCGAAGTGGTCAGAGGGAAGCACAGAGGAGGTGTCAGAGTCGAGAAAGAGTTGATCGGAGGTGCGGGTGATGATCCAGTCGAGGGTGTGGCCAAGTCGGTGCCAACTGAGGTGGTCGTCTACAGTGACGCCAAGCAAACGATGTTCTCTAACTTGCGCCATTGGTTGCTGTTCAAGGGAAAGTTTGACTGGCAGCGGGCTTAGCTGATGCTTTTGCCTTGTTGTCACAAGCATACATTCCGTCTTTGATGGATTTGGAATCATGGAATTAGTCTGGCACCAATCAAAGACTTCATTTATTGTTTGCTGGAGTGAACTAGTGATTGTGGGCACGTCTGGCGCAGATACATCCGAAGTTGCATCATCTGCAAATAAGCTACAGGTAACGTCAGGTTGTGAGATATGTAAAGGTAAGTCATTATGTAAAGTGTGAACAATAAAGGCCCGAGAACAGATCCCTGGGGCACGCCATGCATAATCAGCCCCTCAGAGGACGATTTGCCATTTACGCTGACATACTGTCGTCGGCCTTCAAGGTAGGATTTAAAAAAAGATACAGCTCGGTAACTTACGCGGTAGACTGACAGTTTTTCGGTAAGGAGGGTATGGTTAACTAAGTCGAAGGCTTTGGTAAAGTCTAAAAAGATCACTCCAGTCAACAGTGCTTTGTTTATTGATGTGAGCCAACGATCCGTTAAATGTGAGAGAGCTGTTTGACAAGAGTACCGAGGTCGAAATCCTGACTGTCAGGGATGAATAAGGTCGTGTGTGTCAAAAAAGTGCTGTAAGTGTTTGTGCATGTGCTTTTCTATGGGTTTTGAAAGTGAAGACTAGATAGAAATTGGTCTGAATTTATTGGAATCTGTAAGATCTCTGTTCTTAGGAAGCGGAATAACTTTGGCTTTTTTTTTTTTTAGATCAGAGGGGAATTCGCCACTCTCGATACAACGGTTGTAGATGTAAGTTAAAGACTCTACTATGAAAGGTAGTGATAGTTTTAACACAGCATTACTAATTTCATCAGAGAGAGAGAGAGAGAGAGAGAGAGAGAGAGAGAGAGAGAGAGAGAGAGAGAGAGAGAGAGAGAGAGAGAGAGAGAGTTCGGCGCGCGCTAGAGAGAATTACCTTATATTTACGGTATTATGTCAATGTCTGCGTGGTGACTGAGTTGCCTCTTGTACAATCACCGCCACTGTCTAGAAGTCAAGGTTTTTTTTTAAAAAGTCCCTTCTATATATATATATATATATATATATATATATATATATATATATATATATATATATATATATATATATATATATATATATATATATATATATATATATATATATATATATAGAAGGGACATTTTAGGACGGGTCACGGTGGGGCGAATTTAATAGCTTGTTATTGATTTTAAGGCGGGCAGGCCTAAACCAGCCACAGTTGAAGTTACAAGATAAAAAATACGTCATGTCTAGTTACGCTAACCTCGCTGCTGAACGTACATTTGGCGCGAAGCGCCGTGTGTGCGTATATGTATGTATGTATGTATGTATGTATGTATGTATGCATGCATGTGTATGTATGTGTGTGTGTGTGTGTATGTATGTATGTATGTATGTATGTATGTATGTGTGTGTGTGTGTGTGCGTATGTATGTAAACAAGAGAATCTCCGAAATTTCTGTACACACAAGCTTGAAACTTTGCGAAATACTTTCTTAAAGGGGTGGCTAAGAGAGCCTCCGAGTATATTGTAATTGAATGTCTCATTTAAGACATAAACAACCTTTTATAAAAATTCGGTCGACCCAGATTAGAGTCCGTAATTTTTTTTGTGATATTTAATTGAAATTTTGGATATAGCTAGTTTGGATAAAGACATTGGATGAGTCCGTTAGCCAGCTGTGTATCCTTTTAACGTCTTTAGTAAAAATTAATTCTCTTCAGAAAAGAATTAAAACAGTAAAAAAAAAAAAAAAAAACTTGACTTCTAAAGAAAGTCAGACAGAGCAGGTGACGTAAAAGAGGCAACTCCGTCACCACGCAGACATTGACATAATACTCTTAAATATAACATAATTCTCTCTAGCGCGCCGCTCTCTCTCTCTCTCTCTCTCTCTCTCTCTCTCTCTCTCTCTCTCTCCTCTCTCTCTCTCTCTCTCTCTCTCTCTCACAGACATGCACGCATCTCCAAGAGGCATAGATCCTCATGCGCCCGGAAAGCGCATGAGGATCTATGTCTCTTAGAGATGTTTGGAGCGCGCGCGCATGCACGCACTAACACACACACCCACACACACACACACACACACACACACACACACACACACACACACACACACACACACACACACACACACACACACACACACACACATCGTCGCGCTTTTAGAAGAGCATTCAGGTGACCCGATATAGCTAGTTTGGAAAAAGACATTGGACGAGTTCGTTAGCCAGCTATCTATCTATCTATCTATATCCCGTAGTCTTGCCGACCGTTGGTGCACCACTGATGACTTGGCTACCAGCTCCCTCCAATCCTCTCTGTTCTCTGCCATTCTCAGCGTATCGCCCAGCTTCAGTCCTGTCCACTCTGAGATATTGTCCTCCCATCTTTTCCTCTGTCTTCCTCTCCTTCGTCCTCCTTGCACAGTGCCTTGCAGGATTGTTTTGGCAAGTCCTGCTGAGCGCGTGACATGCCCATACCACTTCAGTTTGCGTTTTCTCACAATGGCTAATAAGTCTTCATAGGACCCGATGGCTTGCCTGATTCTGCTTCCGACTTCCCCGTTTGTGATGTGATCTCTGTATGAGATGCCAAGCAGCCTTCGAAAACATCTCATTTCAGTGGCTTGTATCCTCCTTTCAAGGTCTGCTGTGAGGGTCCATGACTCGCAGGCATACAAGAACACTGAGATGACTAAGGAGCGCATCAGTCTGATCTTGGAGCAGAGTGTGATGTTTCTGTCCTTCCATATGGTCTTCAATCTTGTCAGTGCTGTTGTTGTCTGCGCAATCCTGGACAGTATTTCTGGTTTTGATCCCTCATCTGTCACAATGGCTCCTAAGTATTTGAATTTCTTAACTGTTTCCAGTTTTTGGCCTCCAACCATGATTTTAGTGCCAATGCCACTGGCGTTATTGGTCATCAGTTTGGTCTTCTCTGCACTGATTTCCATCCCATATGCAATGGCTATACTATCCAGCTTTTCCACCAGCTGAGCTAGCTCCTTCTCTGTTCCTGCAAGGCCATCAATGTCGTCCGCAAAGCGCAGGTTCGTGATTGTTCTGCCTCCAATACTGACAGTTCCTTCATGATCTTTCAGAGCGTCCATCATGATTCTTTCCAGGAAGATGTTGAAAAGAGTAGGTGAGAGCAAGCAGCCTTGTCTGACTCCAACTGTAGTCCTAAACCATTTTCCTATTTTGCCGTTGAAGCAGACTGCGCCAGTGGCCTTGTTGTAAAGGTTTGCTATGACTTTGATCAGGTTGGCATTGATGTTGTATAGCTTCATGGTGGACCAAAGGGCTGCATGCCACACCCTGTCAAACGCTTTCTTAAAATCCACAAAGACATGATAGAGGTCCTGCTGTGGATCCTTTCAACTTCTTCAGTAAATTTTTTTTTTCAGAAAAAAATTAAAACAGTAAAAAACCTTGACAGCTGGAATAAGTCAGACAGTAACGGTGACGTAAAAGAAGCAACTCCGCCACCACGCAGACAGTCTAAAAATGACTAATTCTCTCTCTCTCTCTCTCTCTCTCTCTCTCTCTCTCTCTCTCTCTCTCTCTCTCTCTCTCTCTCTCTCTCTCTCTCTCTCTCTCTCTCTCTCTCTCTCTCTCTCTCGCATATGCATGCACCTCTTGGAGATGCATACTTCCTCATGTGCCCGGAGAGCGCATGAACATCTATGCCTCTTAAGGATGTTTTGAGCGCGCGCATGCAAGCACGCACGCACGCACGCACAAGCACACACATACACACACGCGCGCTTTCAGAAGAGCATGCAGGTGCACTGAGTATAGCATGTAGCTAGGTAAAATCAACCTGCGTTCACACAAATTATAGCACGACTGACCGTGGAATTCTAGTGTTGTCACCATTTTCCCCAAGTCTTAAAGCGAAAGCGAAACTCATATCACGTTAAATATAAAACTACGTAAAAAAAAAAAAAAAAAAAAAAAAAAAAAAAAACGTCATGACAAATGACGTTTGACAAACCAATTACGCGTATGCACTGCGCGTACCCATTGTAGAGATCACTATGGCGCATTTGCACATCTGCGAGGTTATTTTTCAAAAGGAGATATTTCAACATCAGAATCAAGTCAAAGACAAAAGGTAGAGACCCTTGACAGCGAAGACAGTTCTCATATACAAGGGACTTCGTGGGTTATGGTTCATCCCATCTTGTTACTGTTTTAATTCTTTTCTGAATACATACATACATACATACATACATACATACATACATACATACATACATACATAAATACATATATACATACATACATATATACATACATACATACATACATACATACATACATACATACATACATACATACATTCATGCGCACATACGGAGCTTCGCGCCAAAAGTACGTTCAGTAAGCGAGGTGAGCGTAACTAGACATGACGTAATTTTTATCTTGTTACTTCAAATGTGTGAGGTTTAGGCCTGCCCGCCTTTGACATCAAGGGCATGCTATTAAATTCGCCCCGTCCTAAAAAGTCCCTTCTATAAATAGAAGGGACTTAATAACGTGAAAATATAAAAAAAAAAAACAAAAACAACAACAATTAATTGTCACTGAAAAGGTTCTAGAGGTACAATGCTTGTTAACGAACTCATTCAATATGTCCCTTTTATCTAGCTAAATGCAAAATATCTAGTAAAAATAAGAACAATTACGGACTCCAGTGTGGATCAACGGGTTTTTGTGAAACGGCCATTTTCTCGCCATTGAGCATCTTAAATAAAACAAAAATCGAAAAAAAAGGTCTCCAGATTATTCTTTTAGGGACAATATCCTAAAATTTCATGCTTGTCCGTCCTCAAACGCGGGCTCTAATCGCTGACACACATACACACACACACACACACACACACACACACACACACACACACACACACACACACACACACACACACACACACACACCATCACACACACACACACACACACACACACACACACACACACACACACACACACACACACACACACACACACACACACACACACAGGCTTTGGCGCCAAAAAGACGTTCTCTAGCAAGGTTTGCGTAGCTAGTTGTGACGTCATTTTTATTTTGTTACTTTTTTGCCAGAATTTCTGCCCCGCACGCCTAAACACGTTATGTGCATGCTCCGGAATGCGCTCCGACCAGCCCGATTTTCAAAGTCTACCGTATTTTCGATACGGTAGACAAAAAGAGCATAGCCTTTATCACCATCACCTACATACAGTATTATAATTTAAAAGAATATAATGCATGTCTACGGGTCTTTTCAGTCACATGACAACATGATACCAAAAGACGAAAAAGATAGGAATGATTATACTGAGTAGCAAAAGAAATGCGACATTTTTAGAGTAAATGTCGCATTTCTTTGCTCGTCAGTATATAACAATAAAAACAATAATAACGACACATCAGTTAGCTTGTAATGATTAGGAACGGTTCGATATTTTTCAAACATGTGCCTGGTTAATTAACTCTTTCGAGACGTGCCGCAAGCGGATTCGCGGCATAAAGCCGCGAATCCGGTGGCGACACGTCTCGAATGTGTTAACCGCTTCACTGTAGAGAAAAAAAAACCGAACACCACCCAGCTGCACGAGGTATTTGATCCTCATTAGAAACCCGCAGTTGCTGGGGCTCATGAGGATCTATGCCTCTTGCTGAAATCACGTTTTTTCCCACGTTCCTGGATGACTGAAGATTTTTGCTGTTGAACTAACAGGTTTCAACGACACCGTCAACGTCCAAATTAATGTCAGTGACGAGATTAAAATTAATCAGGTACACTAGTACGGGACACAGTCAACATCACCCGACTGCATGTGACATAGATCATGAGGGTCTGTCTGCTTCATATAATCGTTACTTGCGCAGGGCGGTTATAAGGACTGCTTTTAGTCAGCGATGTTTTCAGACGGCCGAGGAGGTAAACAGTGAAAAAAGGAGACATGGGAACGACACATGAGAAGAAGCAGACTAAGTTAATTATAAAGCCCATCACTTCCAATAAAATTAAAAAAAATAAAAAAAATAGGATTCACGAGGCAGGCATGTTTTTAACTCGTTCTCTCATGTTTTCTCACTAAAACTCGAGAGTCTTCTGACAACACGCTATTGATCAGAGCAAACTGCGTTGGCGTGAAAATTGATAATGATCACCTGACTTGCGCGCGACCGCCGATATCTGGTCAGCTGACCACAGGCTTCCCGTTTGCAAGAGGCATAGATCCCTATGAGCCCCCGCAGGTGCGGGGGTTCATTAGGATCTGTGCCTCTTGCTGGGACGATTTCGTGTATTTGTTCACACGCGGTGGGGGTTTTGGAGTTTGCAACAGCTTATTTACGAAACGTGCATTCGCATAGTCAGTCCACTTACTTTTGAGTTAGGCCAAGTTTAGAGAAAAACTTCAGACAAATTCATTGACAAATGTCAGGACTGATGGTCAGCTCCCTCCACCTGCAAGGGACATAGAGATTTTTATGCTCACGTACAGCAGCAAGGGTCATGACAATGTGTCCCATGCTTACCGAAACTGGCCCAATGTAAATCATGACACGAAGAACAGTTTGTCCATCAGTAAGAGGCATAGACCCTCATGTACCCGTGCAGCCGCAGGGTCCCACGGCAATCTGTGTCACTTGCAAGCAGAAATGCACCCGGTTTACATCACAGAAAAAAAGGTGCACACGCACGATCGTTGAACTCCAATTCTGAGTTCGCACTAAATTAAGTAACATTTTTTAATTCCTGTAAAAATGTCCATTTCTGTAGCAAATGTGATGGTGCGCGAGATAGAGGCATGACACGCGCAAAATAATAGTTAGTTATTTGGGTTTAACGCCGAGCAGGCAACTAAGGCCATCTCACGGCGGGCAAAATATATATATGAGGGAGGTCAAAGGAATCATTGTACCCCAAAGGCCGAAGGCCTGAGGGGTACAATGATTCCTTTGACCTCCCGAAGGCCTACAAAGGTCCGTGTAGCGAACCCCTCCGACCAATAACGTATTTGTTTTCCTTCCTCCGTTTATTGTTTAGAAAAAATCCGGTTTATGAAGACGCCGCTTCTGTGGCGGATAGGTGACACCATTGAATATGCATGTTCTGTCGGGGATTCCCAGACTGTGACGTATCAAGCGCAAGTTTCGCGAGTAAAAAGCTACTAATCTTGGCTTGTGTACAGAATGATTCAAGCTGCAATGTCTACAAAAGGTCGTTAAAGTATGACAGTGACCTTCTTGACTGCTGTGTGATTCAGAAAAATTAAGAACTTTTTGATGAAGCGATCGGCATTTGACCACTGATGTGACAGCTTGTGCAAGTTAGCATGGTGCCTCGTGCTTTTAGATTCAAGATGACAGAAGGGGATGGCTTCGAGTGTGCAGCAGATTGTCGTTGTTATATCCTAAAGTGTCATGTGTGTTGGGATATCTGGAAAAGGGAATACCAAAACAAAACGCTCGTTGTTAACAGCCGGACTAGTGCTGAGATGGATTTTAAGGTAAGATTTTATTTTACAGCGTAGACATGATGTCAGATAGTCTTCGAAAATTCGCTACAGTGGTTTTTATATCACGGTCACACGTGTGACGTAGGGAGAAAAACAAATATATATACCTCGGCAGAACGAAAACAAGAGATTTACCCATTGGCTGTCTGCGCTGCTTTTTGTCGAGTTGACTCTTACAAAAATCAACTCGACAAAAAAGAGCTGCCGACACCTGCCAACAGGTTAACTCATTCGAGATGTGTCGCTTCCGGATACGCGGCTTTGGCTTAAGCCGCGTATCCAGAGGCGGCGCGTCAAGAATGAGTTTTTTTGTTTTTGTTTTTTTTAATCATATATAGCAAGCGTTTGAGAATCGCTCCAGCGGGCTTTAACGTGCAACCGGTAGAACAACAATTCACAGTTTTGTATACTATTTGACGTTCGAAGTCCTTACTAGTCAGGGGACAACCCAGTATACTATTTGACGTTCGAAGTCCTTACTAGTCAGGGGACATCCCAGTATACTATTTGACGTTCGAAGTCCTTACTAGTCAGGGGACAACCCAGTAAGCAAAGGGCCATCTGGCCGACGTAGGTAGCAGTGGGCCCGCGCACAGGCGTGCGCGAGCCCACTGCGGCCGACCTAGACCCACGGGACTTTCAACAAGCTAATCTGGCATTACCCTTGAATTATCATGGTCAATCGACCTCCTGCAAGTGGTACCTAGTCGTTAAGTAACACTTCCAAAATTCGGGAAAAGCGCCCATGGCGCTAAAAGGGTTAATACTTGTCGACATTCGTCAATATATCTCTATTTATTCGTTGCAAGCGTTGCGGAGTCCTTCAGGAGTACTAGAGCTGTGTCCTTTTGTCTTCTTCACTCCCCCCCCCCCCCCCGATCCACCCACGCCCACCCAACCCCCACCCACTCTCCCCCTTCACCCCCTTTCACCCCACTTCACCGCCCTTACCCCCGTCCCCCAACCACACCACTCTCTCTCTCTCTCTCTCTCTCTCTCTCTCTCTCACACTCACACACACACACACACACACACACACACACACACACACACACACACACACACACACACACACACACGCACACACACAAGCTCGTTCGATTTTTATTAGTCGATCTCGCTGGGGGCGCTTGGAGTCAAGCAACCAGCCAACCAACCAAGCAACCAAGCAATCAACCTACCAAATAAGCAACCAAGCAACCAAGCAAGCAAGCAACCAACCAAACAAACAACCAAACATAAAATAAAATCGGAAACCCTCCAACTGATCCGCCTGCGTCCGCGCCTATCGTTTCATCTGATCCGCCCCCGAAGTGCACTATTTAGATGTTTGTTTTTTGTCCTGACCGTGTGTGCATGCATGGACATCATGGAGTCCTCACTACAGTTACAATGGTCATTGGCGTTAACTTTTGGTCGAATAAAATGCGGCGCAGCTGAATGCATACTGCGGAATAGGCGTTGGTCAGCACTTGTTTCGACGAAAACAGTGAATTAACTCATTCAACCCCGACACACCACAGCTAGACATGGATCGAGCATGATAGTTCAAGGGTGGTGCCAGAATAGCTTGACTCCCTAAGGCGCCAAGCTATTCTGGCACCACCCTTGAACTATCATGCTCGATCTGTCTCTACCAATGCATACAGACATTCATAGGGCAACTTATAAATTTTGGGATTTCGGTCCTGGGGCAGAATGTGTTAAAATGCGACCTACTCCAGGCAGTAAAGGGGTTAATAGATCACTATATCACCTTGGTAAATGTTAGTAAGTCTTACTGATGGACAAAAGGGCTATTTCACGTTATATTATGAAGAATGAATGTCGTAAAATGAAAGATTTTTCCTCTCTTTTTCTCCTTTGTAAGCAGAAGAGCTACTTCCGTTATGCTCAAAAGCAGTGGGAAGCCTCTGGTACGTGTGCCTGCTAACATGGATTGTGAAAAGAAGTTTAGAACAGTCTTAATCTTGGAGAGATAACATTGATAACCCGTTATATAAGCGAATGTTAACACCTTGCCTGCTAGCGGACGTACATTTTGTTTCTGAAGGGATGTTGTCTGCTCCTGCTGCCTTCCCTTTTTTTCAGCGACTTCACTGCAGCCTCCACGTCTTCTCGGAGGATGGGATAGTTGCCATTGTTGGTCACGGGTGGGTTGACAAGTATGCCTGGGTCCCCTGTAGCTCGGTGGTTGTACAAATCTGAGCAATAGTCTGTCCATCTTTTCAGTATGTCTTGGTCTTCCGTAAGACAGTTCCCTTCACTATCTTGAATGATCGAGGAGCGTCCTTGTTTTACACTGGTCAGGTCTTTCACCATCTGGTATGCTTTTTTTGCTATTATTTTTGTTCAGATTTTCTTCTACCTGTTTACACTGATCTTCAATCCACTTATTCTTTGCCTTTTTTATGCTTTTCTCGATATCCTGGTTAATTTCCCTGTATTGTTTAGCTCCTTCTACCTCTGATTTCTTTTTCTTTAATTCTCGACGCTTGTCACATAGAACAAATATGTCAGCTGTAACCCAAGGTTTCTTTGCTTGTCGGTGTTTGCCAAGGATCTCACTGGCTGTTTGGGTTACAGCAGTGGTAAATGTGTCGATCAGTGTGTCCACATCCGTGTCTTTTGCACCTAGAAGTAGCAGTGGCGCGAATTTTCCGCCTATCTTTGCCTGGAAGGCTTCCGCTACCTCTGGGTCTTTCAGCTTCTCGAGGTCAAACTTGATTCTGGTGGGACCCTGCTTGTTGACCTTCTTTAGGCGGAGTCGGAAGGTCTTCATCACTAAGTCATGGTCGCTTCCAATGTCTGCTCCTGGAAATCGTCTTGTCTTGACAATGTTCACACTGGTTTGGAAGCGTCTATTTCACCATGATGTAGTCAATTTGGTTATGGTACTCTCCGTTCGAGCTGTGCCATGTCCACCTTCTGGATGCTTTGTGTGGGCCAAACGTGTTCATCAGCTTTAGATCATTTGAGCTGGCAAATTCCAGGAGCCTTAAGCCTCTGTCGTTGGTCTCTGCATTGCAGTAGCGTCCGCATGTGCCTATCCAGTTCTTAACAGCATCCTCTCCTACTGACTACCAGTACAGCACTTGTGTCATATTGCTACCATACGGACCACTGAAGACACCGGTGCGTTTTCACATATAGACGTAGCAAAAGGCCTTCGGGCCGACGTCGGCCGCAGTGGGCACGCGCACATTCATGCGCAGCCCCATTGCGGCCGACGACGGGGCGAGGGTCCTTTGCTTACTGGGATGTCCGGCTTCGAATCTTATGCAGGCAGCTGTGAACTGGCGTCTCTTGGGATCAAATGTGATGTCTTTCAGTCACGTGCCTTCATTCCGTAGTCCAAAGTCAGACCTTTAGCCGTGCATTGGCCGACACTGTGCCTGAGGTACATTATTCCTTGTCGCTGAGCACGGGCTGGCCAAGGTTTGTGGGACAAAGACCCTTTTGGCCTTGCTTGAACGGCCAATGACCTCTGAGGCTCCCGTCAACAAATTATACAATATCAGAACTGCCAACACTCGAGGCACGGTTGGTGCCAAATGGCGTGGACCAATCACATTCGTCCGTCAACGATGACACGATCTCGCTGATTTGCCAGGAAGTGTTTTCGTCGCTCTGAGTGGCCGCTCTGTATCACACCAGCGTGTTTTGAGAGGAAATGTTAGCTGCTTGCGCATCAACGTTCACAAGTAACAAAGTCAGCAGTTTATTCTGTAAATGAAAGAGGCAGCTGCAGGAGCCCATGAGAATCTTTGCCTCTTGCTGCTAAAAGTCGACCCGATGCTCCTAAAACGGAGAAGGTTCAGGAGGCTGGGCCTAATTCTTTCATTGAAATTGTGTTTTGTCGACTTGACGAAAAAATAAATTTAAACTTAGTAATAATAATAATAATAATAATAATAATAATAATAATAATAATAATAATAATAATAATAATAATACCGTTATTATATAGACTTAGTAACTTTGTTTTCTCAGAGTAAAAGTTCTTTTCAAACTAGCGCTATTTTCGTCGAGCAGACGGACATGACACAGAATGTTTTCAGTAAGTTACAACCGATTTAGGGCGGAAAACAGCTTTCAGGCCTAAAGACGGCCTACTTGCTCTGTCGGAAGAATCCCACCACCCGCAACAAATTACGCATCATTTTTTGTTAGTCTCATACTCGGATTTCGAAACGCTGTTCAAACTTCAAGAATCAATCCCGGAAGACTTTTTAAAAAAAGCATAAAGATCAGACTTGAACCTAACTGATAACTGGGCTGGATGGTTAATACCAGTAGGCGTGGATTCTTATGAACCTCGGCGGCTGCAGAGCTCATGGGAATCTGTGCCACTTACAGATGGATAGAATGACTGGTTTAATTTTGACTGATCAATACAACTGTGGGGGCGGGGCGTGACGAATTGTGTGCGAGTGTTTTGTCAGACAGACACGATAGGGCGTAATTCTCCAGGGAAGATAAAGAAGCCCTATCCCTTCTCTGTAAAAAAAAAAAAAAAAACCCACGTCAACACGACCCAGCTGCAAGAGGTATAGATCCTCATGAGCCCCCGCAGTTGCGGGGGCTCATGAGAATCTATGCCTCTTGCTGAAAGCACTTTGTATCAATGTTATTTGGACGGTTATGAATCTTTGACGTTGAATTTACAAAGATTTCAAAAACATAGTCTGAGTGCACTGGCAGTTAAGGGGTTACGATTCAGGTCAAGGCGAGACAAGAAGAAAAAAGATAACAAAGCGAAAAGAAAGACGAGACAAAAGTTTTGACAAGAAAAGATTTACTAAAGGAAGTATCTACTAGCCCGAGATCTCAGATTATGTTCTGGCAAGATCCTGTCGATATTTATGCTTCGAAAATGCAAGGTCTTGATCTCAGTCTGTCTGCTTGCGGACTCTGTTTTCGCTCTCTTGCTTTCGAAATGTGTGCGTGTGTGCGTCTGTGCGTGTGTCTGTGTTTGTGTGCGTATGTGTGTGCGCGCGTGCGCGTTTCTTTGTGTGTTTGTGTGTGTGGGTGTGCACGTGTGTGTGAGCGCTTTTGTGTGTGTGCGTGTGTGTGCGCGCGCGTGTATTTGTGTTTGTGTGTGTGTGAGTGTGTGTTTGTGTGGGTGCGTGTGTTTGTTTGTTACATGGTTGGGTCGTAGTCGTAGTATGATAAACACACCAGACACACGCACGTAAGGTTCTTTTTAAATAAACTTCATTCAGCTGCAACCCGTCACACGTGGCTAAGGATGTAGACAATACTGGAGTAAGAGTTCCAACAATATTTTAACTCAGCGATTCGATCTCCACACAATGCATTTCCAAATGCACCAACACTGATACAATGTCTCTTCTGCAAATGTCCACACTGGCGACACAAAGTTTCTCATACAACTTATTCCACCGTTACGCTGCGGTTCTCACAATGTACACCCTATACGGGCCACGTGCCTATGATAAACTGCGTGTCTCTACAACTGACAATGCAAGACAATGTACGAATGTGCTTCCCAACACCAATCTTTTATAGTGCACCAATTTCTAGAATAATCCAGGAAAATCATACAACGCAACCAATCAGAACGAAACACATAACTGAAACTCATAAATATTAATTAAAAAAGAGTTTTCTGGAATAACTACAATAGGCTACAAAAATTCGGCTGCTCATTTCTGCCCAAATCCTATTGTATAACGACATCACACAATAGTATGGCCGACCGTTCACGACCTTGTCTATACTTTCTGGAAGCTTCATGATCTTTCATAAAACACAAAGGAACTGCCGTTAACTTCACGCGCACAGTAAACAATTTGTTGCGAATTGCGGTTCCCTATTTTCCGACGTCACACATACGAGATCACTAGACAGAGCGACCTTTCTAGAACGTTCTGGACTAAATTTAGCGTATCATAACAATAAGGAATCGTTTCCTACGATTAACACATGCATGCTCTCACAGGACAACACAACCACAATCGTAACAGTGTGTTTGTGTGGGTGCGTGTATGTGTGTGTGTGCATTTGTGTGCGCGCTTGTGTGTGTGTGTGTGTGTGTGTGTGTGTGTGTATGTGCGTGCGTGTATGCGTGCATGCGTGTATGTGTGTGTGCGCGCGCATGAGTGCGTGCTAGTGTGCGCCTGTGTGCGTATGTGTGTAGGTGTGTATGTGAATGCGAATTTAAACGATGATCAACCCACTCGCTGTCAGTGATCTCAGATTTCGCGTCTGAAACCACCGCACAATGACCAACATTCGCGTGAAGAACACAAACGAAATGGGACCAGAAATAGACATACAGAACACGGACCAACAAAAGATATAAATCCTCATGAGCCTCCGCGACTGCGGGGGCTCATGAAAATGTATATTTCTTGCAGGTGGTTAGCTGTTGCCTTGCTCCGGCAGCTTAGAGACCAATGTCACAATGTACAAAGCATCAGCTAGCCTTTCCCGTTGCTCTCGAGTCAGTCTCGGCAGCTAGATTGCGCACGCATACAGGAAGTGTATGTGATGGATCTTGGGAATCAGTCTGTACCATTCCAAACCAACCCGTTTCATCTGCTTCAGGCAGTGATTCTCACGAAATTCCAACAAAGAATGAAACACGCTTAAAACGGACAATTACGACACATTATAACAATTATAATGGGAGTTTTCAGGTTAAAACCTTGTTTTTTAAATGGCCACACAGACAAGAAATGTGCCCATGAAGTGTGACTAATTCCTTCCATCTGCAAGAAGCATAGATTGTCATGAGCCCCTGAGACCGGCTCATGAGAATCTATGCCTCCTGCTATTGGGTTCGATCGCCAGATACGGATATTCTGTAAAGGCTTCGCAGACTGGAAAAATCTGTCTGGTGAACGTGCAAAATGTCGTGAAGACTGTAATACGGAAATTTACTGGCAGACCAGTGCGCGAATGGTCACCAGGCCTACGTCGGCCTCCTTGCGCGGGCCAAAGGCCACCGAAGTAGCTAGTCAAGCACTACCCTAAAGGTGTCACGAACGGTCAAACTTCTGAAGTTGAAATAAAAGTATTATGCGGCATGTCTTAGGTCTATTTAGCTTTTTAGCTGGTGACCAACCAAAAGAGGAGACACACGATGTATGATTCTTTTATTTCCCAATACGGTCTCTGACACCGGAAGCCACATCCACTGACTTGCTCCCCACCTTCAAGCACATTGTTGAAGGTTTGGTGAAATCAAATTCCTCCTCCCCCGCCTCCCCCCTCTCCCACTCCCCCCGCCCCCCATTCCTAAAAAAGAACCAGCTTTTAACTCATTCAGCCTGACGGCCGTATTTCCCAAATTTTGGAGGCGTCATCTAATGACTATGCACCAGTTGCAGGAGATTGATCGACCATGATAATTCAAGGGCAGTGCCAGATTAGCTTGGCGCCGACAGGCGCCAAGCTTAACTGGCACTACCATTGAATTATGATGGTCGACCCATCTCCTGCTGTAGTGCGTCAGGGCTGAATGGGTTAACCTGTTTTTAGTATAGCACCCCCACCTGTTTATCCATTATATAATTTTTCTACCCCTCGCATGCTCACATAGTGGGTTATTCCTCTCCATAGAGGTTTCCTCACTAAAGAAAAGAAGAAGTCATTCCATAACGCTAGGCACTGCCCTATCGTTGTCACGAACGATCAAACTCCTGCAGTTAGCAAAGGAAACTGTTATTCGAACAAGGAAACACAACGATACATGATACTTTTTCCCAAAGCCGTGGCACAATGCATTACTTTCAGCGTCGCAAAACATCAGGTATCGTCTAACACCAGAAAATTCTAAACTTGCTTCTAATCTTATCACGCACGGCGCGCGAGAGAAAAAGAAAATCTGTCCCCCCCCCCCCCCCCCTAGTTTTATCTGTTTTTTACAAGTGAAGTCAGGTTCGACCGAACTGGACGAATGTAGTTTGATAATCAATATAAGACACAAGATAGTGCCGTAATCCCATCTCAGCGGAAATTAAGGTGTCTGGTCTCATGCATAACGCAATGCGCAAAATGTCATTGGGCAGAGGTCGGTCGAAGTTTTACATTTAGCCAAGGATAAATAGAACACTGTATTAATGTTGCTATGTCCATTTGGAAAAGGTTTTAACCCTTTGGCTGTCGGTAGCGGGTTCTGTCGCCATGATTCCGGCAGGAATCATCGCGACAAAAAAAAACCCGCTACCGACAGCCAAAGGGTTAACTATTTTTTCAAATGAACATACAGATATGAAAACAATTACAGACATGAATACAACTATAAAACGGTTTATTAAATTTTCGGGTTAAAACCCGAAAATGTAACCCTTTCGCTGCCAGTGATCACGACTTTTGCGTCTGAACAATTGCACACTGACACATGAAGCAAAAATAAAATACGTGTATATGAAACTACGTCTCGAAAAGCGCTTGCGGTATAAGTTCTCCCCAGTGCAAGAGCCCCCTTCAGCCGGCTGGAGGTTCGTGAGCAGGGGCGGATCTGGGGGTGGGGGGTTCCGGACCCCCACCCCCGACCCAAAATTCTTTAAAATGCTATAACAAAGTCCCCCCTACTCCCCCTACCCCCTCTCAGCCCCCCCACCCCCTCCCCCACCTCTCCCCCACCCCACCCCCCTCGTTGGATCCGAACATTTAAACCAGGCGTGCGTCTAGCTGACGCGTCAGACACCGATCATCTGCAAAAGGCTATGCATCTTGCAAATGATTGGTGTCTGATGCATCAGCCTGGCGCACTAGTGCGCGCTGTTTGTTTGTTTGTTTTTTTCGAATCTATTGCACCGGCAAAATACATACAAGAAATTCACGAAAGTACAATGCAACACCCACTTTGTTCTATATCGAAGAAAGCGTGGATGCGCAGTGATGTACAAACATACAGACGAAATGTAATTAGACAAACCTACCTTTTAGAGGGGAGGGTGGGGGAAGTTTGGTGTGGAAGACAGGTCACACAGAAACGAAAGACAAAAAAAAAAAAAATGTTGATGATACTTACAATGACATCAGGGGTTTGAGGTGGGGTGGGGGCTGGGGTGGGGGTGGGGGAGGAGGGGAGGTAGGCGGAATTTTATTTTTATTTACTTATTTATTTATTTATTGATATTTATTTTTTATTTATATTTATTTATTTTATTTTATTATTTACAAAAAAAAAATTGGGCGGTGGGGGTGGGGGTGGGGGTTGGGGGTGAGGGTAGTGGGGGGGCGTTGGGTGTTGGGTTGCAGTGTCACAGACGGAACACGCTGAAACGATGAAACACAATATTATTGTCGATCATATAAAACGAATGCCACATATATCACCCTTGGAAATATCGTGGCTGGTCAATATAGTGTTGCATCGGCTGAGAGCTGAATGGGTTTAGCAAGCTGCCGTGTAAAAGAAAGAGACAGAACGTTCCTTTTGTGACAAACAAGATTTTCACTGTATTACAATGGAAGTCTCGCGTTTAGCAAGAGTGGGCCTAAGCCGCCCTGATCTGTAAATTTTAGAAGCTGTTATTGCACTCGAGTCAGCAAACGGAAAGGTCATACGACGGGAAGCTAATATTACTTGATACCGGATCGATTTTGGGGACAATGTGTTGGATTCCCAAGAGAAATCTGTACAGACAGCAGAATCACGTTGGAGCGTGGGCAGGCGGGGAATTTTCATTTTTATTAACCCCTTCACTGTCCAAGATCCAACTGCAAGAGACATAGATCCTCATGAGCCCCCGCAGTCGCGGGGGCTCATGAGGATCTACGTCTCTTGCTGAGATCAACTTACGTCCACGTTCCTTGGACGTTTGCGGTTTTCGGTCATTGAACGAAGACAGATTTCAGAAACAAAACAGACGTCTTCTTCTTCTTGGCTTGACTTCGCGAACGAAGATTTTATAGGAGTTGACCACGACGTCTGCAGGCATGTTCGTGGCTGCGGAGGCCAATCCGAGACAGGCAGGTTCGACCGCAGTGGCTGCAGGGGAAGGTATGGCCAGGGTTCTGAGCTGCGGCATCTCTGTTTTTTTCTCCTGAGCCGCTTGTCCTTAAGGCTAGCTCTGTGAGAGTCCTCAAAGGAGACAGCTGCCTTGTGAATGGTGGAGCGCCAGGTGTCACGGTCCGCAGCAAGCGAAGACCACTGGTGGTGGTCGATTTGGCAGGCACTAAGTGACTTCTTGAGACAGTCTTTGTATCTCTTCTTTGGTGCCCCTCTGTCACGGTGTCCAGTAGCAAGCTCGCCGAACAGTGTGATCTTTGGTAGGCGATGATCCTCCATCCTGGAGACATGCCCCGCCCAGCGGAGCTGTGTCCGCAGCAGCAAAGCCTCGATGCTCACAGTTTCAGCCTGTTCAAGGACCTCGACGTTGGTGACATAGTCACTCCAGTGAATGCCCAGGATGGTACGCAGGCAGCGCTGGTGGAAGCGTTCGAGGAGTCGTAGTTGGCTGCGGTAGAGGGCCCAGGACTCGGAACCATATAGCAGGGTGTTGAGGACCACAGCTGTGTACACGCTGATCTTGGTGCCCGCCCTGAACGTCGCTCCGCCCTCATTGCCCATGAATTGCGGAGGTTAAACATCGACATCGCCGCGCTCAGCGAAGTACGCCTTCCGGACGAAGGCAGCCTCCAAGAACTTGGTGCTGGGTACACCCTCTACTGGTCAGGCAGGCCTGCATCAGAAAGACGGCTCTCAGGCGTGGGTTTCATGGTCAAGACATCCATTGCGACTAAGCTGGAAAACCTACCAACGGGCCACTCAGACCGCATCATGTCCATGCGCCTCCCACTGAGACACCAGCAACACGTCACCCTTCTCAGTGTGTACTCCCCAACCCTCCTGGCAGAGCCTGCTGAAAATGACAAGTTTTACACTGACCTGCGCAGCCTCCTACAGAGTACCCCTGCAGACGACAAAGTCATCATCCTTGGCGACTTCAACGCCAGAGTGGGCCAGGACTCTGAAGCCTGGAAAGGAGTCCTCGGCAAGCATGGCGTGGGGAACTGCAATGACAATGGCCGCCTACTGTTGGAGTTCTGTGCGGAGCAGCAACTGGTCATCACCAACACTACTTTTCAGCAAAAGGACAGTCGAAAGACCACCTGGATGCATCCTCGCTCCAAACACTGGCACCTTATCGACTATGTCCTAGTGCGTCAGAGGGACTGCAGTGACGTCCTCCTCACCAGAGTGATGCCCAGCGCAGAGTGCCACACTGACCACCGCCTTGTCCGCTGCAAACTCAGGCTCCACTTCAAGCCAAAACCCAAGAAATGGGGGCCCCCCAAGAAAAAGCTTGATGTTGCCAGCCTTCAGCGTGACGATGTGAAAGCTGCCTTTCAGACAGATTTACAGCGCAGGCTCAAAGACACAGCGGACCCAGTAGACTCCTCCCCTGAAACACTTTGGGAACAACTGAAAACTGCTATTGCAAAATCCTCTGCAGAAGTCTTGGGTTTCGCCAGAAAGAAGAACAAAGACTGGTTTGACGAAAACGATGTAGAGATCCAGGAACACCTAGCAAAAAAAAAAGAAAAAAAGAGCCGCCCATCAGGCCCACCTAGCCCAGCCTTCCTGCCCTGTGAAGAAGTCTGCCTTCCGCCTCGTCTGCAGCAGTCTCCAGCGCAAGCTCAGAGATCTGCAGAATGAGTGGTGGACCAGACTTGCACAGAGGACCCAGCTTTGCGCTGACAAAACAGACGTACAGCGCAGGGAAAGGGTTAACGGCTGGTACAGCGGTATGCTAGGAAACGATGAAAGGGCAATTACGAACGGTTTACAGAGATTCACGGCGATTCTGTCTCCAAACAACGCGACAAGCGACGCACACAGTCTGTTACGTATCTGACATGGATTCTGATCGAGTAGTTGAATTTGGTTGCAAAACTGATAAGCGATTCTGAGATCATCTGTTCTTTTGAAAACATTTTAGGACAATTAATTGTTTTTCGATGGCTTCCGAATAAAAGTGGCGAGCACATTCTATGTCGAACGTCACAGCATAGTTTTATTTGGTTGCAAATTGCGCGAATCTCAGATCATATGTTCTTATAAAACATTTTAGGACAATTGATTGTTACTCGACGCCTTCTGAATAAAAGTTCCTTCCCCTGACGTTTCATAATAATATTACTTTTTGTGTAGACATATTGCCAGAAAACATTTGTTACTGGCTCCTCTCAGTAGCTGAATTAACCCAGATGGTTTCCTTAAACCCTTTCACTGCCAGCGGAAGCAAATTTTGTTTTTAAAATTATTAGAAATTGAGTGTCAGATCAGCAGCCGTCAAAGAAACGGGGATTCAAAGTAGTTTCTGCAAGAGGTATAGATCCTCATGAGCCCCCGCGAATGCGGGGGCTCATAAGGATCTATGCCTCTTGCAGCTGGGCTGGCATTCAATTTTATTTCTCTTCAGTGAAGCGATCAGTCTTAAAAATGCGAAAGATGCTTCATAGCGTGCCTTTTTATTGTTTTTTTTTTGGTCCCAACCCACCAGCTCCCCTGCATAAAGGGACCATCGCCTCCCAGAAAAAGGCACGCGTTTTAACGAGTTCATGCAAAATGCGTGTTTCTCTCGCAGACGGAATTAAGTCTGAGCAGGGGATGGCCCTGTCAAAACATAAGTTGCCGGATAACAGGAAGGAGTGCGATGCAGTCTGTAGTTTTAGCAGCACCCCCAGGCCCCGTCGATAAAAGTTTCCACAGAACTTCAAACTTGCGCCGGAGAGGCCGTTTTTAGGTGACCTGGGTCAAGCCAAATGGTCTACCCCTTCCAGCCTTAAACCCATCACTGAACAACATTCAAACACAAGAGGCATAGATCCTCATAAGCCCCCGCAGTTGCGGGGGCTTATGAGGATCTATGCCTCTTGTTGATACCACTCTGTATACATGTTCCTTGGGTGGCTAGGGCTCTTTGGCGTTGAATTAACTCATTCTACCCCAACACCGAAATCCCCAAATTTTACCGTTGTCCTCTGAAGACTGCACTCTAGTGCAGGACACAGATCGACCATGATAGTTCAAGGGTGATGCCAGAATAGCTTGGCGCCCATAGGCGCCAAGCTATTCTGGCATCACCCTTGAACTATCATGGTCGATCCTTATCTTGCTGTGGTGTGTCTGGGGTAGAATGAGTTAACCAAGACACAATCGGCGACCACTGGCAGTGAAAAGGTTAAATATTCTCTGCAAGCTTTTGATCGGTCTGAACGCAAGAGTGGTTTGGAGTTAACCATCTGCAAGGTGCATAGATCCTCATGAGCCCCTGCAGCCGCAGCGATTCATGAGAATCTATACAGCTTGCTGCCCAAGATAGTTTGTGTATGTCCCTCAAACTGCGGGTATTATTCGCGGGTTGAATGAAACGATGGCGGCCGCAAGATAGATTGAGCCATGCGTCTGCTTCTTGTTGTGAGCATAGGTTTTAAGAAATGTAAGATATAATGTCCCCAAAGTCCTTGGCAATTATGCTAGAATTGTATCCGCTTCAAAACAATGTTCCAAAAGAGTTGCTGAGGAATATCAACTCCTATTCTGTTAGTTTAAAAAAGTTTTAAAACAATTTCCATAGAGAAAACGTGTTCCATTTCTGTCAGTTAAGATTCAAGCGCAGTAAAAAAGAAATAAAAAAAAAAAAAAGGACTGACAAATGGATAACATGCCAAGAAGATAAATCAACAAAAAGTAAAGAAAACAAAATAAAACACAAAAAAGAAGAAGAAGAAAAAGAACAACGCTTCTTAAAGAAAAGCCAAACCCAGTACATAAAGCCATCGGGCCAATTCGGCCGCAGTGGGCCCGCGCACGACAGCCGACTTCGGCCCAACAGCCTTTTGTGTACTGGGTAGCAAAGAAATAACAGTGAAAAAAAGCAGTGAAGGAGTTAAAATTTCTAGAGGCTGTTTATATAAGATACACTACAATAATCAACCAAAGCGGATAAGTTATAGAATAAGGATCGAAAATAACAATTCCATGATAGTACCCCGTTTCTCACCCTCAACATGCAGACATTCATTCAGAATTTAAAGCTAATCAGCCCGGTAGTTGTCAGAACGAGTTCGTAATCTTATTGGGCTTAACGCCGAGCAGGCAACTAAGGCCATCCCAGGGCGTAGTTGCTAAGACCGCTGTATGATACTGCCCTGTTTCTGACCCTTAAGCTGTATATATTCATTCATAATTTATAGCTAATCAGCTTGGCAGGTGCCAGAGCGAGTTCCGCGTAAACTTATTGGGGTTTAACACCGAGCAGGCAACTAAGGCCATCTCAGGGTAGGGTTGCAAAAATGGATCGCATTTTAAAACTCTAAAATATGTTTTGTTGTTGCATATTTTAAATAAATTATTTCAAGGATAGCAAGATTTCGTTGGCTTGTATGCTACAGACTACCTAAAAACAATGCAATTTTTCAGAGGACTTGAATAGAACTATTATAATTGACAATTCTGAGCTTTTTGCTACAATTAAACAAATTTCGAAAACCGCAGACAGAAAGGGCGAATGTTTTGTAACTTCACAGATTTCATCTCCTGACCCACAAACAGCTCACTTCCGGGTCACCTCCTGTCTGATCAAGGGAGACAAATCGACCCAGCGATTCGATTTCTGTCCCCTGACACGACACCTTGTTCTTTTTCTTTTTCTTCCGCCAATCCTTTCTTCCAATATTTATTAAGTCACAGATTATGATCAGCTCAGTGGATGTGCAAGAGGCGTAGATTCTCATGAGCGCCTGCATCCGCAGGGGTTTATGAGAATCTACGCCTTACTGAGTGAATCTATCCCTTCTAATGCCGAGAAAAAGTGAACACGATCCAACTGCATGATACATAGATCCTCATGAGCCCCCGCGACTGCGGGGGCTCATGAGGATCTACGTCTCTTGCCGAGACCAATCTGCATCCATGTTTCTTGGACGGTTGTGGCTTTTGGTCGTGAAATGAACAGAGATTTCAGAAATAAAAATGCACGTTACTGTGGCAGTGGTTCTGGTCATCCTTAGAACTTCGGGATTTTGTGAGAACTAATGCCTCTTGATGAATGAGATTGGCTCTTGTCATCCTTAGCACTAGAGGCATTCCTGGGAAGTTTCACTTCTTGCTGACTGCATGATGCTTGCCCTCTTTATGAGTAGAACAGCCGGGATTCGCGTGAATCCACGGCTCAAACTGGCTGAATTCCGCAGTTCGTTCTTGTGATCCCCCAGGGCAGTAAGGGTGCATGAGACTCCCTGCTCGATTCTTGTGTCCTGTTGTGGTTCGCGACTCTTCTAGCTCATCGAGATGCTGTGTGTGTGTGTGTGTGTGTGTGTGTGTGTGTGTGTGTGTGTGTGTGTGTGTGTGTGTGTGTGTGTGTGTTTCCCCTTGATACCCTGTGTCATTTTTGTTTTAGACGCATGACCTGTTACGTGTGAAATTGAATCCATTATCATCAAGTTAGTATTCCTTCCCACGCGAGGCAGAAACTAGGACAATGGAACTAAAGGAAAGGGAGACACGCCGAAAGTTACTATAAATATCTTTAATCCCTTTACTGCTGAGAAAACGTGAACGCGATCCAGCTGCAAAAGTCGTAGATCCTCATGAGCCCCCGCAGTTGCCGGGGCTCATGAGGATCTATGCCTCTTGCTGACACCGCTTTGAAAGTTCACACAGAAAGTTACTCAGTGTCAGTATCTTTAATCCCTTCAGTCCCGAAACAATGTGAACGCGATCCATCTGCGAGAGACATAGATCCTCATGAGCCCATGCAACTGCAGGGGCTCATCAGGACCCAGGGGCGGATCAGTTATCTCCGGGTGGTGGTGGTGGTGGTGGGGGGTTACAACTTTGTGTTTGGGAACTTCAAACACAAAAGGCCTCCCGACGGTAGAGTGTGTGTGCGGGGGGAGGGGGTGGGGGGGGGGGGGTGAGTGGAGGCGCGCCAAACTTTTGTAAGAACCTAGCTTTTACCCACATCTAAATATCGAAAAGCGAGTGTAATCGGTAGGTTCCAACCCTCATAATGGACTTTGACATAGCATTTTAAAGAATTTTGGGCCTGGAGAGGGGATGGGGTGGGGGGTGGAACCCATGGACCCCCATCCGCCCCCCGCCCCGCCCCTAGGATCTAGAAATAAATCTCCTACCAGGATGACGCTTTAAAAGTGACGGAAATGAAGCTTTAACCCTTTCAGCGCCAACACCCTACAGCAGGAGATTGATTGACATGATAATTCAAGGGTAGTGCCAGATTAGCTTGGCGCCTCCAGGCGCAAAGCTAATCTGGCACTACCCTTGAATTATCATGGTCAATCCACTTCTGCAAGTGGTACATAGTCGTTAAGTAACACTTCCAAACTTCGAGAAATGCGCCCATGGCGCTAAAAGAGTTAATTCTCAGCCCCAACGTAGTGTTCTGTTTGACTGTTTGTTCTGTTCTGTACACAGAAGACACCACAATGACCACATTCAGACCAAAACGGTGACTCACAAGCGTTTGAAAAGCAAAGAAATACCCAACAGATAAAGAAACACACTTAAACCATTCAGCCCTGACGCACTACAGCTGGAGATGGGTCGACCATGAAAATGCAAGGGTAGTGTCAGATTAGCTTGGCGCCTGTCGGCGCCAAGCTAATTTGACACTGCCCTTGAATTTTCATAGTCGATCCATCTCCTGCACCTGGTACAGAGTCATTAGATGACGCCTCCAGAAATTGGAATATACGGCCGTCGGGCTGAATGAGTGAAAAAGGACAGACACAAATACAGCGTTGTTCTTATCCTTTGTATGCTCGGTTTTTTTTTTTCATTTTAACCCGTTCAGTACCGTTTGAAAACCACCCCTCTGCAAGAGGCATAGATCCTCATGAGCCCCCCGCAGTTGCTGGGGCTCATGCTTTACCTCTTGATGAAACCACTTTGAATCCATGTTCCTGGAACATCTAGGGGTTTTTTTTTGTTGTTTTTTTGGGGGGTGGGGTGGGGGGGTGGAGTGGGGGGTGGGGGAGGGGGGGTCTTGAAATAAGGAAGATGGTAAAAACACAGTCTGCGGCCCCTGGCACTGAACGGGTTAAGAAACAAGCTTAGGAAGGATAAGTGGAACATTGTGTTATACTTGTCCTTTCTAAAGCGTGTTTCTTTCTTTCTTTCTTTCTTGGGTATTTCTTTGCCATAATGACCGCTACACCTGACCAAATCGACTTGGTTTACGCCAAAGTGACGCATTAGTATATCTGGACGGGTTTAGTGCACGTATTTCCCAAATTTTTGGGGCGTCATCTAACGACTACGCACCTGTTGCAGGAAATGGGTCGACCATGATAATTCAAGGGCAGTGCCAGATTAGCTCGGCGCCGACAGGCGCCAAACTAATCTGGCACTACTCTTGAATTATCATGGTCGACCCATCTTCTGCTGTAGTGCGTCAGGGCTGAATGGGTTAACATCTGCGTTCTTCACGAGAATGTCGGTCAGGGTGCAGTCTTTTCTGACGCGAATTTAACAGCAAAGGGGTAAAGTGATGAGTATGAAACCTACCCCAACAAGAGGCAGACAGTTTGGTATCTTCTCCTTTAACCCCTCGCTGCCAGTGATCACGAATTTCGCGTCTTGAAACCACTGCATGCACACTGGCCGACCGACCTTCTCGCGAAGAACGCTAATAAGATGGCACCAAAAGTAGGCATAAAAGGAATAGAACAAAGAAGAGACATAAATCCTCATGAGCCCCCCGCGACTCGGGGGCTCATGAGGGTTTATGTCTCTTGCAGCTGTGTAGATTTCACTTTTTGCCCCAACAGTTCAGGGGTTAACCCTCCTGCGCTTGCAGCCACTAGTTTCGCTAGTTTAAAAAATACCGGGCTTCTGCATGCGCCGTGGGGGAAAGGGGTGGGGGTTAACTTCACGAAAAGAGCCATCTTGGTTCCGAACTCACTTTTTGGTAACACTGATGAAGTAAAAACTAAAATCACATAAAATCACGCAACGAAAAATCTATAGATATTATAGGCCTAATTAGGCCACTCCCTTATGTTTCTTCCCCCTCTCCCCCAAAAAAACTAAAAGCTAAAAAATCACATTCTAAAATATCCCATCATTAAGTCCTTAATCACGGTTAGTGCCTTGGGACGTTACGCTTTAAAAAAATACAACAAACAAAAAAAGAAAAGAAGAAGAAGCAGAAGAAGAAACGTGGATTTTCAAGTGCCGCTGCTGTCGCAGGGGCACTTGAAAATCTATGCCTCTTGCAGACGGCACGGGTTTATGAGAATCTATGATTCATGAAGCTGGTATTTGTTCACGATGATCTTTTCGCGGATGGAAATGTCTCATGGGAAGATCGCTGGTGTGGAATGAACTATGAAGACAATCTATTCCTCTCGAAGATGGCAGAAGCTCGTGATAATCTGTCTCATGCACAGGCGACTGACGCGCTCAGTGCGTGTTGACATGCGAGTCAGCCCCATCGCGCGCAGTGCATTACTCTACAATCAGTTGATTGTTGAGTGAGTAGTGCACTGCGCGCGCGCGGTTGGGCTGAAGCGCCTTTCAACACTCACTGACCTCATCATACACCGATGGTCTGAAGCGGATAATCGTGGCTATAATTATTAGCCCATTACATCATAAGGCTGATTTTATTTCAATATTTGTTTAATGCCAAATAAAGTCTACGTATACATTACAGATTAGGAGACTGATCAACCATTTTAGTTCAAGGATGGTGCCAGAGTAGCTTGGCGCTTCACGCGCCAAGCTACTGTGGCGCCACCCTTGAACTATCACAGTCAAATGAATATCAAGCAGTAGTGTTTCAGGATGAAAAGGATTAAGACTATTGATGCGTCTTGCAGACGGAATGACGTTGCTTAGTGACTGCAAAGTGGAAACATCGTAATTATTGGCGCTGATAAAGGGTAATGGTGATCCCCGACTAAAAGCCAGACGTCGTTAACCGAAGCCTCAAGTAGTCCTTTTGCTTCCACTCCAGACACAGATGCTAACATTTTACAATCCTTCTCGTCGTAGTAAGAAAAAATTAAAAAAAAAAAAAAAAAAAAAAAATAAAATAAAGGCACACGTCATTCCACAGGCGACTTCGGGTAAACAAAGCCTACCGGCAGCCTGATGCTTACATGCTGACAGCCGGATACGAGCTACCGTCATCTGTCTGTGCACGCTTTTAGACCCTTGTTGCGGGTTTAACCCCTTGAGTGCTACTGACGATGCCGCTCGGCGGAAAAACCGCGAAGTCATGGAGTTAACCCCTTATCTGCCACTGTACGTACATTTTTGTTTCTGAAATCTTTGTTCATTTAAATTAACGACAGAAAGCTACAACCGTCCAAGAGACATGAATACAAATTGGTCTCAGCAAGAAGCATAGATCCTCATGAACCTCCGCAGTTGCGTGGGTTCATGGGGATCTATGTCTCGTGCAGTTGGATCGTGTTTATTATTTTTCGGCAGTGAAATGGGTAATTATCGCATGCACTGCCAGGGAACACGATTCAGTTTTACTGTGAAACCATGACAAACTGAAGGCAATGCAAAATAACCAAATGCGTTCAAGGAACACGGATTTAATCCCTTCACCTCACCGCCTAGAAGAAGAATGCCAGAGACATTAGATCCCTGTTGAGCGGTTCTCATGAGGATCTAGGTCTTTTCTTTTTATCACTTTTTATCAATGTTTATATTCCTTGAACGGCTGAGGCTTGTTTGCTTCGAATCAACAAGGATTTCAGAGACACAATGGGCAATTTCTTAAAGGCCCACTACCGCCGTAACTGTTTAATTTAAAGATACACGTCTATAACAGATGATTACGAAACGCTGCACACAGGTCTAGTTATGATTCATTTAGACACGGGGCAATCCAGTTCAGCAGACTAAGTCTTTATATCAAGTAAATTGACAATGATTCCACTCAGTTCTAGAAATACAACGCTATTAGTACGAGAAACAGCTAAAAATGGATTGACACACTATCGGGTGCGCAGAATAAATGAGTGCGATTACGCGTGTGCTTTTGCTGCGTGTTTGCTGTTAAAATTCATTAGGTGTGTCGACAAAGCAAAACAAACACAAATGGTGCTGAAATGTGTCTTCAGATTTATGCGTAATGGTATTTCAAACGAGGAGAAACGAAAAGCAATTCACATTAACGGCGGTGATTGTTGCTGGTTTTTGGTTTCTGTGCGCGAGTTTGTATGTGTGTGAGTGTGTGTGAGTGTGTGTGTGTGTGTGTGTGTGTGTGTGTGTGTGTGTGTGTGTGTGTGTGTGTGTGTGTGTGAAGACACAACAAATACGTTTCTACCATAGAGCGTATACATAGGGAGAGGCTATCTGGCGCTTATCAGCGTGGAGACCGCCCGCCATATTGTGTATGCCACTAACCGCTACCGCCGCACTGTGTTTATGCTATAGCCTGTATATACTGCTGCCTTTAATAACACTTGGCGGAGATACCGAAAATGGAATGCTGGGCGTGTGAAATGTACGGACTTGTACTTGTTGAGCATTTCCAACATAATACTGAGTTTTACACACATTATAAAATAACCAAGTGGTCTAAAAGCGTTTGTTTGGAGCGCATATTATTTTTCTTTACGGCACAACCAATCGCGGTAATGTTATCTTACGTTACGTAAGTTTAGACAGGACTATGACTGTGCCATGCATGCGGAAGGTAAAGAAGTTTTTGACTGAATGAGTTATCTTCGTGCCTTATTTCTAAGGAATCGCGAAAGTATTTCTCTGCTATCTATTCATCCTTGGTCGATCCATTTGGCTCAGCCGAATGAATGTCATTCGCTTATGGAAATCAGTTGTACATTTTTCCCCGTTTTTACACCTCCCTGTCCCTAGGCGATTGATCCATCTCCCTTGCCCCATGTTATGTAAACTATGTGCATATGAGTGTGGATGATATCGAAAACATAAGTTTGAAGGATTTCCTTCTTCCTACACGCACACCGAGTGCACAACACTCCGACTCACACACACACACACACACACACACACACACACACACACACACACACACACACACACACACACACACACACACACACACACACACACACACACACACACACACATGGACACAAAACCCTCAGAGTGGGTTACCTACCATTTTATGTGAAAATGGGTTCCCATATTTCTATTTATTCTAGGGCTCTGGAGTTGATGCGAATGTTTAGAACTCACCTTATAACTAAGCTCTACAACTTAAAATAAAATAGACATTTTCTAGAAACAGAGCTACTGGATGGAGAAAAAATGGATTTCTACCCAAAAAGTGGGTGCCTCTCAGTCTCACACAAAACTGGCCTTACAGTGAAAATACCTCACTAAAGATACCTTTGGTTGATTTTATTATTATGATTGTTTGGGTGGGGTTGTGAGGGGGTGGGGGGGGGGGGGCGGGGAAGAGGTGGGGGGGGGGGAGGGGGGTCATCACTTTTGGTTTATAGAGCTGCTCAATGCGCTCTTATGAATGAAAGATTTTCATTATCAGTGGAATCAGTAGGTCATTTCAGAGGCGCGCACTGAGTTGCACGTCGAACCACTCACAAATACTCATTTGGAGTGCACCAGATGGATCCAGTTGGCAAAGTCCCACATTCCACACTATAGGACAGCTAAGACTGAAAAGCAATCGCGGCATTTATGGCGCGGTACAAGGTTTAAAACTAAGAAAATGTTGTTTTTAGAAGCGTGTCGGGCAAAAGTTTTTATCAAAACTGTTTTAAAACCTCTTTTAACTCAACTTTTCTTAATGTTAAAAGTGTTTTATTGTACATTGCTTAACGTCCCGACAGCAACAAGGCTTTCTCAGGACGTGCCTGCACTGCTTGTGAAAAAAACAACAACAACTAAACAGAACATTGAATGTATGTCGCCCGCCGGTCAAATACATTAAATAAACCTAACACATGGGGCCTAAATAAAGCTAAGACCATTTAGCAACACACATCCAATATCAAGAGCTACAGGCAGTGCAGACAGTAGGGAGAGTTTTAAAAAGGCAAATAGAGGTGAATGGACAAAGGGCCGACAGAGACACATGCCCCAGAATAGAGGGAAAAACCCACCCTGTGGGGCTGACCAGGGTGCCCCTGGGAAATAAAAAGTAGTTAACCGCACCCAAGTCCTCCAGGGCAGACCCGGGTGGGGTTAAAAGTGTTTTAATTTACAAGCGTGTCGTAACTGTTATGCATCTATTCCAACGTATAGTGCGGATATTTTTCCCATCCTCACCTTCTCTCAACACTCGACTTTCCAGTCCTTCCCTCAAACACCCCCAACCGGTTCTACCCTCAACACTCGACTTTCCAGTCCTTCCCTCAAACAACGGGTCTGCCCTGGGGGACTTGGGTGGGGTTGGCTACTTTTTAGTTCCCAGGGTCACCCTGGTCAGCCCCACAGGGTGGGTTTTTCTCTATATTCCGGGGGCATGTGTTTCTGTCTACCCTTGGTCCATTCACCTGCATTTTCCTTTTATAAACTCTCCCTACTGTCTGCGCTGCCTGTGGCTCTTGATATTGGATGTGTGTTGCTAAATGGTCTTAGCTTTATTTAGGCCCCATGTCGTAGGTTTTATTTAACCTATTGGACCGGCTGACGACATACATTCAATATTCTGTTTAGTTTTTCTCACTAGCAGTGCAGGCACGTCCTGAGAAAGTCTTGTTCCTGTCGGGACGTTAAGCAATGTACAATCAATCAACCTTCCTTCAAACGGACAGCATTCACACAAATAATACTTTACTATTACATCCGAAAATGGCCCATCCAAGCCTGCAGTCTTTTAACTGCACTAAACGACTGACTGCAGCAGACGACGCTTGTAACGACGCTGACTCTGTGACGTCATTTGCATTTAATCAATTTGTGCATACAATCCAAAAAGAGATGCGGCATTGATAACATCGACAAACCTACAAAATAAAGCAACAGGTTGAACCAAAAGGTCGGGCAGGACAAAAGACAACAGCAGCTTCACCCAAAGTCTATACGTCCTCTCTTACAATGCACACTCATACAATCACTTCACTTCATAGCAACCAGCGCACGAGAATATATATGAAATTTGTCACTAGACATGACCTCCGACAACATCACCCCGGAAGCATAACACACTTTTTTTTTTTTTTTTTTTTTTTTTTTTTTTACAAAACAACCACACCCTCAAATAACAAACTTCATTTTGCAGCAACATAAACAATTCCTCCCTCACACAAATACAATACCCCCCCCCCCCCCCCCCCCCCGCCCCACTACCTTTCGTATCTCTCCGTTTCACTTCGGCTCACCAATGCAGTTGACCCATATCAGCTATTATGCTATTTATAGCTCAAAAGGAAGGGTGATGTCATACACACGCCCATTTGAGTACACATACACACACAAGCTGGGAAATGTTCAAACACACTGGAGGCGTGTCTTTTAAGCACAACAGTGCATGTGTTAACGCCAAAATGAGAAAAACTGATTTTTGTATTTTTTTATGAATCTTTTCCGCAAGACAATGCAGAAACAACCCTCAGAAAAAATGGGTGTCTGACTTGGGCACCCAGAATTTTACACACACCCATTGTCCATAAGGATGGTAAAGACAGTCACTCATTTGAGCTATTTCGTGTACACACACACACACACACACACACACACACACACACACACACACACACACACACACACGACTGGCCGCCACACACACACGCATAGAGAAACTACGCAAGACCAACTTCCCCGATGGGACAACCAATCAGTCAGTGTCTCTGCCTCTTCTGTCTGTCTGTTTCTGCCACTTGTCTGTCTGTCAGTGTTTCTGTTTCTTCTGTCTGTGTCTCTCTCTCTGTGGGAAACTACATCGTCTTTATTTGGCCTAGTACAGCTAGTTAAATCCCCCACCAGAATTACCGCCACGAGCTCCACGCTCATTGACCACGTCTATACAAACAAACCGCAGGCGGTGACCGATGTTAGTGTTTCAGATCTTAGTGTTAGTGACCACAGCCCCGTTATTTGTTACTGGTCTATAAAACACCCAAATTAAAGAAACATAGTCATACTACAACAACCTACAGGTCGTTTAAGCATTTCAATCGTAATGCGTTTCTACATGATCTTAGTAACACTACTTTTGACGAGGTCCTTCTCACAGATGATCCAAATATTGCGCTGTCCATTTGGTACAGTTTATTCCTTGGAGTATTAGACAGACATGCGTCGATTAGAACAAAAAAAGTAAAGAGTGAGATACTTCCCCCTTGGTTGACAAAAGAAATAATGCATGCCGCTATGTCGGTGCGAAATGGCCTATAAAGAGAAAAGAACTTTGATGGATTTAAAAAGCAGCGAAACCGTGTGAGGTTAATGGTGCGCGCCGTGAGGATGGACTTTATCCGCAACACTGTCAAGGACAACAAAGATGTGTCAGCAGTGTGGCGGGTACTGAATTCGACCACCCGAGGCAATAGCAGTAGGTCAACAACCATCCATAGTAATCTCTCCGCCGACACATTCAACGAACATTTTCTGTCTGTTGCGGATTTGATAACTACTCCTAATCGTGATACAGAGGCTGACATATGCCCAGATTACTCAGTTAATTTCTGCAACAGAAAAACAACTGGTACACTATCATTTAATATCCCCACACTTGCTGTGCACGAAGTGGGCAAACTAATTAGTGACCTAGCTAATAAGAAGTCCTCCGGCCATGATGATATCAGCCCACAAATATTAAAGTTGTCCATACCATACATCATAGAGACCTTTACTTATATTTACAACTTATGTATTCAAAACAATGTATTCCCTACAGATCTTAAAGTCGCAAAAGTCGTTCCACTGCCAAAATCAAAAGATCATACTGACCCTAACATCTATAGACCAATTTCTCTGCTGTCAGTATTATCTAAGCCCCTCGAAAGGCATATACATAAAGACCTGTCTGACTACTTAGAATCACAAAAGTTGCTCCATTTGTCTCAGTCAGGATTTCGCCCTCGCCACTCATGTCGTACGGCTCTGAGCAGCCACATGGCTTTCAAATATGAATAATTCGCAGCTGACAGATGTAATTTATCTTAACCTTAAAAGGGCTTTCGACTTAGTGAACCATACAATATTGATTTCCAAACTTAAGCATTATCTTTGAAACGACATGGCTGTTTCGTTGTTTACGTCATACCTCAAAAACAGGAAACAGAAAGTAATTGTTAATGGAGCCTACTCTTCTACTCTTCGCAAGGGTCAATCTTAGGTCCTCTTTTATTTTGTATTTTCATCAATGACCTACCTCTAAGTCTAAACTACGAAGCAACACAGTGTGATATGTTCGCCGATGATACCTCAATCCACACAGCTAATAAAGACATAAGTGTAGTTGAAAACGGCCTTCAACAAAGTCTCGATGATATAGCAGCATGGTGTAAAGTCATCTCTATGATTTTGCACTCTACTAAAACAAAATCTATGATTATTGCAACACGCCAAAAGCAACAGTTGAAACCATTAAAGCTTAATCTATCACTCGGCGACGACATCATAGAACAGGTAACCGAACATCGTCTATTGTGGATCACAATTGATAATCAGCTGAGGTGGCAGATGCACATTGACAATGTGTGTAAAACGGTCTCTAGAAATGTCTTCATGTTATCGAAATTAAAGTATTACACAGATAGTGAAACTAGAAAATTGTTCAGTAATGCACACATCATGTCACAGATAAACTACGCATCGGCGGTGTGGAATTGTTGCAGTGATGTCCACTTAAAAAGACTAAGTTCTTTACATAGGAGAATGGCAAAATTAATTCTTCCCTACCCGCACTTGACAACCGAGGAAAAACTCAATAAAGCTGGATTCCGACCCTTCAAAAATCACTTTAAATTTAGCAAAGGGGTACTGATGTTAAAGTGTGGAACCATAGCGCTCCAGAATATCTAATAGATTTATTTTAAAAAATCAGATTCCTGCTATGGGAATATGAGGGGTCTCTCTATTGTTCCAAAACCAGGAATAGATATATTTAAATCCACTTTGTCATTTGCGGGTTCCACACTGTGGAACTCGCTCCCACATCACGATAAAGCCACTCCGACATTATATCGTTTCAAGACAAGTCTTTATAGATACCTGACATCACTCAAATAACAATATCTAGTTATACGTAGACACACGAATGTTCGTGTATATTCTAACAATCATGTGTATGTGCGCGTGTGTGTATGTATGTGTTTGTATGCATGTGATCCTGTCTGTTTCAGCCCCGCTTCGGATCCGGATCGGGTTCGTATCGGATTCGTGTTTATGGGTGGACACCTTCAGTCTTTATATCGTATTGGTACAGTTGGAGCGTTGCTGTTTTCATCAACCATTTTATGCACAACGAACAAAGAAGAGATCAAGATTTCCTTTGCATAATGTATTCATTGACATACATATGAAGTGACCAGATCTCCTACGAATCTTCACTGTTTGATTCAAAAGCACGGAGGCACGAATGTATATTCGACGACGGAGGAAAAGAAATGAACCATTTTTTGAATTATCGGAAACACTAAAGTGTTTCCGATGATTCCAAAAATGGTTCATTTCTTTTGCTCGTCAGTATATAATTAGCTTTTACATAACACAGTGACTGGGGGAATTGGAAGTCAGATATATATATAAATCACGTTTCGATGTGGTTGCCTCCCTTGGTTCCCCCCCCCCCCCCCCCCCCCCCATTTTCTTACGAAATCTAGAACCTTTAGCTCAAGAGGAAATGCTCATAACTTCCCCTTGCGAAGAAAGCGTTGGAACGCATATTCTGACAAAAATTTAATTTCTTTTTGTTGCCTCTCTCTTAACAGCAAATGTGGTTACGAGGTTGCACGCGTACACCATAGGTAGCCTACGTGTCTGATTTAGAAGGAATTATTATTACTATTGTCTATCAATTGATTGATTTTTAAAATAAAATTATGATGAAAAAAAAAACAACCCACACCATCTAAGATGTAAATGTTCTTTATAATATTACAAGTACCTGTGATGTCATTATGAAAGTGATGTAATACCAAAGTTCCAAGTTGCCGATGATGTCAAAGATGATGTTTTTTTAAAAATGTATTTTATTTTTGTATACACACAGATATTCACTGTCGGAACAATGTAAAAAAAAAATGTTAGAGAAACTGATATTTTAAAATTTATTTTATTTTATTTATACGCACTAACGTCAATAAAATCCAAATCAAGACACATTAATCATTATGTGCCCCCGCATACGCGGGGGCCCATGAGGACCTATGCCTCTTGCTGTCATCATTCACGTTCGTGTGCCTCAGGCTAATGGGGTTAATGAACTGAGAAGAAACCTGTCACGTTTTTAGTCATTATTTCTAGCCTCTAGATATAAAAGGCTTAATTGTCGTAATCCAGGCTTTTATGCTCGAAATAATGGTCACAATCTTCATCATTATTTCTTACCATGAATTTTTGGCTGTTATGTTGACAGGGTATTTTATGAACACTGACACTGAGAAAAGAAACCCTACGGCTTTTTAAGCACATATCTCGATCCACTCAGCATGATCATTTGGAGCGAACCGAGGGAAGTTACCAGTGTTATTTTCTGATTAAAAAAAAAAAATTCTGTGGTGAATACACGTTTGATTGCGGAACAGGAAAAACAACCATCTATTGCTTGTGCAATAAAATCCTGTAAGTAGTACAATCGACACACGGGTGCGAACGCTCACCCGCACACGCACGCACGCACGTGCACGCACACGCACACACACCCACAATGACACACACACGCGCGCGCGCGCGCACACACACACACACACACACACACACACACACACACACACACACACACACACACACACACACACACGTTTATTGACACTGATTTACCTGATGAATGCCGCTGAAAGTCATGAAAGCCCTGTGCGTCCTCCCGAGACACCAGTTAAGTTGTTTGAGTGGTGGAACTTGCTAATAAATAGTAAGGGGGCATGCGTTTTTATCTGAGACAGTGCTTGCTCAACATTCTATGCCACCTGCGCCACTGAAGCAAGCTGATCTTCTGGTGAACTCGTGTCGAAAAAGACCTGACTTGAATCTGTTTCTGTAAAATCTTTAAAATTCCTTGACACTAGTTCTGCAAATCTGGAAGGCGCTTCGGCCTTCGGGTCGGACAGCACACAGTGCCGGATTGCTCAGCTGGTCCTAAGATTGAGAACCTTAACCCCTTCAATGCCGATAACTACTGCCGGAACACAGTCCACTTGCAAGAGACATAGATCCTCATGAGCCCTCGCAGTCGCGGGGGCTCATGAGGCTCTATGTCTCTTGCTGAGACCAGATTGTATCCATCTTCCTTGGACGGTTGTGGCTTTTGGTCGTTGAATGAACAAAGACTTCAGAAACGCAATACGCGTACAGTGGCAGGAAAGGGGTTAATTAGATTTTTGGAACAAGCTCTTCTAAGATCTCTCTTAATAAGCCGCACTCAATTCTAAAGCTGCCAGTAACTTCTTACAAACAAACAACAACAACAAAAAAAAAGCACTTGTTAGTCCGGCCGGATCTCACATACCTTAACTCATTCAGCCCGACGCACGTATTTCCCACAGTTTGGAGGCGTCATCAAACGACTATGCACCTGTTGCAGGAGATGGATCGATCATGATAATTCAAGGATAGTGCCAGATTAGCCTGGCGCCGATAGGCGCCAAGCTAATCTGGCACTACCCTTGAATTATCATGGTCGACCCATCTCCTGCTGCAGTGCGTCAGGGCTGAATGGGTTACGCAAGTGATATAAACCGCTGTTTCTATGAGAGCCACAGACAGGGAAACATGTAAGCAAATAGACAAAAGGTTATTGATCAGTCCGGATTCAGACGTAATTCACTCCGCGCACAAATGACGTGCTCCTTTGGTTTAAAAGTCTTCAAAAACTGTTGTGAAACTTTTCACATATACACGCAATCTGCCTTTTTAACCCCTTCGCTGCCTAGACAAATTGAACAAGAGGAACAGATCCTCATGAGCCCCCGCAGTTGCGGCGGCTCATGAGAATCTACGCCTCTTGCTGAAACCACTTTGTATCCATGTTCCTTGTTCCTTTGGCGTTTTTTTTTCACGTTGTATTTACAATGATTATATAAAAAAAAAAAATGTGCGTCCACTTTCAATGGAACTTCCGTCGTTGAACTTTTTTTTTCCCAGCGACATCTGAAGTTTTGCGGCTTTTATCTATTTACATTATCGCACATAAGAAAACAGTAATGTTGTTTTCAAAGGGAATTGTCTCTTGGTCACAGTCGAGTAGTAATTAAATAGACACCACTCACATTCAGACACTTGTCCAACTACAAGTAACTTGTATCTGAATAAGAACTTCAGTGTTAAGTGCTATATAAACACGTAAGAGCAGCACATTCGTGAAACTTGCGGTGAATCGACAAACGCGGAAACTGAATTATCTTTCTCAGGCCAGTAGACCTTAACTCAAAAGTTTCTTCGTTTGAATGAGGCATAATTATATTCTCATGAGCCCCTGCAGTCGTAGGGGCTCATGAGAATTTATGCCTCTTGCAGTCAGACATTGGCATCATGAAGTCCTCTAACAGAGGGAGCAGTTAGGGTTTAGTCTAATACTACTGCGCGTCATGCGCGCGCAAGAAAATTGGGCCTGTACGTGATCAGTTGGGCAGCTCAGGCTTTCTCTTTGCGCGCGCAAGGGCTCATTGACCCATTCAGCCCTGACGCACTACAGCAGGAGATGGGTCGACCATGATAATTCAAGGGTAGTGCCAGATTAGCTTGGCGCCGACAGGCGCCAAGCTAATCTGGCACTGCACTTGAATTATCATAGTCGATCCATCTCCTGCAACAGCCCGGGTGCATAGTCGTTAGATGACGCCTCCAAATTTGGGAAATACGTGCGTCGGGCTGAAGGAGTTAAGACATGCCCCAGCACCGAAATCCGCAAATTTTGAAGTTGCCCCCTGAAGACTGTTGAGTTACACTTCTGGAAACAGATCGAGCGTAAAAGGTTCAAGGGTGGTGCCAGAATAGTATTGATGCCAAGCTATTCTGGCACTACCCTTGAAACTGACTATCACGCTCGATCCATGTCTTGCCGTGGCGTGTCGGAGTTGAGTGAGTTAATTGTGTGGGTCTGAGAGGACTGAGAGAGCCACCCCAGGTTCATTCAGCCTTGCCCTTGAGTGCCTTGACACGTTTACTACCACAGCGAGCCTGAGATCGACGACCATGATAGTCATGCGGTGTTTCAGAACGGATTGGTGATGCCAGAATAGAATGACGTTCAAGTATGGTTTCATAGGCGCGTCTTTATTCCGGCAGCCTCCTTGAACTGTCATACTCATCAGGGGCGGATCAGTTACCTCGGACGAGAAGGGGGGTGGGGGGGGGGGTTCTAACTTTTTGTTTGGGGCCTTCAACCTGACACAAAAGGTCTCCCCGACGCTAGACCTTTTTCCAGTGGCCGAAAAATCAAAAAAGGGTTGGGGAGGGGGGCGGAGGGGAGGGGGGCGGAGGGGAGGGGGGCGGAGGGGAGGGGGCGTAGCTTGCGCGTGCCAAAACTCGCCAAAAATTCAGGTAGGGAGGGTCGGGGGGGGGGGGGAGGTTGAAAACACCCTAAAAAGGGACTTTGTTATAGCATTTTAAACAATTTTGGGTCTGGAGGGGGATGGGGTGTCCGGAAACCCTTAAGACCCCCCCCCCCCAGATCCGCCCCTGCTCCTGGTCAATCTCAGTGCCTCCTGAACTGTAATGTTGTCTTCAGAGGCTTTTTTATAATTTATTTTTATTTTAAATTTCGAGTCCAAAGTTCAATGTGTTCAAACGAAAACATATGACTTTCTGACACTTCCCAAATATCATGGCAAAGTCCAGATCCGCTGTATGCGTGTTAGAGCTTAACTCCTTCACTGCCAGTTGACACAGATTGTGTTAATCAGTGAACTCTCTGTAACCCTTTGTGTGTGGGTAGCGCTTTTTGTCGCCATGATTCCTGTAGAATCATCGTGACAAAAACGTGATACCGACACGCAAAGGTTTAACCCATTCAGCCCCGAAACACCGCAGCAAGACATGGATCAAGCATAATAGTTCAAGGGTTGTGCCAGAATAGCTTGGCGCCCATAGGCGCCAAGCTATTCTGGCACCACCCTTGAACTATCATGCTCGATCTGTCTCTAAAATTGTAATACAGTCCTTCAGAGGGCAACTTCAAAATCTGTGAATTTCTGTCCTGGGATAGCCGGAGGATGTGTTATAGCGACTTACGCCGGCTGACGCCGCGGGCTATGATTACTGAAGTTCGCAGACACCACGAGTTCTCGATGTTGTCTTGCCTCAACTTAGACTTTTCTGCCCTTTTTTCTTTTCACAATCTATGGGAGAAGGCACCTGTAACAGATTCAAGATTTCCTACTTGCTCTGATTTGAGTCGTTGGAACTCCGCTCCTACGTACAAAAGAGAAGGAGAGCAGAAACGTTGTTGATCTTACGACATTCAAAAGTCATACTTCTAGTGCTGTCGAGTGCATTCGTACACAATGGTAATACAAAGTCTTTGGCTGTCGATAGCACTTTTGTCGCGATGATTCATCGCGACAAAAAGTGCTATTGACAGCCAAAGACTTGGTACTACAAATGTGTACGAATGCACTCGACAACAAATGTTCACCGATCAGATTAAACCATAGTAAAATTGTACATGAACATTTCCTGCAGACATGAACCCGTGACAAACTGTACTAAATACACAGTCCCTCGTGAAACCCCTTTGTCTGCAAGAGACATAGATTCTCATGAGCCTTTGCGAGCCTATATTAAAAAAAAATGTTTCAATGTTCAAATCGCCTGTGTTACAAAGCTATTAACTTCTCTACTCTTGCCTGTCTCGCTGATCTCACCTGACAATCTTCCACTGTTGCTGTAGATTATGTAATAGTTCGACTGTCAGCATTCACATGTCAGGTTGGTTTTTATTTCTTCTTCTGCTTGTTCATACCAGTATATGTTGGTGATACTTTTTTAAACGTATATATGTTTTATCTTTTGCTGTATGGTCTGATTTATAATTATATCTGTAGAGTAGCAGGACAGTTTGGAAGATAGGCATTGCTATGATAAAAACTTTTATCCTGATTAAAAACGTTTCATCATCATCATCTTCAACTATACACTCCCTCCCGCTCCCCCGTTTAAGTAGTGACACGCGCCTTCTCAGAGTCCCGCTATGCAAATACAAAACCAGAGGTGACCGTTGTTTTGCGCACGTTGGACCTGTTGTCTGGAACTCCCTTCCCATACACATTAGACATTTTACCTCATTCACTGCCTTTAAATCTGTTTATAAAGACTCACCTGTTCGATAACCCAATGTAGCTTAGTTATTTGTGATTATGTACCTGTGTGTGTGTGTGTGTGTGTGTGTGTATGTGTGTGTGTGTGTGTGTGTGTGTGTGTGTGTGTGTGTGTGTGTGTGTGTGTGTGTGTGTGTGTGGGCGCGCGCTCCTATGTGTATTGCAGAATCATTTGTTTGCCTGGCGGCCTTATGCTGTTTCATTACTAATTGGATGCTTGCTGGAAAAATTATACCTTTTCACGTGCAGTGCCGATAGTGGGAATAGGTCGACCTTGACAGCTTAAGGGTAGTGTTTGATTGCCTGGCACCTGATATGGCGCCAGGTAATCAAGCACTACCCTTGAGCTTTCAAGGTCGCAGAGGAAATGTAATCAAACTTCTTATCTTTAAAGGCGAAATAGGAAACAGCTTTTTCATTCCAAATAATATATTTCATGAGAAGAAAAGAACTGGCACTTGGATGGAAAATATCCACATTGTAGATGCTGGGATGTTGTCGTCGTCATCAGGGAAGAAAAGAGGATTTACGAAAGTCTACCGTACTGTTTTGAGTTAACATGCGATTTTCATTAGAAACATAAGCGTATCCTTCTGATTCATCTCTAACCCTAACATTACCTTCGATCCGCACAAAGACTGACACACATGACATGGCGCCAGTTATACGTTCTGTGGGCTGGGCGTGGCCACAGCCTTTCTCAAAAAGAAGAAGATGGGATGAGCCATATACACAAAGCCTTTTCTGTACTGCATGCATTTTGCCAGTTTTCCATAATACGTTCGCTGCCATCATAACAAATATAGACAGACTGTCTTCCTAAATCAAATTGTCAGAAAGGGAGAGCATTGCTTGAACCCATATACATGTATAACGCAGACTTTTCGTGCTTTGCGTCAGTTAGGAACATTGTATAACACTGACGTGTTTGACGCTTATACGTCACTGTCAGTGTCTGAGTCGTGAAAAGCACGCAAGAGTCTCTTCCAGACAGACTCTTCCAATTAATGTCTTCAATTAGTCTAGCGTACTAGGTGTTGAACGGGCTGAGGCCAGCCCCATTTCAAAGTCTACCGTACTCGTATTTTCAATACGGTAGACAAAAATGGAAGTATATTAGAGGTGGCTGAAAGGTATTGTCTCAACCCTTTAACTGCTAGTGGACGCAGATTTTTGCATTTCTGAAAATCTTTGTTAAAGCGATCTGCTCTATGCAGGCTGTAAAATTCATCAATACAACGAACCTGCCAATGTTGTCTTGACTCCGTCAGCCATGGCGTGTCTACCCAGCTTTAAATTTATTTTTTATTTTTTTTTATTTATTTATTTTTTTATTTATTTTTTTTAAAATTCATATGAGCAGGCGTATGTAACATGGGTATTCTATCGCCCCTTGTGCACAAGAGCAATTTTTGCTTGATTCTCCCACTGAACCCCCTCACTCTCTTTCAACCCCTAACCCCCTCCCCCCGCCCCCACCCCCCATCTCCCACACCCAACCCCACCCCGTCTAATTTTCTGAGGCTATAATTCCTATGAAAATTTGATGCAACGCTTACGAATGATAAAAATATTATTATTTTCTGTAGAGTCTAGACCACTGGTAATATAACTTGTGAGAAGTAATTTCACTAGTGCGCCAAAGGCCATCGGGCCTGCTTCAACTTTTTTGCTTACTTGCATACTCGGCCTAACTCCTTTTTTTTTTTTAAAGGTAAATTCAATATTTTTTAACAAGCAACCAGTTTGTGGGCGAATCAGCTCAGTTCGATCTCGGCCTAGGGATTTTTCAATTACTAGGGTGATCAACGAAAATCAATAATTTTCATCAAGTTTCCATGTTTACATTTATCAATCTCTTCCAGCGTCATCTGTGGAAAGTGTATGCACCGACCGTGATAGCTCGAGAGAAGTGACCGACCAGCGAAGCGGCGCAAGCTTCTGTACCATTGAGCAAAGATGTATACTGATAAGCAACAGAAATGCGACATTTTTTTAATCATCGAAAACACTGAAGTGTTTACGATGATTCCAGAAATGTCGCATTTTCTTTTGCTCCTCAGTATGCTACTCAAATATATATCAGTTAAGGACCACCCGAAAAAAGGTCATAATTTCAACTAAGCACATGAATCTGACAAAATTCAAGATTTTGTCTTGGGACTTTTAAAACAAGACTGCAATCTACAGTCTTGATGAACAACTCCGAGATAAAATCTTCAAAATTGACAGAGTTGTGCATATAAATTTGAATTTACGATCATATTTCCTTGTGCTCCTTAACATACTGTGAGTAAGGCGGTACCAGACCGGCCTAGCAGCGCCGCAAAGCCTGGCAGTCTGGCATCCTCGTGCAAAGGCGAGACTCTACAAGACTCCTGTTCTTCTAATTCTTGTTTTAAACCGGAAATTGAAATTGACGTGTATTGACGTAAAATAATTATTTTCTGTCAGATTAACCCCTTTACTGCTGCTGTTGATACCGCTAGGCGGGAAAGACGCGTCTTGCTGCCGAACGGTAGTCGTCAGATGTAATCAAGGGTTAACCCTTTTAGCGCCATGGGCGCATTTCCCGAATTTTGGAAGTGTGACTTAACGACTATGTACTACTACCAGGAGGTGGATTGACCATGATAATTCAAGCTTAGTGCCAGATTAGCTTGGCGCACTACCCTTTAATTATCATGGTCAATCAATTTCCTGCTGTATGGTTTTGGCTCTGAAAGGTTAAAAAAATATTTCATTAAAAGCGTCAATGTAATTTGAACAAGAGAAAATGCATTGAAAGAAAAAAAGCAACATAAACGTAGAAGGTTGAATGACAGAGGGGCATCGGTAACTCATTTAGCTGCGACGTACTAGAGCAGGAGATGGATTGACCATGATAATTGAAGTCTTCGCGTTGTCTTTGACCAGCACGCCCCGCCTACTCAGCGTACCGTATGTGGGAGAAAACCTTCCCCATGGTACAGTGCCATCACGAATGAACTGCGCTCTGCGAAACAGTGTCGTCGCCAGGCCGAGAGGCAGTGGCGTAAAACTCGTCTTACTGTACATAAGCAACTGTTTTGCTCTGCCAAGAATTTACAGAACTTGTTTGCAGTGCACAAACCTCATTTGTCTCCCTTAAAATTGCTGCTTGCAACACCAGCAAAGAGTTGTATGCCATAACTAACCGCCTGTTGGGTAAGAGTAAGTCCACGTCACTCCCAAGTGTTCACCCAGTCTCAGAGCTGCCCGGTCTTTTCTCAGACTTTTTCTTGAGTAAAGTGCAGTTAATTCATGATGGTATTGATGAGCAACCTTGCCAGGTTGACCCTTCGTATGCTGACAGGTGTTTTGAGGGTCAGATATTCTAAAAATTTGAACCTGTGACTGATGAAGAGGTGCGCTTGATTCTGAAGAAAACTGCCCCCAAGTCTTGTGAACTAGATCCCATGCCCACTTCCCTCCTGTATGACTGTATAGATGTCATTCTTCCCCACATTACCCATGTCATTAATCATTCTATTCAAACTGGTTCTTTTCCCACCTTGTACAAAAACGCAGTTGTCAAGCAGCTTTTGAAGAAAGCAGCTTTAGATCAGAATGACTTTAAGAACTACAGACCTGTGTCAAATCTTCCATTTTTATCAAAGGTCAATGAGAAAGTTGTGCTCTCTCAGACCCTGAAGCATCTCACCGTCAACAATCTCTTAAATCCCCTGCAATCAGCCTACCGTGTGAGTCATAGCACGGAAACAGCTTTACTGAAAATCATGAATGACTTGTTGCTTGCACTGGATGATGGTCAGGTTTCTGTTTTAGCTTTGCTGGATCTGTCTAGCGTATTTGATACGATTGACCTTAGCACCTTGTTCTGTCGCCTTGAACGTGTCTTTGGTATTCAGGGACAGGTTTTTGATTGGTTCAAATCCTATTTGTCTAACCGGTCACAGACTGTTTCTGTCTAGTCTGGGGTCATCTTTTAGTCGCAGCCCCTCTGTGTTTCGGAGTACCCCAAGGGTCAGTCCTCGGGCCTCTCCTCTTCATTAAGTAAATGCAACCCTTGTCCGGTGTCATAGCTGCACGCTCAATTTCTCACCACGCGTACTCTGATGACTCGCAGTTGTATAAGTCAGGCCATGTTGAGCAGGTCGATGCCATCATCCAGTGTGTGCAACAGTCAGTTTCTGATGTTAAAACATAGATAATAGCCAACAAACTAAAACTGAATGAAGATAAAACAGAAGCCATGCTAGTTTCCTCTACCAGAATATCTTCTTCCTTACCGCAGTCCATCAATCCTAGATACTGAAGTTAATTTTTTCTGCTCAGGTGAGAAATCTTGGCGTTATCATTGATTGCAGTCTCTCACTAAAACAACACGTTTTGAATACCTGTAGATCTGCTTTTATTGAACTGCGTCGCATTAGCTCCATCAGGCATTTTCTCACACCAGAAGCCACTAAAACTTTGGCCTACTCATTTGTCTTGTCCCGAATCGATTACGGCAATGCACTCCTGTGTGGCTGTCCTCTGTATCTTCTGGCTCGGCTCCAGAGGGTGCAGAACTCAGCAGCACAGCTTGTTGTCAAGTCAAAAAAGTCAGACCACATCACACCCATCCTGCGTTCACTCCATTGGTTGCGTATCACATCTAGAGTACAATACAAAGTTCTGTCCATATGTCATACCTGTCTGTCTCCTTCTACTGGCCCTGTCTATCTTTCTGAGCTTCTTCATTTGTACACACCTTCTAGACAGCTCCGTTGCTCAGCAGACATTAAACTATTACGCTTTCCGACTGTGAGAACTTAGTCTTTTGGCGAGAGGTCTTTCTCATACCAAGGACCATTTCTTTGGAATAAACGCCCACAGTCCCTCAGATAATATATGTTGAATCAGCCAATAGTTTGCGGCAGTCTTTAAAGACGCATTTATTCTTTTAAACGTGCATTCACCGTTATAATTTTGTCGCTGTCAGTGACAGCTGCGCTGCCTAGTGTATCCGTTATTAGTTTTATGGTACACGTCTATCTTTGGTGTGCGTGAGCATTTCTTGTTGGTGTGTCCACTCTGCTAAGCTTATTTTCCTTGTATATTTTGTTGCGTGAGTGTGTATCATTGTTAGGGAATATATATGTCTTGTAGGATGCAAGGTGTATGTATGTTAGTATGTCATTTGTACGGCGCCTAGAGCTTTTCTATTGAAAGTATAGGCGACATAAGAATATAAATTATTATTATTATTATTATTATTATTATTAATATAATATAATATAATATAATATAATATAATATAATATAATATAATATAATATAATATAATATAATATAATATAATATAATATAAATAAAATAAAATAATATAATATGTAACTTAATATAAAATTTTAAAAAAATAAAATAAAATAAAATTCCTCCCGTTGGCCACAACCTTCTATTTGTCCCCATTATTTGTGTTTTCTCAAAAGATGGCGAAAATTAGTGTCACATTCAGCCGCCGCCCCCCCCCCCCCCTCCCCCATGCCTTTCCCCACACAAACACACACAACAACAACAACAACAACAACAACAAAACCATGACTGAAAAATATCTTCCTACACAACATTTGTGCGCCTTTCCAAACATGTTCATCGATTCTGCTTTATTTGACCTCGCACACGGCGGTTGCAAATAAATCACTTTCTTTGGAGGACGCAGCTGAGACCGTTATGTTGTTTTTCTTGTTGTTGTTGTTTTAACTCATTCAGTCCCGACACACCACAGCAAGATATAGATTGACCATAATAGTTTTAGGGTGGTGCCAAGATTGCTTGGCGCCCATAGGCGCCAAGCTATTCTGGCACCACCTTTGAGCTATCATCGTCGATCTGTCTCCTGAATTGTAATGCAGTCCTCGAAGGATAACTCCAATATGTGGGGATTTTGTACCTGGGGGTTAATCGAATTAACGTTCTTTTCTCTCATTAGACCCTATCCATCGGGGGTGGGGGGTGGGGGACTTATGTAAAGGGCACCCCCTTTGCGGGGCTCATGAGGATCTACACTTCCTGCTGATGGGTTTGCAGAGGATGTTGATTTGTGTAGGGATGTCGTCATAAAAGGAGGCACTCCAAAAGTGAATTGATTGTCGTGTCGCTGATCCTGTGTACCTAATATAGGGCATTCGGTACGCAGACGCAAAGGCTCGCAGGAACGCGCGCTTGCGCAAGCGCGCACGCACGCACGCACAAACACGCACGTGCTGACACACAGGCACTGCGCCAGCGCGATCCCTCTTGACTATTTTTTTTTATCCACACGCGTACGCAGGCACGCAGGCAGGCAGGCACGCACGCACGCACGCACGCACGCACACACATACACACACACACGCAAACAGACACACTCACACCCACCCACACACACGCACGCTCACACATACGCAGAATTTTGGAAATAAACAAAACTTTCTGGAATAAACTTGTAAGAATTCACACCTCCGCAGAATGGGTTAGGTTTCACATCGTCAGCTTTAAATATTAAGTCGGAATAGCATCGGCACAGATCGGCTGACATCCGTGTCGTTATTTCAGTGGGTGTCCGACAAAGGAGAAAAAAAACACATGTTTACACCCACGCTATAATTTAATTCCGTGTTTAACTCATACGAGGTTTCCTGCGTAGGGATACGCGGTTTAATGCCGGCTTTATGCCGCGTGTTTGTATGCGGCAAGTCTCGAATGAGTTAATGTAAGGTTTGCGCCAGAACGCTTATTTCAACGGTGAATGAAAAGCTGGTCTCACACAGCTCCAAGATAGCCGACATAACTCTCTCTCTCTCTCTCTCTCTCTCTCTCTCTCTCTCTCTCTCTCTCTCTCTCTCTCTCTCTCTCTCTCTCTCTCTCTCTCTCTCTCTCTCTCTCTCTCTCTCTCTCTCTCTCTCTCATGTCACGCTGCGCTGATACGGATGATAGACACCTGGTTATCTTCCATCAACGACTCAAAACTTACAGGAGTCATGTTTCTAGATTTTCGTAAAGCCTTTGATCTAGTAAACCACGAAATACTGATCAAGAAAGTATCCATGTACACCAACAACTCGGCGTCGTTTCTCAAATCCTAACTCGAAGGTAGAAAACAAAAGGTATTACTAAATGGCTCATACTCGAATCAAGGTTTAGTGAAGCATGGCGTACCACAGGGCTCTATTCTTGGTCCCCTTCTATTCTGCTTGTTCATAAATGATCTTCCTCTTGCGATAAAAAATGAAAGCGTTACATGTGATATGTTTGCAGATGATGCTGCTGTACACACGCCATATAAGAATATATCAAACATCAATTCACGACTGCAAAACACACTGCAAGATATTGATGAATGGTGCAGTCATAATATTATGATTTTAAACCCGGTAAAAAAGGAGAGCATGGTAATTAGCACCCGCCAAAAACACCAGCTTGGCTCTCTCTCACTCAGTCTGTCCCTCCAAGGCAAAACCATCAGCCAAGTTACTAACCACCGCCTGCTAGGAGTCACGGTGGACAACCAGCTTAGGTGGCAGCTACACATCAGTAACGTTTGTAAAATTGTCTCCAGAAATACGTACATCTTAGCAAAACTTAAATACATTACTGATATGGAGACACGTCAACTGTTCTTCAATGCCCATATTAGATCGCATATAGACTATGCTTCTACTGTGTGGGATGGTTCGAGAGATGTCAATTTGAAAAGATTGAACTCTCTACATCGGAGAGCTGCCAAACTAATACTCCCTGATCCCAGCTTAACTACTGACCAAAACTTGGCAGCCTTAAAAATTTTGCCCCTGAAAGATCATCTAATTTACAATAAGGGAATGGTTATGTTCAAGGCATTAAACGATAAGCTACCCCGATATATCACATCGCTATTTACCGTCCAGTCATCAAAATACTCCAGATCAAGAAAATCCCTTATTGTGCCGCGACCTAGAATTGATCTCTATAAAACGAGTTTGACGTTCTCTGGCTCTAGTCTTTGGAATGCCTTGCCTAGAAACGTCACGACATCAGCTACTTTCTCCTCGTTTAAAGTCAGTCTCATCAAGTACTTATTTTTGTCAGCAGCATCCCCGTGACTGTGCACATATTGAAAAATATTATTTCTCATTAGATCATTAATTGCGTGTATCACAGGTTTCGACTGATGACTCATATTTATTCGGTACAGCTTGTATGTAGCCAGCTACTCATATGACTGACTAGCTTAAGCCGCGTAAGCGTGTGTGTGCACTTGTGTGCGTGTGCGTTGTGCGTGTGTGCGTGTGCGTACGTGTATATTAGAGATAGAGAGTGGCGTGCTCAAATGTGCATGCGTTATGTATGCGTATTAGGTTGTATGTATTCTTATTATATTATTTTTTATTAAACCTCACAACATGTCATTATGCCCGACCAGTAAAGTTGGTAATTCCTATATGTGTTTTTTTAAATTTTTTAAAAAATAATTAATCTTGACTACGATTCAACCCGCAATCCGCGAGCCGCGGACAATAGCGTGTGTTCCTATGTGCATAGGTGTGTGAGCCCTTGTATAGGTTGTGTGGACTTAATTTGAAATAATAACAGAAACGTTCGAATTTATGTGCATGTGTTTTAACAAGTGCTGCGGCACTTAGACATTTTTATTTAGTTTTTTTACCGTGTTACGTAAATAGTGATTACTTTCTGGTAATTGGAACTGCGAAATATTACAGACTGTTTTGACATTGGCTGTGTGTTTGCCTTTGAGGCAGCACACTGAGAACTGTTTGACTACGGAAGTCACAGTGACCTTTTGGCCTTTAGCCAGTGAATTGTCTTTGTGGACTCCAAGTTCTCTTGGCTCGAGAGACTTAACCGTAGTGTGTGTGTATGTGATTTTATTTTGAGATCATCGTGCATTTTTGTGTATGTGATCCCATTTTGAGATCATAGAGGCTTTTTACAGTGACTTCACGCGAACTGACGAGAAGCGATGCCGAAAGCTTCAATTAGCGTACAATCACTTGGACTGAAAATCGGACACCTTAATATTTTTAACTTGTTTCACAAGGTCCCCGATATTCGTTTATTTTTAAATGAGCCATCGCACTTCCATCTCTTTGGTCTCACGGAATCACGTCTGGGCCCAAACATCAGTGATGCTAGCTTAATTATTCCTAACTTTTCTCTAATCCGGCGTGACCCAGGCTACCCTGGACACACTGGAATAGCTGTCTATGTACATAGCTCTATCCGAAATTGGTGCGCAGACGTGAAGACCTTGAGTCCAGAGAGCTAGAGTGTGTGTGGCTGGAGGTGAAAATACCACATTCCTCTCCCATCTTTATCGCCTTTATGTACAGAAATCCAGCTGCTACTGCTGACTGGTATGACGACTTTGTACAAGTGATGGATAAAGTGAACGACACCGGTAAAAATGTTCTCATTCTGGGAGACTTTAACATCGATATGCTGAAACCCAAGCCTACATGGCAATCAGCGATCACTCTTTTCGGGCTAAAGCAGATGATTAAATCTCCAACGCGAGTATCACGCTCTGCTGCCACCATCATCGACCACATTTACACTAATAACCCAACAGCAGTAGCGGAAACTAATGTTTCTTCATTAGCCGTCAGTGACCACTTTCCCATCGCCTGTACATGGTCGTGTAATTTGCCCGCAAAACAAAGTCGGGACCAGCACTCGTACATAACGTACAGATCGTTTAAAAAGCTCAATACAAATGCTTTCTTACATGATCTAAGCTATGCAGGATTTGATCAAGCGTATAACTGCACTGACCCAGATAATGCGCTTACTATATGGCTTGATCTGTTCCTCGGGGTGCTGAATAAACACGCGCCGCTAAGAAGGAAGCGAGTCCGACGCCGCGAGCCTCCCTCCTGGATAACGGAGGAAATCAAACAAACTATGGAGGCTCGAAACACCTCTTGGCTTGACTTCGCGAACGAAGATTTTATAGGAGTTGCCCACGACGTCTGCAGGCTTGTTCGTGGCTGCGGAGGCCAATCCGAGACAGGCAGGTTCGACCGCAGTGGCTGCAGGGGAAGGTCTGGCCAGGGTTCTGAGCTGCGGCATCTCTGTTTTTTCTCCTGAGCCGCTTGTCCTCAAGGCTAGCTCTGCGAGAGTCCTCAAAGGAGACAGCTGCCTTGTAAATGGTGGAGCGCCAGGTGTCACGGTCCGCAGCAAGCGAAGACCACTGGTGGTGGTCGATTTGGCAGGCACTAAGTGACTTCTTGAGACAGTCTTTGTATCTCTTCTTTGGTGCCCCTCTGTCACGGTGTCCAGTAGCAAGCTCGCCGAACAGGGTGATCTTTGGTAGGCGATGATCCTCCATCCTGGAGACATGCCCCGCCCAGCGGAGCTGTGTCCGCAGCAGCAAAGCCTCGATGCTCACAGTTTCAGCCTGTTCAAGGACCTCGACGTTGGTGACATAGTCACTCCAGTGAATGCCCAGGATGGTACGCAGGCAGCGCTGGTGGAAGCGTTCGAGGAGTCGTAGTTGGCTGCGGTACAGGGCCCAGGACTCGGAACCATACAGCAGGGTGGTGAGGACCACAGCTCTGTACACGCTGATCTTGGTGCCTGTTTTCAGCTGTTGATTGTGCCACACCCGCTTGAAAAGTCGCCCGAAAACACTGTTCGCTTTTGCCAGCCTGCTGTCAAGCTCCTTGTCCAGCTTGGCGTCCAACGTGATAATGCAGCCAAGGTAAGTAAACTGGTGCACTGACTTTAGTTCAGACTCGCCAATGGTGATGTGAGGAGGGCGATACACTGTCTTGGGTGCCAGCTGATGGAGGACCTCTGTCTTTTTCAGACTGACCTCGAGTCCAAAGAGCTGGGCAGCATCTGCGAAGCAAGACGTGATGCGCTGCAGGGCTCTCTCTGTGTGTGCAACGAGGGCAGCATCATCAGCAAAAAGCAGCTCACGAATCAGTTGGTCTAGGGTTTTCGTGTGGGCCTGCAGTCGTCTGAGGTTGAACAGGCTGCCATCGAGACGATACCTGATGTACACTGCATCGTCATCATCGAGGTCCACTGTGGCCTGCTTCAACATCATGCTAAAAAAGATGGTGAAGAGGGTCGGTGCCAGCACGCAGCCCTGCTTTACGCCGTTGAGAATAGGGAATGGTTCTGAGAGGTCATTGTTGAGTCTGACCTGGCCTTGCTGGTCCTCGTGTAGCTGGACAATCATGTTGAGGAACTTTGGGGGACAGCCAAGTCGCTCCAGGATCTGCCACATGCCTTGCCTGCTCACAGTGTCGAACGCTCCTGCCAGGTCGACAAATGTTACGTACAGCCCTTTGTTCTGCTCGCGGCACTTCTCCTGTAGCTGTCTCAGCACAAAGACCATATCGGTGGTGCTCCTGTTTGCTCTGAAGCCACACTGGCCCTCTGGGAGTTGGTCTTCAGCGATGGCAGGTACCAGCCGATTCAGGAGCAGCCTTGCAAGGATTTTCCCAGCAATGGACAGCAGGGTAATTCCCCGATAGTTGGAACAGTCAGACTTCTCGCCTTTGTTCTTGTACAGGGTGATAACGACTGCGTCACGGAGATCTTTTGGTAGTGTTCCTTCCTCCCAGCAGCAGAGAAAGAGGTCATGGAGCTTGTTGTGCAGTGCTGTGCCTCCATGTTTCCAGATCTCTGGCGGTATTCCATCAATGCCTGCTGCTTTGCCACTCTTGAGCTGGTGGATGGCTGTGAGGGTCTCTTCAGCGGTGGGCGGTTCGTCCAATTCAACCTTTCCGCTCGAAACACCGCTAAACGAGAAAAGAACTTCGCTGAGTTTAAACGTTTGCCGTAACAAAGTTAAGTACTTAATTCGAGAAGCTCAAGTTGCCACATTCCTTCTGCATCTGAAGATAAGTAGCAAATAATGTCTCTGTTTGTTTGTCTATTTTGACAAAGGGTATTTACCCGAAATATTAATACATTGTGTTGTACCGTTTTTTCTAAGCGTGTTTCTTTCTCCGTTGGGTACTTCTTTGCATTTCACACGCTTGGCAGTCACCTTTTTGGTCTGGATTGCTCAAAAGTAATTTGTTGAAAAGACAATTGAGAACGAAAAATCTCCTGCTTCTGTTTGGACTGCTTTGAATACTCTAACAAGCAACACGCGCAGGCAGACTCATATCATCCCACACGAATTCTCTGCGGAAAGCATAAACAATTGCTTTCTCTCAGCTCCAGAACAGCTACTTACTTCCAACAGCCCTGATCCGTCAGCGTATGTAATATCGGATCAACTGTCCATGTTTTGCCAGGAACGATTATCGTCCGATGATACGTTTGGTATCCACTTTATCGCTGTTCACGAAGTCGGGCGTTATATTACGTGCCTTAAGAACAAGACATCTGCTGGTGTGGACGGTATAAATGGTTATATACTCCACAAATCACTGCCTTACATTGTTGAACCCCTCACTTACATTTTTAACTTATGTATACAGTATAATACTTTTCCTGTGGCGTTTAAAAAAGCAAAAGTTGTTCCTATACCCAAGACCAAAGATACTACTGATGTAAATGACCTTCGTCCCATTTCTCTTCTGTCTGTTTTATCAAAGCCACTTGAGAAGCATATTCAAAAGCATCTCCTCCAGTACCTCGAAGAACGGTCCTTGTTAATTAAGTTCCAGTCCGGTTTTAGACCCAAACACTCATGCCACTCAGCATTAGTACGTATGGTTGATTCATGGCTAGATAACATCAACAATAACAAAATGACTGGCACGGTATTCTTGGACCTGAAAAAAGCGTTCGATCTGATAAATCATGAAATCTTGCTGAGGAAACGTAATGTTTATTTCAACAACAACAGCCCGTCAGCCCTTTCATTCTTTAACTCTTATCTTTCTGCGAGAACACAAGCTGTCTATGTAAATGGTAACTATTCCACAGAGGGTAAGGTAGATCTTGGTGTTCCTCAGGGTTCGGTTCTGGGCCCATTGTTATTTTGTATCTTTATTAATGATTTACCACTACACATCACATGTGCTAGTGCCGAGTGTGACATGTTTGCTGACGATTCGACGCTACATGCATCCGGTAAAACTGTAGCTGACATAACCAACAGCCTCCAGCAGAGCCTACAAGAAGTCTCTAAATGGTGCAGTAGAAATAGAATGATAGTCAATCCAACTAAAACAAAAAGCATGTTAGTCACAACACGTCAGAAACATCAGCTGCAACCCGCGCCTCTAAACCTCTCATTTGAAGCTGTCCCCATAGAGCAAGTACAGCAGCACCGTTTACTAGGGGTAGTTGTAGATAACCAACTTAGCTGGCAGCCTCATCTCATACACATCGGAAAGACAATTTCAAAGAAATTATTTTTACTGTCTAAACTGAAAGCGGTCATTAATCTGAACACGCGTAAACTATTTTTCAATGGATACATCAAGCCCCACATTGATTATGCCTCAACAGTTTGGGATGGCTGTAGCGAGGTTCAGTTCAAGAAAATAAATTCGCTATACAGAAGAGCAGCCAAACTCATTATTCCTAGCTCATCTCTACCCACTGAGGCGAGGCTCGAGGCAGCTGGACTCCTTCCTCTTGACAAACACTTAGTATTTAACAAATGCGTACTAGTGCACAAAGCTTTTAAGGGTAAGGCCCCCGGCTACTTATCGGAACTTTTTACTCTTACTGAGAAGAGATACAGCACTTCTCGGAGCAACCTGAGCATAAAACGGCCCCGCATTGATTTGTATAAATCCAGTTTGTCATACTCAGGTGGTTTCCTGTGGAATTCTATTCCTCTGCATCTACAACAAGTTAATTTTCTAGCTGCTTTTAAAGCAAAACTGTACAAGCACTTATCCAAGGCAACGTAAATTTAATTATCTCGTGTTGTCTAAACATAATATATTTTTATTTCTTTTTATGCAACTATTATTTTTATTATACCATTTGCGTTCACGTGCCGTTTGTGGGGGTGCTTCCCGTATAGACCTGGTCAGGGGATGCAGTGCCGGTGCACATTTTATTCAAACGATGTGCTTAGTATGTCATTCGAGTGAAAGTATATTTGTAGCGTGCCCCCTCCCCCACCCCCCGGGTGGGGGTGTATGGGGAGGGCTCCCGCAAACGGATATTATGACACGTGCAAACATCTTCGTATGGGTTGTGTGTTTTGTTAAATCATTGTTGCAGTTTGTAGTGTTGTCGTAATTCGCATTACTTTCGATGTTGTTTGTGAGTGTAATGTAGCTTTGCCTGTTATTATATGTCAGTAGATGTAGCAAGGACAGATTGGAAGAAAGGCCTGTGCGCCTAATATCTCAATCCTTGATAAATAAAGTTTCAGTCAGTCAGTCAGTCAGTCAGTCAGTCAGTCTCTCTCTCACACACACACACACACCCACACACACACACACACACACACACACACACACACACACACACACACGCACACGCACACAAGAGATATCAGCATCGTCTGTTGTTAGCCCCGTGACTGAAAACACAGTCCACACAGTGAACACAGTCCACACAGTGAACACAGTCCAAAATTAATGCCAGAGACATAGATCATCATGAGCCCCCGCATTTGCGGGTGCTCATGAAGATCTATGCTGCTTGTTGACATCACTTTTCATCTATGTTCCTTTGACAGCTAGGGATCTTCAGAGTTGAATCAACAACGAATAATTTTCAGAAAGGAAGCCCTGGCGGTGAAAGGTTGGATGCGTAAATCTCTGAAATGATTCTTTAATCCCTTGTCTGTTAATCACGATACCGTTCCTCGACAACAACAACAACAACAACAACAACAAATAATAATAATTTAAAAAAAAACAATATGGGATGAAACATAACCCACAAAGTCCCTTCTATATGAGAGCTGTCCTCGCTGTCAATGTTCTCAACCTTATGTCTTTGACCTGATTCTGATGTTGAATTATCTCCTATTGAAAAAATCTCGTAGATCTGCCAATGCGTCAGTGAGTTCTATAAGGGGCGCAGGACATACGCGTCATTGATTTGTCAAACGTCATTTGTCATGACGTAAGTTTTAGTTTTTACGTAATTTTATATTTTACGTGATATGAGTTTCACTTTCGCTTCATATGCTTGAGAAAATGGTGACAAAACTAGAACTTTACGGTGCAATTTTAGTCTTGCTCTAATTTGTGTGAAAGCAGGTTGACTTTACCTACCCACGTGATTATACTAAGTACACAGGTCACCTGCATGCTCTTCTGAAAGCGCGTCGATGTGTGTGTGCGTGTTAGTGCGTGCATGCGCGCGCGCTCCAAACATCTCCAAGAGGCATAGATCCTCATGCGCCCTCTAGGCGCATGAGGATCTATTCTTCCTATATGCGCGCATGTTTGTGTGTGTGTGTGTGTGTGTGTGTGTGAGAGAGAGAGAGAGAGAGAGAGAGAGAGAGAGAGAGAGAGAGAGAGAGAGAGAGAGAGAGAGAGAGAGAGAGAGAGAGAGAGAGAGAGAGAGAGAGAGAGAGAGAATCAATGAATGAATCAATGAATCTTTATTTTACAACGGTGAAGATATTAACAGAGTCAGTGACTATGTCATTTTTCGTACCCGCCGTTGCTACAACTACGACTAAGTACAAAATATACATAAGAAAGAGACATCAAAGCACAGTAATACAAAATAGATAGTTCACTAAACACAAACACGCGCGTACGCCGAGCACAAACGCACTCACGCGTCCACACACACACACACACACACACACACACACACACACACACACACACACACACACACACACACACACACACACAATACACATGACTGTTAGAATATACACGTACATTCGTGTGTATACGAACAACTAGATATTATTATTTGAGTAATGTCAGATACCTATAAAGACTTGCCTTAAAACGAGATAATGTCGGAGTGGCTTTAACGTGATGTGGGATGGAGTTCCACAGTGTGGAACCCGCAAATGACAAAGTAGATTTAAATATATCTATTCGGGGTTTTGGAACAATATAAAGACCCCTCATGTTCCCATAGCAGGAATCTGATTTTTTTGAACAACTCTGTTAGATATTCTGGAGCGCTATGGTTCCACACTTTAAACATCAGTTCCCTTTTGTTATATTTAAAATGATTTTGAAGGGGCAGGAATCCAGCTTTACTGAGTTTTTCCTCGGTCGTCAAGTGCCGGTCGAGAAGAATTAATTTTGCCATTCTCCTATGTAAAGAATTTAGTCTCTTTAAGTGGACATCACTGCAACAATCCCACACCGTCGATGCGTAGTTTATATGTGACATGATGTGTGCACTACTGAACAATTTTCTGGTTTCACTATCTGTGTAATACTTTAATTTCGATAACATAAAGACATTTCTAGAGACCATTTTACAGACATTGTCAATGTGCATCTCCCACCTCAGCTGATTATCAATTGTGACCCCCAATAGACGATGTTCGGCTACCTGTTCTATGATGTCGTCGCCGAGTGATAGATTAAGCTTTAAAGGTTTTAACTGGTGCTTTTGGCGTGTTGCAATAATCATAGATTTTGTTTTAGTAGGATGCAGAATCATTGAGTTGACTTTACACCATGCTTATATATCGTCGAGACTTTTTTGAAGGCCGTTTTCAACTTCACGTATGTCTTTGTTAGCTGTGTGGATTGAGGTATCATCGGCGAACATATCACACTGTGTTGCTTCGTAGGTGAGACTTCGAGGCAGGTCATTGATGTAAATACAAAATAAAAGAGGACCTAAGATTGACCCTTGCGGAACCCCGAGTTTAACATCTTTAGTAGAAGAGTAGGCTCCGTTACCAATTACTTTCTGTTTTCTGTTTTCGAGGTATGACATAAAAAAGGAAACAGCCATGTCGTTTCGAAGATAATGCTTAAGTTTGAAAATCAATATTATATGGTTCATTAAGTCGAAAGCCTTTTTAAAGTCAAGATAAATTACATCTGTCAGCTGCGAATTGTTCATATTTGAAAGCCATGTGTCTGTTAATCTGCTCAGAGCCGTATGACATGAGTGCCGAGGGCGAAATCCTGACTGAGACGAATGTAGCAACTTTCGCGATTCTAAGTAGTCAGACAGGTGTTTATGTATATGCCTTTCGAGGGGTTTAGATAATACTGACAGCAGAGAAATGGGTCTATAGTTGTTAGGGTCAGTACGATCTTTTGATTTTGGCAGTCGAACGACTTTTGCAACTTTGAGGTCTGTAGGGAATACATTCTTTTGAATACATAAGTTGTAAATATAAGTAAGGGTCTCTATGATGTATGGTACAGACAACTTTAATATTTGTGGGTTGATATCATCATGGCCGGAGGACTTCTTATTAGCTAGGTCACTAATTAGTTTGCCCACTTCGTGCACAGCAAGTATGGGGATATTAAATGGTAGTGTGCGAATTGTTTTTCTGTTGCAGAAATTAACTAAGTAATCGGGGCATATGTCAGCCTCTGTATCACGACTAGGAGTAGTTATCAAATCCGCAACAGACAAAAAATGTTCGTTGAATGTGTCGGCGGAGAGATTACTGGGGATGGTTGTTGACCTACTGCTATTGCCTCGAGTGATCGAATTCAGTACCCGCCACACTGCTGACACATCTTTGTTGTCCTTGACAGTGTTGCGGATAAAGTCCCTCCTCGCGGCTCGCACCATTGACCTCACACGGTTTCGCTGCTTTTTAAATTCATCAAAGTTCTTTTCTCTTTTTAGGTCATTTCGCACCGACATGGCATGCATTATTTCTTTTGTCAGCCAAGGGGGAAGTATCTCACTCTTTACTCTTTTTGTTCTAATCGGCGCATGTCTGTCTAATACTCCAAGGAATAATCTGTACCAAGTGGACAGCGCAATATTTGGATCATCTGTGAGAAGGACATCGTCAAAGGGAGTGTTATTAAAATCGTGTAGAAATTCATTACGACTGAAATGCTTAAACGACCTGTGTGGTATGACGATGTTTCTTTAATTTGGGGAGTTTTATAGACCAGCAACAAATCACGGGGCAGTGGTCACTAACACTAAGATATGAGACACTAACATCGGACACCGCCTGCGGTTTGTTTGTATAGACATGGTCAATGAGAGTAGAGCTCGCGGCGGTAATTCTGGTGGGGGTTTAACTAGCTGTACTAGGCCAAATAAAGAAAATGTAGTGTCCAATGCGGGATGGGGTTTAAGCATATCTATATTAAAGTCACCAAGAAGAATGAAGTCATTTTGCCCTTTATACACTTTGTCTAGGTTAGTAGTAAAATTGTCATACCACTCGAAGTTAGACGCCGGATTGCGGTAAAGAAAACCAACAAATGACGGTGAGCAGTACGGGCTTTTGACCTCAATCCACACACACTCTACTTCAGCCGTTTCTAAGTCTTTACGCCTACGGACTAAGTGTTCGATAGAGTGATGAACGTATACAGCAATGCCTGTTTGACCGTGACAGGAGGAATCTCTTCTCATGATACTAAAATTAGGAATTTTCACGGCATCATCACTGATATTTGAATTTAGGCGTGAGGCCGAAAATGTCGAACGGTGTGGGACTGTTAAGAAACGCCGACAGGTCAGATACCTTATTATAAAGATGGAAAACGATGGAGAGAGAGAGAGAGAGAGAGAGAGAGAGAGAGAGAGAGAGAGAGAGAGAGAGAGAGAGAGAGAGAGAGAGAGAGAGAATGACGTCATATTTAGAGTATTATGTCAGTGTCTGCGTGGTGACGGAGATGCCTCTTTTACGTCATCGCCACTGTCTGACTTTCTCTAGACTTTTGAGGTAAAGACTTTTTTTAGTGTTTTATTTTTTTTTCTAAAAAGAATTAATTTTTACTAAAGAAGTTGAAAGGACACAAAGCTGGTTAACGAACTTATCCAATGTCTTTCTCCAATCTAGCTATATGCAAAAGTTTAAGTAAATATGACAAAAAGTACGGACTCTACTCTGGGTCAACCGACTTCCTATAAACGGTTGTTTTTGTCTTCAATGAGACATTCAATTACAATATGCTCGGAGGCTCTCTTAGCCACCCGCTTGAGAAAGTATTTCGCCAAGTTTCACTGAAGTTTGTGTGTACAGAAATATCGGAGATTCTCTTGTTTACATACGCACACACATACATACGCACATACGCACATACAACGCTTCGCGCCAAATGTACGTCCAGCAGCGAGGTTAGCGTAACCAGACATGACGTAATTTTTATCTTGTTACTTCAATTGTTAGAGGTTTAGCCTTCCCGCCTTTAACATTATGGACATGCTATTAAATTCGCCCCACCGCGACCCGTCCTAAAAAGTCCCTTCTATAAATAGAAGGGACTTAAAACAACAACAACAATAACAACAACAAATCAATAAATGAAGATCAAAGTCGACCCGGTGACCTGTTGCGAACAGTGATTTATGTCCATTTATTTTTATCTTTCATTCGGCGTGGGCGAGAGAAAGCCGATTGCCCGCGGATGAAGTGTTTCCCTTGGTATTTGTATGGTCTCCTGGATCACATCATCGTACTAGCAGAGACAAGTAATTGTTTTGCAAACAATCTAAGGCATAGCAAAAGCGGGCGAAACAAGCTGCACGTGTATGAATTTGTGTCTACTTTAGGACTATTAGCAATAGACCGACCCTATTTTTATTTGGCTCCGCCCCTTTAGTCGGGGGTCCGGCAAGCGTGCTACGCGTGCTTCACGGAAAGAGCGCGAGTGTAGACTGCTAGCATGGTAAGGCGCCTTACTCGACTTTGATTTTTTAAAATCATTTTTAGGATAGCATATCGTCTAAAACAATTATTATTGGAGCTGTTAAATAATCAGTACAAATCAGATATTGGATTTAATTAGTACAGCAAGTGGGGATATAATGACCGTCGTAATGTATTTTCACTATTTGTGGTACGTGAGTCATTGTCTAAAGCGTGCGCATGCGTGTGCGAGTTGTGAGTGCGCGCTTAGAGTTATAATTATTATAAGATAAGCGCATTATAAATACCGTAATTATTATATTGTCAGTCGACAGATTGTGTAGTCATGCGACAGGAATCTTAGCATTTTATGAAATGCGCAAATCGTCTCATTTTTTTCAAAATCAAGTTGTGATTTTTCATAAACTATAAAAGGTAGAGCTTTGAAATTTTGCACGACCACACATTTTCATGCGCTCTTTCCATTGGTAATATCATTTTTTATGTGTCTACAGTCTGAAATTATGGGTGGGCATATCCCGCTACTGAGTCTCAAAAGAAATTCTCGTGCAGGCAATCATCAGTACACTTTTCTGAAGTCTGTCTTAAAACGTCTCTTCCCCCCCCCCCCCACCCCGGAGAATTTCTGCTAGTGCTAGTCTGTTTACACCAATGAGGCGTCTCTCACTCACTCTCACAGCCATACGGGGTCAGCGTACACGCACGAATGCTTCACACACAACTGACAGATCTAGCAGATCAAATCTAAGTACAAGCGATCGAGTCAGTCTGCGAATACTATGGTGGAACACGGCAAAATAGAAATTTTAATTTCGAGCACACATAGTGATGTCTTGTGATTTTCTCAGGGTTCAGCTGACCATATGGTCGACCGTAAGCTTTTCGTTCGTGTATTCCAGTCGTAATTAAGGCTTCGGGAACAGACGCAGACGGTCCGTGGCGCAGTGGTTAAGGCGCCTGCCACCAATGCCAAAGGTGCGCGGTTCGATACCGGGTTCCGGCGTTGGACTTTTCTCCTCTGGTAAGTGTCACCGTTAATTCGGGCGGACCGTCGGGGGTTCTTTCTCCGGGTACTCCGGTTCTTCCACCCCCCCCCCCCCCACTTTGGTACCGGTCTCAGGCCACTTTACAAATTTCAAATACAAGCGATCAAAAATCTCTGTAACTTCAGTAGCTGACTGGCCCTTCGTTTGTCTTGTACTGTGTTTGTCTTAAATGGCGTAAATCCGTGTCTGTTTCGTGAGTGTGTGTGTTGGGTTTCAGGCGCGGCGCTTTGAGTCGATTTCCCCAAAATTGAGAAAAAGCGCCTATATAATAATGGTATTATTATTATTATTATTAAAATAACTCTACACCTGGATATCGATTGGGTTTTCAGGAATCGGATCTAAACTCCCCATAACAGTGCTTTCCAGGCATCTTAAATACCGCCGAAATTGCCTATAATAATGGAAACATCGACGCTCTTGCATGCCCCGCAAGCATAAACATCGGTTGGCTTGCCGAACCTTCCGCTTGGAAGTCAGAAACACTTGGTCTACAGCGTTTTGATTGGCCGAGAGGCAAACTCGCGCTAAATTTGATTGACATTTCAAGCCAGGAATGGGTCGGTCTATTGGTGCATGCATACAATAACAATAACGAAGTTAACTCCACCGCTGGAACCGGGCTTTGGAAGCGTTGCCTAACGACTATGTAGCAGTTGCAGGTGATGGAATGACCATGATAATTCAAAGGTAGTGCCAGTTGCAAACACCTCCAAATTGGACTTTGTTATAGCATTTTAAAGAATTTTGGGTCGAGGGTGGGGGTGGGGGGTCCGGAACTCCTGTAACCCCACCTCCTCACCCCAGATCCGCCCCTGCACCTCATAACTTCCGGGTTTGCTTCCGTAGCAGGAAATATAAATCTAATTTCTACAGCATCTAGTGTTTTAATGTTTAAATATATATATATGCATATTCCTGTCAAGACAAGACAAACCACCACGTAACTGTTCCGACCAAGAAGCAGAAAATGGCAGAAAACAATGCGGATGACAAGACTAGTGAGGGTATTAGTACTTGGGCCACCCAATACCCCCCCCCCCCCCTTGAAGGAATTTATCAAGTTGTCATTTCTGTCATCCTAGACCTCAAAGGTATCGGATTCAGGTTGTCTGCCGGTGATCATCCTTTGGATGTGGCAGAGGTGCATGTTTATGTGTAGGTACTACCGAGAACAATGTTTTGCGAACGTTCCATTGTCATGGGCTCCCCTAATATGTAACCATGGCTTTCCTGACATAAGATAAAGTTACTGTCAGTTTTCTAAGGCATATTCAGATATATTTTCACCAAAAGCAGCTATTTTGGAGAGAAAATAAAAGAACTTTTGTGACAGAATGGACTCGGTGTCAACAAGTGAGATGTCCCCATGGAGAAGCGCAGTGGACATCACCATTGACCGCCATGCAAAATCCAACGGTGGCATAAATGGATTCAGCAGAAATTATGCAGCCTACCACAGATCGTGTAAAGCATGCCACAGACAGTTATCACCAGGCGGCCTTTGCAGTGGCGGACATTGACAGCCAAGAAAGCAGTACGTGCAATGACCTCATATCTTCACAGGTTGCATAAAGTGAGGATGACACTCATAAAGTCATCCAGGCTATTGGGAACTTCATTAACCCATTTGAAGTTGAGAACGAGGATGTCCTTTAACGCTTGTCCTCAGGTGCACCCACATCACAGTACATAGAATATCTGAACGCAGATGACGTTGGCAAAAGGACATCAACAAACTTAGGTACGAGAAGTTTTGGAACGCGTCAGTACCAACCATGGGGCAGTTGCTTACAAGCTACGATGGGTTGACATGAATCTGCTGCCTCCATGCGTGCGTGCGTGCCATAGTCTCATAATGGAACGATGCGGACGAAACTACCCACTGCAGTCAGTCACCAGAGACACATGGATGGAAACATACAGATGGTAAACTGAAGTTCAGCTGGATGGATGCTGACCTGATGCCACAGGAACTTGTTGATGTGTTGCTGGGCATTCCAGAAAGAGTTAGTTATTTGGGTTTAACGCCGAGCAGGCGACTACGGCCATCTCACGGCGGCATGCCAGAAAGAGCAGAAGTGGATGGGTTCCCGCAAGAGGTACTCTTAGAGGAAGTTGCAGCAGTGCTGAATCTCACAGATTTTGTATTTACTGACGAGTGAACTCTGTGAACACTGTTGCTGTAAATCGTGACTGCTACTTGACAGTCCTTCTAGACATGTTATGACAGAGAGGCGGAGCTTGCAGTGGCAAAAGAGTATTACCAATGATATTTGCAGCCATTTAGCATTGTCATCATCATTTTGCTTCAAACATATGACTTTATTTTAAAAAATATCTCAGATAGTGATTAAATATGATACTGAAACACTTTTGTAATCGCTTTTAAAGAAGAACGTCTTTGTATCTGGTATTTTGGCGTAACTAAGTATCGCTTTTTTGGGGGGCTCTTTTGTTAGTGTTCCTAATCTGCACAGTTACACATTTCACTGCCTAATTCGCATGTAGCAAAGTAGACCGTTCTGAGGAACTGTTTGCTGGATTATGTGTCCTTTTAGACCTACAAATTACTGAAATGTACGTTAAAGGGCAAGAAAGGCAAATTTCGTTCATTTATTTTTCCTTGGAAGATGTGTGAAAAATTCCCATAATTCATCCTGTGTAAAGTGTCAGTGTTACATGAAAATAACTCTTTATTTAAGCGATATTTTCTTTGTTTTCTACCCGGTATTTTGTCACGTCATGCATATGCGTTTTGTTCGCTACCGCGCGCACGTTATTCTTTGGTAATAGTGGCCGTATTCTGCATTATTCCAGACTAAGGAATAGAACCGTCAGAGAAGCAGATATAAAAAAATATATGTTTCAGGCTGCCTAAAAAAACAAAAGTCTCAGTTGAAAATTCCCGCAAAGAGAGGGGCGGGGGATGGGGAGGTTTCACTCTTTGGCCCCCAATGACTATAATTATTTACTATATGTATTAGTGCGCGCCCGTTTCTGGGTCATGTCACTAGGGGAAGAATCGTTGTTATGCAAATCGTACATAGTTTCTCCGACCCTGAAAATGTCCTGCGAGTGGCATACAGGTATTTATGAACACAGTTATGTAGATGTCTCAGTCTGCGTATGGGGAGCCGGTTGGCTCGGTGGTAGATATTTCGACTCTCGTACAAAAGGTCGCGGGTTCGAATACAGCTGTGGTCAAAATTTGCTCTGACCCTATTCGGTGTCGCGTCTTTGAAACACCTTCGTGGCGGATGAAGACGTCAAGCCCTAAACGTTTAACGAGGTGTTTTTTCAGTCTGTGTATATTCCATGGACAAGGAACAACAATGAGACTTAACCCCTTTACTGCAAGTAGCCAAAATTAAAATTTGGGAATCTCAAAAAAACCCGTGTCAGAAATACGTAAAAAAAAAAAAAAAAAAAAAGCAAGCAAGAGACATAGATCCTCATGAGCCCCCGCAAATACGGGTGCTCATCAGAATCTATTGTCTCTTGCTTTTTTGTTTTGTTTTTGCATTTGCAGTTTTTGTTGTGTTTTTTGTTGTTGTTGTTGTTGTTGTTTTTGCATTTGCACTATTTGCGCTCAGTCCCGGGAGGAAAAATTTTAAAGTCGATCAACAATCAGTTGAAATGAGAAGTCGGTCGCTCCTTTCTTGGATGTTTTTTTCGCGCGCGCGCGCGCGCGCGCGCGCGCGTGTGTGTGTGTGTGTGTGTGTGTGTGTGTGTGTGTGTGTGTGTGTGTGTGTGTGTGTGTGTGTGTGTGTGTGTGTGTGTTTTCCGTTACCCAAGTCCACGTGCCAAGGACCGAACGACCTAAAAATGCTAATTTGGCCCGCGACAAAACAGCCGAGACAGGTCTTGCACAATAGTGCGTGCGGTTTGTCAACTGCGAGATTGTTGTAACATCTTTCGCTGCTGCTGGCCACAAGGTATGTCTCTGACTGAATAACGACTTCGCTATCAGTGGGTCCCTTATTTATGACTCTGAGATGATTACAGGTTTACTGCCGGCCAACCCCGTCTCCTCAAAGAAAATGGGTACATTCATGAGGCCAGCAAGTGTCATATATTTCTTGAGCTTCCTCATCTGGGCGATTGGGCATGTATTTATGTTGGGCAGCAAAAGACATTGACCCTCATGAGCTCCCGCGTCTGCGGGAGCTCATGAGAATCTATGCCTCTTGAATTTCGCGTGTTCCGGCAGATGAGGGTTCATGCGGATATCGTTTATGAGAATCATGAGAATCTATGTCTCTTGCATTCGGGTCGTGTTTGCTGTGTTGCGACAATGACTGTGTTAATATGGATTTCAAGAGCACAGCTGGAACCGCCCACCTCGCGCTAAAATCGGTCAGAAAACAGACGACAAATATCGTTCAGAGTAGCACATCCCTGAAACAGATCTCCATTTTTATACTTCTTAAAAATATTTTTTATTTATTTTCATAGAAAGGATGAGGAAAGGGAAGGGTGGTGATGGTGGTGGTCGTCGTCGTCGTTTTAGGTGAGGGTGGGGGTTATTGCGTCTGCAGGCACCAAATGCGCGTGTGTTTATGTGTGTGTGTGTGTGTGTGTGTGTGTGTGTGTGTGTGTGTGTGTGTGTGTGTGTGTGTGAGTATTATTTGGGTTTAACGCCGAGCAGGCAACTTGTGTGTGTGAGTGTGTGTAAGTGTGTGTGTGTATGTGTGTGTGTGTTTGTGTGTTTGTGTTTGTGTGTGTGTGTGTGTGTGTGTGTGTGTGTGTGTGTGTGTGTGTGTGTGTGTGTGTGTGTGTGTGTGTGTGTGTGCAGCGCACTATCACTGCGATTTTGTTGTATTTTACTGATTTTCAATGTTTACTGATTAAAAACAGCTCGCTATATTTGCGTACTTTTTGTTACAAAAACTTTTAAGATGCTACAGTTTAATTAAAAATAATGTGTATGCTTGTATCTTTTCGATGTACTGAAAAATATACAATGCGTAAAAAACAGGCGCGTGCGTGCTAAGACTCTCACCATTCGCCAAAATATCAAACAACTAAACAAAGAGGTGTGCGTGTGTGTTGGGGGTGGGGGGGGGGGGGGTCCAAACACCCCAAAAAAGGACTTTTTGTTATAGCATTTTTAAAATTCGGCTGGGGGTGGGGGGGGGGGGGTCTGAAACCCCTGGAATCCCGCCCAACCCCAACCCCCCAACCCCTCCCCCCAGATCCGTCCGGCCCTGAAGCGTTTAACTCATTCATCCCGACGGCCGTATTTCCCAAATTTTGGAAGCGTCATCTAATGACTATGCACCAGTTGCAGGAGATGGATCGACCATGATAATTCAAGGGCAGTGCCAGACTAGCTTGGCGCCTGTCGGCGCCAATCTAATCTGGCACTACCCTTGAATTATCATGGTCGACCCATCTCCTGCTGTAGTGCCTTGGGGCTGAATGGGTGAAGCCTTCCCTTGCTACTGTACGTACATTTTGATTTCTGAAATCTTTGTTCATTCAACGACCAAAATCCCAGACCGTCCAAGAAACATGGATACACACTGGGCTCAGGAAGAGACATAGATCCTCATGAGCCCCCGCGTTCGCGGGGGCTCATGAAGATCTATGTCTCTTGCAGTTGGATCGTGTTCTCGGCAGTGAAGGGGTTGATGAAACTGGGGCATCTTCGAAGTGATTTGTCCAAATTTTAAGTAAATATATAGCGAACTGTTTGAAAACAGTAAAAATCACCCAAAATACATTGACATCCAAATCTGGGCGATGACGCCTTTGGCTTTGCCCATTCGCTACCAGTGGACACAAATGTGTTTCTGAAATGATTGATAACTCAATGCCAAAGACCCCCTGTTACGTGGTAGTCGTATTATGATACAATTACACACGACACACGCACGTAGGGTTCTTGTAAAAAAAACTTCACTAAGCTGCAACTCGTCACACGTGGCATAAGGTTGTAGACCACAGTGGAGTAACAGTTCCAACAATATTTTATTGCAGCGATGCGATCTCCGCACAATGCATCCACAAATGCACCAACACTGATACACTGTCTCCTCTACAATGCATCAACACTTTTTACACACTGCGCGTCTCATACAATGTACACACATACTTCCTTACACGGTCTTTTATGCTATTACTGATTTCTAGAATAATCCAGCAAATTCACACAACACAACCAATCAGAAAAGAAAACGCAACCAAAACTCATTAATATTCATTAAAATGAACCGTCTAGAAATAATACACTTTTGGCTAAAATTTAGGCGTATTCGATACAATGTTACGAAATGTTCCCAACAACTTTGACGTCATATCTGAGGTCATTAGAAAGATCGCGACCTGCTCGAACCTTCTAGTCCAATGTAGGTCAAACTTTACAACATTGTAGCGAAAATACGCGTCACAACAAAAATCGATCGCAAGTCTCCGTGCAAAAGAAAATGAATCCTACCAAAAAGGTACGTAGTTCTTATCCAGAATAACTCAAATAAATATCGGATCTTTCCTATGATTAACAGACACACGCTCTCAAAAGAATACCAAAACCACAAACGTAACACCTCCATAGCCGTCCAGTGAACATGGATACAAAGAGGTGTCAGCAAGAGGCATAGATCCTCATGAGCCCCTGCAACTGACTGCGGGGGCTTATGAGGATCTATGTCTCTTGCACGCGGATTGTGTTCCGCTTTCTCGGCAGTGAACGAGAGTGAAGCACTCACTGTTGATCCACTCTCTTGGGACTGAGCGCTGTTGCAAATGACACGGCTGTGCCAGTTGATTCCTGCACTGATGAAGAAACAGTCAACCCGTTTGGTTAAGTTGATTGCTGCACGGTAATTTGGGGGGTGCCTGGGGCTTCACGTTCAGGAAATTCAATGTCCGATGCCTGCGAGGAATCATCATTGTGATAAATAGCACTAGCGACAGCCACAGAGTTTAACCCGTTCAATGCGAAGCAAATCTGAACACCCCCCCCCCCAACTACAAGAGGTATAGATCCTCATGAGCCCCCGCGACTGCGGGGGCTCATGAGGATCTATGCCTCTTGCTGAGACAAATTTGTATCCATGTTTCTTAAACGGTGTTGGCTTTTGGTCGTTGAATTCTAACAAAATTCAGAAACAAAAATGTTCGTACACTGTATACGTACAGTTGCGTTGGAAGGGATCAATCCGTTCACCGGAGAGAAAATCTCAACACCAACCCAACTGCAAGAGGTATAGATCCTCATGAGCCCGTGGGGATCTAGGCCTCTTGCTGACACCACTTCGAATCCATATTCCTGGGACATCTTTTCTTTCTTTTTTTTTCCACTGCACGGGCTAAATTGCGCCGTTTACCTCATGCTTCCTCTGACTTCCGAAAGCTAATAGGAATTATTCCTAAATCAGCTTCAGATCAAAGACAGTGGGCTGAGCCCCTTTATAGTAAGGAAAACTAGTAGATTTCGCCCCTTTGTGGTTGGGACTTAACTCATTCTACCCCAACACCGATATCCTTATATTTTGCCGTTGTCCTCTGAAGATTGCATTGCAGTGCAGGACACAGATCGACCATATTTCAAGAGTGATGCCAGAATAGCTTGGCGCCCATAGGCGCCAAGCTATTCTGGCATCACCCTTGAACTATCATGGTCGATCCTTATCTTTCTGTGGTGTGTCTGGGGTAGAATGAGTTAAAGGGGCCGATTCGCTAGGTCGCCCGGTCACTGCGGCCCTGCGTCCGCGCACGGAAGTCATTACTGGATAAGTACATGCCTCCAACAGTGAATGCCCGGAGGCAACTTCTTGCGAGCAAGAGGCATATATTCTTATGTGCCCCTGCTGAAGCAGGGGCTCATAAGAATATACGCCTCTTGCAGATGGGTGAATCCAGGTTATGTTTGTGGTCCGTGAAATGATTGGCCAACTTCCGATTTACGGATAGCCGCTACTTCAGATCACTGTTGTGCCATCCGGGGCCTGTCCTACTTACGTACTAATGAGGTTTCTATTTATGGCGAACCTGTCAGCACCGGGGGGCATGTTTATGATATTATATTCATATGAGCAAAAGAAGGAAAAAGGTTTCTTGTCATGTTGTCATGCGGGTGATCGTCTTTTTCGTTTTGCCGCCATCGTTTCTACACAAAAAGACTATAAAAGAGGGTGTTCTTGAATGAATAAACGGACGAACGAACAAATGAATGAAAGAAGAAAGGAACGAACGAAGAGCGAAAGAACGAACGAAGACAGGAATGAATGAAGAAATGAAGGATCGAACGAACTAACGAACGAAGGGTTGAATGAACAATAGGATGGATCGATGAATGCTTGGCGAACGATTTATTTATTTATTCATTATGAAAAGCACACCGTTTTTGAATGAAACGCCATGTTGAATTCTATTTCGTAAACTGTTCGCTTCTACCCCTTTTATCTGTTCGATGTTTGTGCGTGAGACTGTAATGTTTCACCTATTGTTTATTTCCTATTTCTGAAATGGTTTTCCTTTTGTTGAGATGCTATATTTCCATTCTGTTAACTCATTATACCCCAGACACACCACAGCAAAATAAAGATCGACCATGATAGTTCAAGGGTGATGCCAGAATAGCTTGGCGCCTATGGGCGCCAAGCTATTCTGGCATCACCCTTGAACTATCATGGTCGATCTGTGTCCTGCACTGCAACGCAGTCTTCAGAGGACGACGGCAAAATGTGAGGATTTCGGTGATGGGGTAGAATGACTTAACGGGGACCTTTGCAGAAATGTGTCCTCTCATAATGCCAAGCGATGCGGTGGCGAAGCACTTACAGCGTACATCCGGCCGCAGTAAGCAAAAGGTCGTCGGGCCGATGTTGGCCGTCGTGGGCCCGCGCACGAAAGTGTCCGACGACAGTTTGCTTACTGAAGCGTACATCTCAAGAGGTGTTACTGATCGGAAAGTGAAAAATCGAAATGTGAATTACGAGCTGTCCGTCTGAGCAAGCACAGCAGACCCCCATGCATCGATAGCCTTCTGGGGACAAGGAATGCCTTATCTGTTTCACACCGAGGGACATCTGCAGTAGATCTGCCGTCACTTGGCAATAGTTAGCATATCCATTTTTTCTGAAAAGTGAAATCTGAAAATAAAAATAATAATTAAAATAATCTCGTATTTCTCAAAAATAGACATACTGGCTTTCGCCACATGACGTCAGAGATGCGCTGACCATTTGACGATAGCTCAAAGGTAGTGAGAGATCAGCCATTTGCCTGAATCCTACTCCGGCCTTCGGCTGTCGGTATAGTGCTTAGTTGTCGAAAAAAAAAAACCGCTTCCGCGGCAGCCAACATGATAAATTGGAAAGTGATCGGGGGAGTGCTGAATTCGTCACAGATCTCTCCATATCAAGTGCGGTTTTCATGAAGGGCGGAAGTCGACACCTGGTGCATGACTGTATCTCAAACCCTTGCGCATGCAGCCAACTGTTACTGTATACAGTCCGTCACGCGGAATGTTGCATGCACTAAGGGGTTAAGTGTAAACACCATCGGCAAGAGGGTTAACACAATAATACCTAAAGACGTAAATCCCCCAAATTAAGAGCCGTCCCTGAAGACTACATTATTACAGCCACGGAGACAGATCGACCATGATAGTTCAAGGGTGGTGCCAGAACAGCCTGGCGCCTGTAGGCGCCAAGCTGTTCTGGCACCACCCTTGAACTATCATGGTCGATTGATTATCTTATTGCAGAGTGTCAGGGCTGAATGGGTTAAATGTTGCCTTCATACAGCCAACTACCACTCAGTGAAATAGATTGATTGTTTGACTTGCAAATTTATTGCTACTGGAACTTGCCAAACCTCGAGGCTTAACGATCGCTCCCCAGAAAGCAACAGTTCATTGGACTGGCGTCGGCATAGAGTTAACCGTGAGCGGAAACATCAGGTGGGGTCGGCCCGAGGACCTTTTGTTCGCCTAGTCGCCCCCTCAAGAGGCTGACGGCTGTCGTTTGCAAGGCGTGTATCAAACCACACAGCAAGAATCGTAAAATGCAAACTGCAGCGTTCCACGTTGAGCTGGTTTCCAGAGAGGTCAAATCAGAACCATACGTTCGAGATCGGAACAAAAGAAGTGCCTGCCAAGCGTGTAAAATGCATAGAAAAATTAGTTACAACACGACTGTGTTGTAACCTAAGCGTGTTTCTTTCTTCTTGGGATTCTTCCACGCGGCGTTCAAAGACACCAACATCTTTAGTTTGCAAATGTTTGGAATTCACGAAATGACTTTACTATTGTTCTTGTGTTGTTGTTGTTGTTACAAAGTTAAAATACGATTAATAATAAATTTACATTTTTGTTACTAAATATTTATACGCCAGTAGCAAACAAGGGTTTAACCCCCTTCAATGACAGTGGATACATAATTGTTTCCGAGTTCTCAGTTAATTCAACGACCAAAACGCCACAACCTGAACCTGGATACAAACTGTCTCAGCAAGAGACATAGATCTTCATGATCCTCAAAACCATGATCCTCATGGTCCGCCCTCAAAACTCACCTCTTTCAACAGTTTTAGCACTATATCACCACCCTCCCCACCCCAAGCTGACCGTCGTAATGTATTTCACTATTTGTGGTACGTGAGTCATTGTCTAAAGCGTGCGCATGCGTGCGCGAGTTGTGAGTGCGCGCTTAGAGTTATAATTATTATAAGATAAGCGCATTATAAATACCGTAATTATTATTATTATTATTATTATTATTATTATTATTATTATTATTATTATTATTATTATTATTATTATGAGCCCCCGCGATTGCGGGGGCTCGGTAAGGTCTATATCTCTTGCACTTGGATCGTGTTCACTTTTTTTCGGCAGTAGAAGGGGTTAAAAGCGCAAGGTCCAAAATCAGACACGCGCCTGGTCTGCCGATGCGATACACGACTAAGAACTGTCACTGCATGACGTATGACATTGTTACAAAAGTGCAATTCTCTGTGCAGAGACCTTTGAGAAATACTAGTCTCCTCGGCTTTCGCCGTTCATCACATCTAGCCTACGTGTCTTCGCTGTTGCTCTGCTTCCACAGTCTTCTTCAGGATTTATTTTTTTGTGACTTACTCACCGACAGAGGACGCCACAAAAATATGCCTTTGACGCCAGGACAAACGAACCCCTTCCAATGCCAATCCTCACAACATCTTGTCTGTCAAGTAAGTGCAAATTCAGCACCGAATAATCCCATCAACCCAAGGAACACGGATGTTTATAGGGCTAGCAAGAGGCAAAGAACTCCACGAGCCCCCGCACTCGTGGGGACTCATGATGTTCTTTGCCTCTTGCAGACGCGTGGGTGTCCCGGCTGTTAAGGAGTGAAAACCACTCAAAGAAGCGTTACAAAAACTATAATTATATGATTTTTAAAAGTGCAACACTTTTTTTTTGTCCGCTTTCGTATTAACTCACATTTCACACGTGTCAGACCCCAGTCCTTGGAATTTATTTTTCTGTTTTTTTTTTTTTTTTTTTTTTATTTTTTTTTATATATAAAGGTTTCCACCCCCGCACGCCGCCAGCGAAAATGAGGCAATGAGTGAAATCTTCACATGAGACGTCCGTATTTAGTTATTTGGAGGCTTCCTGACACAATATACACAGCACATTTTAGATACAACAAATTGCTGACCCACACTTTCTTTTTGTTGTATGAAAAGTTTGTTATAAGCGAAGTAAGTAGCATAGAAGTCTTGTGGTCGTGACGTCAGAAAAATGTGTTGTTATATCCAACTTATATTATATCTGACCATGTTATAAGTAAAGTTGACTGTACACTGATCTGTTATCTGTATTGAGTTTTGTTGCTGATTACTGTTGATTACGCTTTTTTTTAACAGTGTGCGTGAACAAAATCGTGCTGGATCAAATGTGCACTGGTCAATTAGTTTGACCTTATGATTAGAACTGTAAGGTCCAAAATCACAGACCGGCACAGAAACAATAGTCGTTTTTTTTTCAAAAATAAATTTGTGACGGCCGAATGGATAATGTGAAAACCGTGACAGCAACCCCCGTGCACCCTCTCTCGCGAACACAACATAAGTATATATGTGTAGGGCCATAATTTTTCATCATCGGCCCGCACTCACAGACCCCAGTGTTTATAGATAAGTAAAGAACACAGACGCACATGAGCCCCAGCAGTGTGCTCATCCGATCTGCATCAGCCCCTTGATCGACTCAACACATCGACCAACATCCAAATGCAAGAGGCCTAGATCCTCATGAGCCCCCGCAATTGCGGGGGCTCATGAGGATCTATGCCTCTTGTTGACCCCATTTGGAACCCATTTTCTAATCCTGAGACTCTTTAGCGTAGACTTAACTCACTCTACCCCAGACACACCACAGCAAGATATGGATCGACCATGATAGTTCAAGGGTGATGCCAGAATAGCTTGGCGCCTATGGGCGCCAAGCTATTCTGGCATCACACTTGAACTATCATGGTCGATCTGTGTCCTGTACTACAATGCAGTCTTCAGAGGACAACGGCAAAATTAGGGTATTTCGGTCTTGGGTTAGAATTAGTTAACAAAGATTTGGAAACACAAGCTGCGTCCATTGGCAGGGAAGAGAGGTTAAGAAAAAACAAAACCCCATTGTGATCTAGGTGGGTCACTTAGTATATTTCTATATACTCAGAGGTGTTGGACTTCTTTGATGCTCTCTTTACTTTATTGAAATAGAAAGCAACTGTTTAATGAATCGATACTGACCCACACAATGGTCAATTTGCTTTGTGTCGTGGATTTTCCGTCGATCGACTACTTTAATGTTTAAAAACAAAATGCGTCCAAGGACAAGCTCATTGACAATAATCTTTGGTGGTTACATTAATTGTCCTGTTTGTGAATTACTTTATTTTATTTTTTTTTTAATTTTATTTTATTTATTTTTATTTGTTATTTTATTTTATTTTATTTTTTTCTGCTCCTGCTATTGATATTTACTAATTTAGAATGGTCATCTGTTTTCTTCATAAGTACATGTATGTATGTTTTTCTTTTCTTTAAAAAAATCGTAATAAATCACTTTCATGCCACAGAACGTGCATTTTTGTCTCTAAAATCGTTGTTCATTCAACGACCAAAAGCCACAACCGTTCAAAAAACATGGATATAAACTAGTCTCAGCAAGAGGCATAGATCCTCATGAGCCCCCGCGGTCACGGGGGCTCACGAGGATCTATGTCTCCTGCAGTTGGATCGTGTTCATTTTCTCTCGTCAGTGAAGGGGTTAATTCCCCAGTGGAAGGACACGTTTGGGTTCCACATTTTCTTGGTCATTGGCACATAGACTTCATTTCAAGACAAAAATTGTCAAATTCCTCAAACTGTGTCATACCTTTCACCTGAACGCTTCATTGCGAAATCAGTGAGCTATTCAGTGAGTCCCTCTCCATCTATATATTATATTATATTATATTATATTATATTATATTATATTATATTATATTATATTATATTATATTATATTATATTATATTATATTATATTATATTGAGCAACATTTTGCTTGATATAGTGCCGATAACAGGCAGATGTGATTACGAAACCCGAATCAAAATGTCCGAATCGTAAGACGAGGACATTTGATTCAGGTCAAGTAATTTAAAACAACACTTTACCAGAGTCTTTCTGATTACCGCCATTGGTGCTGAAGTGGTCAATTTCGCATTATTTAGACATACAAATTCCCAGCTTGACACTACTAACCGAAATGTACTCAGCGCAAATCCACCCACGCGTACATCTACCCAGTGCAAATGTGTTCCTCTGATTTTCCATTTATTTATAGAACTAAATAAACTCAGCGTGAATCTTTACAGCATGATTCCACCCAGTATTAATCGACAAATGCTTGAATTTACTTAAATGAAGATACCTCAATGGAATAGCGACAGCACACATTTACACTAGGTAGATTTACGCCCAGGTTCATTCAGGCAGTGTAGACTTTCGATGGATATTGTCCCTTCTTTTTTTTAGATTTGCGCTGAAACTTAGCGAAGCTTACCCTTTCATCGCCACTGATAGTGGCACTGTGCGTACTACACGTGCTAAAGAAAAAAACAACCAACTAACGTCACCACAAAACTCTTTCGTCACAATCTAGGGCTCGCATTGTCTGGAGTTCACGTCAGACTTTCCTGAAATGTGCAAAAGAGGTGACATGACGTGAAGTTTACATGCACATAGGTTAAAGGGAACTTTACCGTCCAACACCAAATGTATGCTTCAAACATACAGAACCCAACAAACCTGGTACAGCTGAACACGTTTCATCGCGCAAATTATAATAATAAATAATAATTACGGTATTTATAATGCGCTTATCTTATAATAATTATAACTCTAAGCGCGCACTCACAACTCGCGCACGCATGCGCACGCTATAGACAATGACTCGTGTACCACTCGCATGCCTCCGATGTTGGAGAAAACAGGCGGATAAGCTGCCTTAGATGCGACCACAAACATTAATAACTATGTTTATTTATGAACCTGGGTGTGATACTTCCGATGTGTGTTTATCCAAACAGTGACCTGTTGTGAGCGCCGTATTGGACTGTCGACTGACTCAGCGCGGAGAATCGCTTGACTGTGTAGACATCAGTGCGTTCTATAATCGTGTGTGTTGTTGAATAAAGTCTACTTGTAAACAGAAAACGGATAATGACTTGAAATGCCAGCAGGTTTGTTTATTTAGTCCTTTTCTAAGGCTGTCACCATCACTAGCGGACATCAGTGTCGTCAATCTCAATAGTATGGCGATTTGACTCGTGTGTTTGCTGCTGTCTATTCTCTGTTTATGTGTGTGTATGGCGGGAAAGAAATTTCGAGCGTGCGCACACACTAAGAGTTATTTCATTACTAGTGAGCATAAGGAGCTGGCTAATATGACAGTATGCGCATATTTAGCGTTTTTGCATTGCGGCCAGGCAAGCATCAAGATTGAGTCTTTCTGGTCAGCAAGGGATTATGGGAAGAAAAGTATATCGAGCAAGTTCATGAATATTAATTTGCTTATTATACAAATATCAGTACATGTGTCAAAAAAGGGGAAATATTTTGGAGTGGGTGCATAAATCGATAACCTAGACAGATAGATGGGGGGGGGGAGAAGGGAGGGGAAGGGGGGGGGGTTATGACGATCTATACCTATTGCAGTTGGGTGGTGATAACGTTTTCTAGGCTATGAAGGGGTTAACATCTTTTGCCCTCTTCTGTCTGAGGGAAAGCAAAGGGGCCAACGTGTCCAGCAACCCTGAGGCATAGATTTTCATGATTACCCATGCTGGGGCTCATGACAGTCCACATTATGTGCAGATGGGTGGAATAGATTTTCATGATTACCCATGCTGGGGCTCATGACAGTCCACATTATGTGCAGATGGGTGGAATAGATTTTCATGATTACCCATGCTGGGGCTCATGACAGTCCACATTATGTGCAGATGGGTGGAATTTCGTTTTTCTGTTTGAGAGAGCCTAGAGAGTGACCGAGATTACTGAATCAGGACAATTACTGCAAATAAAAGTGAGAGTGGTCGATGAATATGGGGGATCATTTCAGTTACACAAAAACAACCCCCAAAAAAAGCACCGGAACATTACAAGAAACATTAACGAAGAGGCAGATCACAATTTTCGTGACTGATCATTTACAAATTGAAATCACCGTGTCACACTTCCCACCCACCCCCCACCCCACCCACCCCCCCACCCCCGCCCACCCCCCACCCCACCCCCTTACACACATACACACACAACTCCACCGCATCAGGTAAGTTCAAGCTTCACGCATCGATGACCGCAGTTTATAAAAAGGTCACACATTCCTGTGCTACAGCCGTAAGGTCTAAAATCACAGACTAGTACACAAATACAAATGCTTGTTGACGTCTCGCCACCGTTTGACCGCTCCCTGTACCGGACATTGGTCATAGTGTGACAGTTTGGCTTTAACGTGCATAATATACATATTTAAACCTTTCACCTTTCGTGATCAAGTCTCACGTACATCCGTGTTTGCGTTGCGAAGGTGACCTCATGGAAGGTCTATATACACAGTGCTAAAAAGGCCATCGGGTCGACGTCGGCCCGATGATCTTTTGGGTATTGGGCATGTACAGTTGACTGGCAAGGACGAAAACAATTGTTTGCTTGGTTTTTTTTTTTTTTTTTTTTTTTTTTTTTTATAATTTTATTTAGATATTTTTTAAAGGCTGAATCATTCATTCATTCATTCATTGATTCATTGATTCATTCATTGATTCATTGATTCATTCATTGATTCATTCATTCATTGATTCATTGATTCATTCATTCATTGATTCATTCATTCATTGATTCATTGATTCATTCATTCATTCATTCATTCATTGATTCATTCATTCATTGATTCATTGATTCATTCATTCATTCATTCATTCATTCATTCATTCATTCATTGATTCATTGATTCATTCATTCATTGATTCATTCATTCATTCATTCATTCATTGATTCATTGATTCATCGATTCATTCATTGATTCATTGATTCATTCATTCATTCATTCATTCATTGATTCATTCATTGATTCATTCATTGATTCATTGATTCATTCATTTGATTCATTCATTGATTCATTCATTGATTCATTCATTCATTGATTCATTGATTCATTGATTCATTGATTCATTCATTCATTGATTCATTGATTCATTGATTCATTCATTCATTCATTCATTGATTCATTCATTGATTCATTCATTCATTCATTCATTCATTGATTCATTCATTCATTCATTCATTGATTCATTGATTCATTGATTCATTCATTGATTCATTGATTCATTGATTCATTCATTCATTCATTGATTCATTGATTCATTCATTGATTCATTGATTCATTGATTCATTCATTGATTCATTGATTCATTCATTCATTCATTCATTCATTCATTGATTCATTCATTGATTCATTCATTGATTCATTGATTCATTGATTCATTCATTGATTCATTCATTGATTCATTCATTCATTCATTCATTCATTGATTCATTCATTCATTCATTCATTCATTGATTCATTGATTCATTCATTGATTCATTGATTCATTCATTCATTCATTCATTCATTCATTCATTGATTCATTGATTCATTGATTCATTCATTCATTCATTCATTGATTCATTCATTGATTCATTGATTCATTCATTGATTCATTCATTGATTCATTCATTCATTCATTCATTCATTCATTCATTGATTGATTCATTGATTCATTCATTGATTCATTCATTGATTCATTCATTGATTCATTCATTGATTCATTCATTCATTCATTGATTCATTCATTCATTCATTCATTCATTCATTGATTGATTCATTCATTCATTCATTCATTCATTCATTCATTCACCCACCTACCCACCCACACCTTCATTGTTGAATACTCAGTATGCCTTATGATCAGTGGTCCGAGTTTCGTACTTTGATGATCGGAGTGGCCATTCTATGCAAAATCGTTTTCAACTGAGACCTTCAAGTTGACACACGCATATATAAGCTATACGTAAACAACTGCAAAACAGGGACCTGAAACCTACAGCACCGCAACCTAACAACCGCCCACACGCTTAGGTAAGAAGAAAGAATTAAACACTCTCTGGAAAAACAAGAGCAAAACAGTTCACGAAGTAAATAATTTTAGTCAAGTATAGTTTGGTTACTTAGGCAATGCGACCATGCCATTAGTCCGTTTTTTTTCTACAGCAGAAAAGTCTACCTCATCTGTAAATGGTATAGATACTTATGACATTCTAACCTTAACCCGTTTACTGCCGAGAACCAGCTGCAAGAGGCATAGATCCTCATGAGCACCCGCCGTTGCGGGGCTCATGAGGATCTATGCCTCTTGCTTAAACCACGTTGTATCCATGTTTCTTTGACGGCTGGGAATCTCTCTGACTTCACGATTTCAAAAACACAGTCTGCTCCACTGGCAAAGAGGGGGTTAACTGATTCGTGACGCGTCGCATCCGCGTAGGCGGCTTCAAGCCGCTTACATCCGAATGCAGCACTTCTCAAATGTCATAACCCATTCAGCCCTGACGCACTACAGCAGGAGATGGGTCGACCATGATAATTCAAGGGTAGTGCCAGATTAGCTTGGCGCCTATCGGCGCCAAGCTAATCTGGCACTGTCCTTGAATTATCATGGTCGATCCATCTCCTGCAACGGGTGCATAGTCGTTCGATGACGCCTCCAAAATTTGGGAAATACGTGCGTCGGGCTAAATGAGTTAAATATGTGGGCGGCTGTGAGGCACACGTTGTTCTGCCTATTTTCTGCTCTGCTGCCTATTTTCCGGCTCTTGTTTACGTGGTTATATATTCTTGTGTCAAGGTCTCAGCAAAAAGCAATGGTTAATTAGTTATATAGTGCTTCGACAATAAGGGTCGCGAGGATTAGGGAGACATTCTTTCACCTGAGGATATTATTTTGGGCGGCGCGAGCTTTGTTGAGCATTTCGCCCCAAAAATAATAGCCAAGAGTGAAAATTCTAGAGAGCTAGCTAGCTAGAGCCGTATTGCCTAAGCAGTTTGTACCACGTGTCTTTTTCTCAAGACCTCGTAACTTTTGATTGTTCTTTCGTGGCAACAAATATTGGTTTCCTTCTACAGTGTCTGGTGCTTTAATAATACATGTGCGTATTCACGTAAAAATAACACAAAATGCCACGTAGCTGTTCCGAACAAAGGACAGAACAGAAAACGAGTCAAGACAAGATTCTGGATGTCATGTATTACTGTTCAACTGCTGCTAGATCATGGTCGGTAAGGGTAGAAAAATCGTTGTTAGGTAAATCGCACATTGTTTCTCCATCCCTGCCAGTGATATAAATAGTTTGTAAGGTTTAACGCCGCACAAGATACTAAGGTCATCTCAAAGTGGTAAAAGGCAAAGTATTTGCTTGGAATGATGACGAGGATCAATGCCACTGTAAATGCTTATAACGTTCTACTTCGGTCGCAGGTTGACACACAATATTTGAAGAAAGTTTGCTGATGACGCGTGGTTTCTCAGCGTGATATTGATTCTACAAACACTAAGACTGGGTTTAGATCCAGTGGCCCAAACTTTATTCTTCACGGGCCCACTGCTTGTTGTGGGTATGGTGTGGAAGGAGGAGAACTGGGGAAAGAGGAAGAGGAGGAGAGAGAGAAATGAAATGAAATGAAACTTTATTTCTCAAGGATAAATGATTAGGTATTCCTACGCAGACCTTTTTTCAGTCATGTCCTTGCACACACATTCACACAACACACAACACACACACACACACGCGTAATATATAAGAACTAATTAGAGAGAGATGCAGTGATTCAATGATTCAAAGAAGCTTTATTTATCAACGGTTGAGACGTTGACATCGTCACAGACATAGCCATTTTACAAACCTGCCGTTGCTACAAAACTACAAGACAATATACACAAAACTAAGTATATAAGTATATAAATGTACATGCACATGTATATATATAACATTGCCAGCTTAGGGAAAGAAAGTCCCACGATGATCTCACACTCCTAAACACACGCACACATGCACACACACACACATGCACACACACACACACACACACACACACACACACACACACACACATACATACACAAACACACACACGCACACACACACACACACACACACACACACACACACACACCGAATTAATAACTGTGAGCAAACTTTATCAGACCTGAAGAGACTTGTTTTGAAACGGGCTAGAGAGGAAGCGGATTTCAAACAGTCAAGAAGCGTATTCCAAGTTTGGTTTCCCGAGACTGAATGACGAACTAGATTTGTACATATCAATTCTTGTTTTGGGGATTAAGAAAAGTTTCCTAAAGGCCGTTCTTAATTAAACGAACCTTAGTTCGCGAATTCTGACGATCTAGAGTTCACTATCTCGGGCGAACCAGGTTGGTTCTTAATTGGACGATCTAAAGATACGGCGAACCTAGTTCGAAGTAGTTCACAAACCTCGGCAAACCATAGTTCGCTGTCGGAAAAAGATCGCTCGACATGTCGAGCGATCCAAAGCGAACCTTTTCTCTGATTGGTCAAAACGTTTACCCTTTTCTGCGTTGGAGATAAGAAGATAGTCAAAGATACAAACAAATATGGCGGACGGTGATATTTCACTCGTGCGAAGAAAAAGACCTATTTTGATTGATTTGTGGGAGGCGGAACGCTGTTTGTGGGATCGCTGCTGCAAGGAGTACAAAAACAAAAATCGTTGAAATCGCGCGCGCGCGCGCACACACACACACACGCACACGCACACGCACACGCACACACACACACACACACACACACAAAGAGAGCGGCTGCTAAGTAAGATATGCAACTGGCCCCAGCCCCCAGTTGCAGGAAACTTTCCCAAGCCAGTACCTGCCAACCAAATGCCTGGCTGCATTGCAGCGAGATTATTGCGTGGGGCTACAAGCAGCTGAAAACAAAGCCGCTGGAACTGTGACAGGCTATAGAAAATTGCGTGCAACTTCGAGCCGGTCATCGCGTTTTTCCGACCGTCGTAAATTTGCGTTAGCTTTCCCCGATTCTTCCGTTTCCACCTGTGAGTCACGTTGAGGTTAATTTTCATCACCATGGCTACGATTGACGTGGAAAGCGTACAGGTGTTATTTATTCAATTTGTGTCCATATCCCACACAGCCATGTGTCTAGAAAGGGCATGCTAAGTTTACACTGTGTCCAGTATTCATCTCGTATAAAACTCATTCTACCCCAAGACCAAAATCCTCAAATTTTGCCGATGTTCTCTGAAGACCGCACTCTAGTGCAGGACACAGATCGACCATGATAGTTCAAGGGTGATGCCAGAATAGCTTGGCGCCCATAGGCGCCAAGCTATTCTGGCATTGTAACGAAGGGTTTTGTGTTGTATTGAATTAAATTGTTATATGTATAAATACGTTTAGTCTAATGGAATGAGTGTGTGCGTGGGCTTTCTGACAATCAGTATAAAGGTGGGTGTTCTAACTCTGTTTACTATACTCTTTCATCCACCACCACACACGTGCTTACAACAAAGACAAAGGCTACACAGTTATCTCTCTTTGCCCTCTGTTTCGCTATTTCCCATACACTCATGAACCTATACATTAAATCACTCAATTCACATCACCATATAAGCAAGTTCACACAAATAATTAATAAGTGGCGTATAAGCTATGTATGAATTCGACGCTTACACAGTCAATCGCTACCGCAGAAGTCGTTGTCTCTTTCCCGAGACGTCACTCGGCTCTTCTCTTCACACTAGTGTCGACACAGTCGATGATATCACATTGACGACTTGACGGAGATTCCCGAACTGAACGGTAATAGTCAATGACAGTACTTACAGATTAGAATATTCCTAGGCGTGGAATTATCAACGACGCTAGGCGACATAGGCTACACTGGAGGAACACTGCATGTGGTCCTGTAGCTCAAATCTGTAGGCCTGGCTTACTTCGTTACCGTTGCTGCACGTCTGCACCAGTAATGGTAGACGAAGGAAAGATGAAGGCGTGATGATGTCCGCATCCGGTCACGTAGACGATGCTATAAGGACAGCTTCATCAGCCACATACCAGAGGAGTTCCGCTCCGTACCGGCCGCTGTATACAACATTTATACAATCGTAAATTTTCGCTCTTATACTTAAAGAGTCTGTATGTGTCCTCGACACATTATTATAATTCAGAGTGCTCGAGATCATTTCCTTTGAAAAATGTCTTCTCTATGCCACCATACTACTACAGTCACTATTGTCACAATTCTTATGACAATTCCTATAGCCACTTTAACACTGTGCACACATTTTGCGTACCTACACACAATGAATTATGAGCCAAATATTACAATCACAGCTCACCTTCAATTTATAACATATTATTGCACATTCATTCATCATTAGGTATACCTAATTATACACTGAATTACCTTCCTATTTCAGTCCCACATTTTCACATATAAATAAATACAACATTACATCCTAATTATAAACTATATCACATATAATAATTACATGACCAAACAAGTATTGACACGAGCCATCGCACTTCCTTCAAACATGGGCCCTTCTGCACTCTAGTCATAATAATTCATAAAAAAAACAATACTTTCCCCTTTCGTATGAATAGCTTTACAGGTCATTATAAATACCGATAATAACAGTAATAAATACCTGTATTCTATATACAGCTATAGAATTCCCTAGAAAAATTCTTTCTCAGAGCACCAACGAACACGTCCGCTCAACTCGGCTGATATGACATCTCTGACTAACAACAGTTCACGATACAACACTGTCACTCCCACACGTGAACACTGCTCACCTCTACATTACCTGTTGTGAACCTCCGGTCCAACTGCTAATGACGTCATAACGTCTTCCTACCCAAACATGTACGAATTGCGTTCGTTACAGGCATCACCCTTGAACTATTATGGTCGATCCTTATCTTGCTGTGGTGTGTCTGGGGTAGAATGAGATAAGAGATGCGTATTGTGAGAATGCCTTTCTCAACATGCGCCTGTGTTACGTCCATTTCCAGTGAGCAAACGATCCTCGGGCCGACGTCGGCCGCAGAGGATGCGCGCGGGCCCACTGCGGCCGACGTGGACCCGTGGACCTTTGTTTACTGGGGCACTGTAATATCCGCCCGTCGTAAAAAGTAAGATGACAAAACATGAAAGGGGGGTCACAGTGCAGTGGCGTAGGAAGATTTTCTGAGAGGAGGTACGGCGAGATATCTAAGTAATCAAACAACAGGGGTTGGGGTTTCAGGAGAGAGGTGGGGTGGGGTGGGGTGGGGGACGGGGGAGGGCTTGCAACAGGTGAAGGAAGTCTGTCCCGGCTTTTCAGGCCACACGGTTTTCTTCGACAATGCCCTTGCATTTAAACAAATTAACCCCTTTGCCGCAGCGACCAGTGCTATAAACAATACCTGTGGTTGCTTACACGAAGGAGTTAATTTGGTCATGGTAATTATTACCTAAGTATACTGCAAAGGGAAGGTATGACCCGAAGCAAAACAATCAAGTTTGGCCAATGAGATACTCTGTCCATAGCATATGCAGAGGAGGCAGAACGGGGCAATACCTGCAAAACCACGCACTCCCTGCCCTCCCTCCCCCATCTCCCCGGGTTCCTACTTCACTGATTCGTACATAGTTTCCAAGAGCAGCTCTTATGTCGCGACAGGTTAGCTCGACCAGAACAGCTTAACCCCTTCCCTGTCACTCTACGTACATTTTTGTTTCTGAAATCTTTGGCCATTCAACGACCAAAACCCAACACCGTCCAAGAAACATGGATACAAAGTGGTCTCATCATGAGGCATAGATCCTCATGAGCCCCCGCAGTCGCGGGGGCTCATGAGGATCTATGTCTCTTGCAACTGGATTGTGTTCACTTTTTCTCGCCAGTCCAGGGGTTAACGGATGAACCTGTCCGCACAGGCATACGCTGCAGTTTGCAGTGCATTCGTATGCGGCAAGTCAGTCTTGAATGCTTGGAAGGTACTGTCTTCCCTTTACAAGCTAATTAGGCCCCGCTGTGTTTTTTGAGCTCTCATGAATTGATTCATCTCTGCAAATCAGTTAGACCTTAACATGTAACAGGAGGAGTGGCTGATCAGCTCTGATATTAGTAAGTGGCAAGCCGTATTTATAGGATATTTTCTAGACATCATCCTAACGAGAAATTAAGTGTAACAGCGGGGGTAATGAGCCGAAAAATAAGGTTATTAATTTGTGCTGGTCTGTGATTTTGGACCTCACGGCTGGAAGCCGTGAAGTCCAAAAATCACAGACCAGCGGCACACACATGACGGAAAGAGGCCGGAGCGGTAACTCGTCCTCACCGAACTGGGTGTGATTATCTCCCTGCCTAGTTCGTTTTGCTCCCCGCAGTGGACACGCTCTTTTGCGTCCTTACTTTCAAATTATCGTATGTACTTGCAGACATCGTCCTAGATAATAACATGACTGTCAGGAACAGTGATTGGTTGCCGGCCTATCTGGCGGACCAAGAAGTATAAGATTATCATTAGCTCTTCTTTCTTGACTATTCTTAACCACTTCACTGCCCGGGCCCAACTCCAAGGCCGCGAACGCTACCCATCTGCAAGCGACATAAACCCTCATGAATAAGAAGAGGCAGAAACCCTCACTGAGCCCCCGCGACAGCGGGGGCTCAATGAGGGTTTCTCGCCTCTTCTTATTCTTTGTGTTCTTGAAACCTGTTTTGGGTCCGATTTACATCTGTGTTTTTTCACGCGAATGTCGGTCAGTGTGCGGTGTTCCCAGACGCGCATTTTGTGTTCACTGGCAGTGAGTGAGCTAAATCAGGCTTGTTCTGGTCGACCGCGCCGCGTGCAACGTTCTTTCGACGCCATTCTTTGCATTTCCCTTCTTCTATGGTTCGTGAGATGAGTAGCCTGCAGTGACGTGGCACGCATATCAAAATAACGTCAGCCATCTTAACTAAGCCTCGCGTTCCTTGAAAGCGAGGCTTATTGTTTCCTTCAGGTTCATGAATATTCCATAGAATAGAGATTGCGCTGAACCAATCAAGAATTACCTTTAAGCTATCGTGGTCAAGAACGGTGATCAAATCAGGCACTATTGTGTCTTAGTACTATACGTCAAGCTGCCGATAATTATGTCTTACAGTTGATAAGCTAATGAGGCAGGGCGATTCCGGCGACTTACAGGATTGTGTATACCTTTCATAGCTTACGATTACGAAATTCGAATCGATTAGGAAATTTGAATCGCTTGGTTTTGGAACTGAAATGAAATGATTTCAAAGTCAATACGGATTTTTACTCCCCATTGCTACCGGTACCATGCATTGAGTACCGCTGCAAATACCAAACATCTGCAAGAAGAATAGATCCTCATGCGCCCTAACCCCAGCGGGGCCTCAGTTATTATTATTATTTTTTTTATTTATTTATTTTATTTTATTTTATTTTATTTTTTATTTTATTTATTTATTTATTTATTTTATTTTATTTTTTTCGGAAGGTGTGTGGGGGGGGGGGGGGGGGGGGGGGCTCTAGAACCGAGGCCCCAAATCCAACCTCTGAAAATCAGTGGCGCATTAACTTACCGGATGATTTGACGGTGGCACTTAAGATAGTTTGGATCCTAACTCTTTCCAAACGCCTAAGTTCCCTTCAGATATCATGGCGCACACTAGAATTGGAGCGGATCGGTTGCTTGCCGGGTTGTTTTCGTCGTTAGACGGGAAAAAATCTCCATTTTTGAACACGTGATGCTTTTATCTCCGCCGCAGATTTGTCTTGGTAAAAGTATTAGCTGGTGATACAGAATTACTTAGTATTTTTCTTTTTCTTTCAGAAAAGAGACTTCTCAAGGAGTAGAGTGTTTTTATATGTATTGCAAGAATGAGGCGTCAAAGGAATTATGAACAAAAATATGACGTCATCTTGCTGTCGAGTGACTTAAAAAAAATTTTTTTGTTACTATCATATATGCTAATGACGTGGAATCTATTTATCCGCCCAAATTCTTCAATTTCTTGTGGACAAAATGACGGGAGGTCTGAAATCTTTCACGTCGCAGTAGCTGACAGTGGCTTGTGCATTTAATAAAACATTTTACATGAGTTTATGGTGGCATAGGAGCTCCAGATAGGTTGCTTCTCTGGTTCCCTCCTTTCCTTTTTTAATATTTTTGTCGTTTAGCGCCGCGCCACCACTCCTATACGTTTTTAACATACGGCAAGGACTCCAGGCGCTGTTCCTTGGCATGCGCTTGGTCTACGAGCTACTGCCACAGTAAGCACAAGAGGCTATTACACACACATACACACACGTACTATGGTATACAACAGACAATCAGATGTATCTGAAAAAGCATTATCTTTATTCATGTTATTGTCGTCTGCTCTTTCGATTCCGCATGCATGAGCTCATTGTCATTTGTACGCGCGTTATTATTCTTAGACTGGGGATCACATGACAGGACTCATGATTTGACCTAAAGTGTTTTCCACCGCAAATTTACAAAACCAAGATTAGTGGCGTCTGATCTCGAGTGGGTTGGTTTGAAGACATGCGTCAAACGGTGACGCTTTGCTTCAAAGTTGCGACGTACTTTCAGGTAGCAGAACAGCTTTGGACATATTATAGCATTAATATCAGGCCATATTTTCTTCCTCCTTTGTCAGGTATTTGTGCGCCAACACTCCTACACGTTTTTGTCTACCGTATTGAAAATACGGTAGACATTAGGATGGGCTGGTCGGAGCGCGTTCCATAGAACGCAACGGACATAACAGGTGGGCGGGACTCATGGTCTGGCAAAGAAGTAACAAGATAAAAATGACGTCACGTCTAGCCACTCTAACCTTGCTGTTGAACGTCGTTTTGGCGCGAAGCGCAGTATGTGTGTGTGTGTGTGTGTGTGTGTGTGTGTGTGTGTGTGTGTGTGTGTGTGTGTGTGTGTGTGTGTGTGTGTGTGTGTGTGAGTGTGTGCGTATGTATGTAAACACGAGAATCTCCGATATTACTGTACGCACAAACTTAAAACTTGGCAAAATACTTTAGTAAGTGGGTGGCTAAGAGAGCCTCCGAGCATATCAGTTGTAACTGGGTGTCTCATTGAAGACATAAAAGATAGTATATAGTATGTCGGTTGACCCAGATTAGAATCCGCAATTTTGATTATAATTATGCACTTGAAATTTTGGATATGCTAGTTTGTAGAAAGACATTGGATGAGTTCGTTTGCCAGCTTTGTACCTCTTCGTTTTAGAAAATAAAAGTTTAATGCGAACAAAAATGTCAAATGTAAGACTCCTTGATTTCAACAGAAGAATCAAACAGTGAAGGTGACGTAAAAGCACCAATCGCGTCAGTGTTTTATACCATGTTTTTAATTGATTCAGTTCACCAGCACGTCAGTGTTTTACATGTGTATGAGCTGGCGCGATGTTCTCCTCAATTTATTTTTGTATGATATTCGCGAACGTATTGTGGAAAAGGTGGAATATGCATGTAAGCTCATTACAGAAGAGGCTTTGTGGGCGTGGGCCATGTCACCTTATTCTTTAAAACGTATAACCGGTACGAAGCACCGTGTGTCTGCCGTCAATGCCATGACGTGAAGCCTATAGTGACGTCATTTTGCTGCTCGTGCTATTCTTCTTCTTCAGAATTCCTGTCGCTACTCTAGGCCACGGACCACAGTGCTGTTTCCGTACTGTCCAGTCTCTTAGCCTTAGTCAGTCCCAGTCATCCCCTAATTGTTCAATTTCCTAAAAAAAAAAACACTACCGCCCACCAGCTGCACATTTGCCATGCACAAAATACCCAAAAAAACAGCACATGACCCGTCTCATTTCTTGGCTATGAAACTGGTTCCTTACCAACCCCACACCCAAGCACAGCTAAAATCAGCGTGCCCCTCAAATCACTACGTCAACGGCAACTCAACATAGGCCCACAATTGTCCACTGGATAAGCTCAGGATGGTATGAATCAAAGCACCAAACATGTCTCCTCTCAGCTAACCACAAATTTCCAGCAAATTCCCACATTCAGCCCAACTGCAAATTTTCAAACAAGGCAAAAATTATTTTTTAAAAACACGGGACCTTGCACTGCCTGAACTTCCCAATTTAAATGTATACCGTGACCTGTCAGAAAAACTTGTCCCACCTGAACACCATTCAATCTGCCATCAGTGCAACCCTTAGACAATAGCTAAGTCAAACCCAAAGTGACACCCTTGAAAGTTGCTGCATCTTTATGTTATGGCACATTATGTGAAGTGCCTTGATGTGGCGTTTACAATGCTGTTGATGTTTTGGATCATGCATATCTGATGCCATGAAAAACAGCCTAGATATGATCAGAATGCCTCCAAGATTGGCATGTACATCAAGTAATATTATCTGATCTTCAAAAATGTTTCATTTGAGACACAGGCACATGAAAGTGTTTTTTTTTTTTTTTTTCATATTTTTCCATTGCCTACCCCCCTACTTTTTCTGTTTTTCCAAGTTTACACACGCATGCAATACAGTCAAACTGACTTGTGGTGGGCTGGACAACTTAAAAAAAAGTTACCATGACACTGACACTGATGAAAAATGAGCTTTCAGACCCAAGGCCATTTCCTTGTGTATCTTAGGGCAGCCCAAAAGACAACACCCAGGCATCCTCATTGACCCTGTTGTCTGGTGACAACAAGCTGGAAGAGGCCTGTAACCAGCTGCCATGCCCTATATGCTGCTGGCAATCTTTCCCTAGGCAAAAGGGGTCATGAAACAGCTCTGCAATTTAAACATTAAGTCTATTGAGCTATCCCACAGGAAAAAGACTACACAAAACAACCAATACTATGCTACGCGGGACACGCCGCATACGCTAACAAGTGTCTGGAGTGCTGATTTAGGAGGTAGCATAGAAAAATGATTATGTACAGTTCATTTTTATATAAAACACACTTGTCAGTCTCAAAACACCTCAGCTCATCTTGCAGATGCAGTAGGCATGTGTGTGCCAAACTTGTGAACACTCCTGTAAAACCCTGTACTGGTGCCCGCAACTGCTGGTCCCATAACAATGCACTCAAATGAGCTTTACTCAGTGTACAAGTGCTTGTGTTTGGCTTAGAATAGACACCAGAGACATCCCTCATGACAATTACAGCAGAATGACACCTCAGATGCAACCATTGTAGCAGTACCATACAAAATAACACTTCTGCAGGTCACATTATTTTGGCCGCTTATTTCACTCTGAGGTCAGCTGTCTGATGAAATGCACATGCTAACACTGTTTCATTGTAGTTTTTATCTTAACCTTTGACCTTAAGCCCCCAACCCCCCCCCCCCCCCCCACCTCCAACCCAAACCCCTACCCACCCCACCCTACATCTACCCCACACAACTTCAATAACTGAAAGAGTGAATTTCTTTTAACGCATTTATCAAACTGAACACCCCAAACCCCACCCCTTTCAAGGTCAAGGTCAAAGGTCACAGCTCATGGTCGAAGGAAAGACTCATGACTACCTGTAAGACAAAAAATAAATGAGCAAACACACTAAACCTAGCTCACAGTGCAGGTAAACAGGGTGTTGCCACGCAAAACATGCCAAAACGCCTATAAAACTGCATGCACAGCGATTTTTTGGCAAAATTTCAAATTTTTCATGATTTTCTTACTTTTCAACTGCAACCATCCAAACTCATTGATCTGGTTACACTAAACCAGTTTCCGGTCTATGTCACATATGGCATGTGGTGCACCTGACAGGCCACGGACCACAGTGCTGTTTCCGTACTGTCCAGTCTCTTAGCCTTAGTCAATCCCAGTCATCCCCTAATTGTTCAATTTCCTAAAAAAAAAAAAAAAAAAACACTACCGCCCACCAGCTGCACATTTGCCATGCACAAAATACCCCAAAAAACAGCACATGACCCGTCTCATTTCTTGGCTATGAAACTGGTTCCTTACCAACCCCACACCCAAGCACAGCTGAAATCAGCGTGCCCCTCAAATCACTACGTCAAAGGCAACTCAACATAGGCCCACAAATGTCCACGGGATAAGCTCAGGATGGTATGAATCAAAGCACCAAACATGTCTCCTCTCAGCTAACCACACATTTCCAGCAAATTCCCACATTCAGCCCAACTGCAAATTTTCAAACAAGGCAAAAATTATTTTTAAAAACACGGGACCTTGCACTGCCTGAACTTCCCAATTTAAATGTATACCGTGACCTGTAGCCCACAAAGCGTACTTATAGCGGGAAGCGCTTTGTGTCCGTCTTTATTTGTGTGCGCTGGCGTGTGTGTTGATCAGAGGTTGGCTTAGAGAGGAGGGAAATGGATCAGAAGGATAAGCTTGAAAATATAAACAGCTCTGAATGTTCCTAAAAGAAAAACGCACGTGAGCTCCAAACAATACGGTAGACTTTGGGATCAAATCCATCCTCATCTTGTTAATATAGCAGGAACTCCAAGCGCTGTTCCTTGGTATACGCTTGGTCTAGGAGCTACACGAGTATCTATTGCTTTTGCTGGCACGTTAGTAAACATCATTGTTTCTCTCCCTAAGTCACACGACCAGTCACTCTAGCGCAAACCGTACCATGTGACCGTGATATAAAAATCCCTGTAGCGAAAAATGGCGGACGTTTTGTAGCCCTCTCGATGACGCATCTTGGATGCCAGATTTGTTCTATAAAAGATCGCCAAACGTTCTACAGTACAAAGTTACTTAGTGTTGTTCGAAACAACTAGCACACTCAGTACTGGAGACGGCAACGTCATGACATATTTTAAATTACGACATAAGTCTATTGTGTACAAATGTATATATCTGCCTATCTCTCAAACTTACTTCACCCCTACACTCCTCCCCGCTCCCTCCACTCCGCCTCCACATCCCCCGCACCAAACTCGGCACTTTCGGCCCACTCTCCTTCTCAGTATACGGTCCATGCACCTGGAACACTCTCCCACTCTCTCTCCGTCAGAAACACTCTCTCTCCTCCTTCCAGTCAGCCCTCAAAACTCACCTCTTTCAACAGTTCTAGCACTATACCACCACACTCCCCACCCCAAGCTGACTGTCGTAATGTATTTCATTATTTGTGGTACGTGAGTCGTTGTACATGTCTAAAGCGTGCGCATGCGTGCGCGAGTTGTGAGTGCGCGCTTAGAGTTATAATTATTATAAGATAAGCGCATAATAAATACCGTAATTATTATTATTATTTATATTCCTTTCACCTCAGTCATGTCTGGCGTGATCAAGGTCGCAAGTTGTCTTCTTGATTTCTTTTACGAAAATAGTGGAGGAATGAAAACGAATACGTTATTGGTTGGAGGGGTTCGCTGCACAGACCCTTGTAGGCCTTCGGGGGGTCAAAGGAATCATTGTACCCCTCAGGCCTTCGGCCTTCGGGGTACAATGATTCCTTTGACCTCCCTCAGGCCTACAAAGGTCCGTGTAGCGAACCCCTCCGACCAATAACTTATAATGTTCCATGGAGAGACAAATGCCAGTTTTCAGACTGACACTCACGAGCTTACATAAGCCATGGATTTTAGAAAGACTCAATAGCTTTCAAAGAACACCGGCCAGCTGGAAGAAGCTGTTGTATGGGAGTTTGAGGATCATTGGTCCACGAGAACCCCACTTAAGTTTGTATTTATTTACTGGACACGCAGCCATCTGCTTTTAAGGAGAACTTTCCCACATACTTCGATATCAGGATTTCCAAGAGCCTACATTAATTCTGTAGACACATTGACTATTATGCAAGTAAAAGTTGCATGATCCAATAAGGCAATGCTTTGATTATTAAAACGGGTTCTCAATTTTTGACACACCACGTGAAGATATGGATCGACCATAATAGTTCAAGGGTGGTGCCAGAATCACTTGGCGCCGATAGCACTACCCTTGAACTATCATGATTGATCTGTCACCTGAGTTGTAATACAGTTTTCAGAGGATAACTCCATAATTTGGGGATTTTAACCTTGGGCGATGATTGCCTCAGAAAAACGCAAGCTTCAGGGGCGGATCAATTACCTCGGTGGGTTGGGGGGGGGGGGGGGTTTCCAACGTTTTGTTTGGGACCTTCAACCTGATACAAAAGGCCTCCCCGACGCTAGACCTTGCTTTCCAGGGGCCGAACAATGGAAAAGCGGGGAGGGGGGGGGGGGGTAGGTAGAGAGGCGGTTCGTGCGCATTAAGACTCTCACCATTCGCCAAAATATCAAACAACGGGAGAGTGGGGTGGGTGGGTGGGTGGGGGGAGAGTCCGAACACCCCCAAAACGGACTTTGTTATAGCATTTTAAAGAATTTTGGGTCGGGGGAGAGGGGGGGGGTGAGGTCCGGAACCCCTGGAATCCCCCCCCCATCCTCCGATCCGCCCCTGAGCTTGGAGTGATATTTTTTCGTTGCAGCAGATTAGAAGAATGTGCAGTGTATCAGCGCAAGTTACAGGCGATCGATGGATCATGATATTAACTCAAGGGTTGTGCCTTATTAATTTGCCACCGCAACTTCGCAACTGTATTATCATCTTTAGGTATATCGTTTCTGCCCTAAGAATGCAAACGACGTAAAGTCCATTATTGTAGGAAAGTGAGATTTTTGTTTGGTTGTATTACAATGACAATCTCAGTCGGTTTTCACAAAGAATGGACTTACTTTAACCCTTTTAGCGCCAACACCCTACAGCAGGAAATTGATTGACCATGATAATTCAAGGGTAGTGCCAGATCAGCTTGGCGCCTTCGGGCGCCAAGCTGATCTGGCACTACCCTTGAATTATCATGGTCGATCCACCTCGTGCAAGTGGTACATGGTCGTTAAGTAACACTTCCAAATTTCGGGAAATGCGCCCATGGCGCTAAAAGGTTTAACTTTTCTAGCGCAAATTTGATGTGTGTACTGCTGGAGAGCCGATTCTGTTTGTAGCCATAGACGATTTCCCAAGACAATAACCCCACCCGGGTCTGCCCTGGGGGACTTGGGTGGGGTTAGGTACTTTTTAGTTCCCAGGGTCACCCTGGTCAGCCCACAGGGTGAGTTTTTCTCTCTATTCTGGGGCATGTGTTTCTGTCTACCCGAGGTCCATTCACCTGTATTTGCCTTTTTAAAACTCTCCCTACTGTCTGCGCTGCCTGTAGCTCTTGATATTGGATGTGTGTTGCTAAATGGTCTTAGCTTTATTTAGGCCCCATGTGTTAGGTTTCTTTAATGTATTTGACCGGCTGGCGACATACATTCAATGTTCTGTTTAGTTGTTTTTTTCACAAGCAGTGCAGGCACGTCCTGAGAAAGCCTTGTTGCTGTCGGGACGTTAAGCAATGTACAATCAATCAATCCCAAGACAATAGACGATATCAGAAGTACTTTTACAGTTGCCCTCTGAAGGACTGTATTACAATTCTAGGGATAGATCGAAGAGACAGATCTAGAGACAAATCGAGCATGATAGTTCAAGGGTGGTGCCAGAATAGCTTGGCGCCTATGGGCTCCAAGCTATTCTGGCACCACCGTTGAACTATCATGGTCGATCCATATCTTGCTGTGGTGATTCGGGGCTGAAGGAGTTAACTGTTCGCTGTGTCTGTTTCTGAAGGACTGTATTACAATTCTAGAGGCAGATCGAGCATGATAGTTCGCCTATAGTCGCCAAGCTTTTTTTGCACCACCCTCGAACTATCATACTCGATCCTTATCTTGCTGTGGTGTGTCAGGGCTGAATGAGTTAAACTGAATTGCACGTGTTTTGACGAAAACAATGGATTAAAAAGCCAGAATAAACATGCGATATCGCACGTTTGTTCGGGCAAACACGTGCAATTTGGAATACTTCTGATTTTTTAACAACGCCCATTCAACATTAAGTTGAGTTAACGGACCTCGAAACGTGGTCTCTCTCCCCCTTACATTTAGAAAATGCGGGCAAAGAAAACGCAACACAGTTTGTTTTTTGTTTTTTTAATTTTTTGCGTACGACAGAACATTTCATTTCGCGTAGTAACCACTTTTTGAGACAGTTCACGATGTAGCGTATTGTGTGTGTGATACCAGCACACGAACATTGTGATTACATTAAGAATTATTTTACAACCTGAGGAAAGGCGCTTGTCGATAGTGTGGTGCTTATTATTATAATTTCACATGTAGTTTGGCATTTTTGCTTATCGCTCAATTCATATGTTATGATAAATATTAACTCCTTGACTGCTACTGACGATACCGCTCGGCGGAAAAGACGCGTAACTACGTCACTACATAACTACGTAACTACACGCCTTTTTCGTCGAACGGTATCGTCAGCAGCCGTTATGGGGTTAACAACTCTTTCAGTGGAGTGAAGTCAGTCTATTAATTTTCGGTCACCCTTTACTACAAAAGCGTATCATAGTAGTTCAAGGGTAATGCCAGATTATAGCATGGCACCTTTGGAAGGCACAGAGATAATCTGGCACTATAAATGAACTAGCACGGCCGACCCGTCCCCCACTGATGGAATGTGCAGTCTTCTGTTCATGGCGCCTCCCAAACTGGTGGGCTACGGAAGTCTTCAGGCCGAGGCTCATACAGCTTCAAAGTGTTGACTTGCTCATGTGCAAACTTCCGTAAACAAACGCCTTTATCCAGACAACACAAACGAGTGAAAGCTTGAAACGACTATTGTACAGGATCTGTCAAAAATGACAGTGATACTTCGATACAGTATTAATTTTCCAGGTTAAAACCCCACCTACAAAAAGAACAGCCGCATTCAAGGGAGGCTACTACTCAAATGATGATTAAATATCTATCAAAGACGTAGCCGGTTCTTTCCCTTATTCCTTACACTGTGCATCTACCTTCTTCGCAACACGAACCAGCAATTTTCTTTTACTATTAAAGATTACAGCAAGGTTCGCTTATAACACCATCGAAAATCAGTTAAGTCGGATATAACGATGATTTCTCAGAGGACCCAACAACTCGTTTAATATGTAATAATATATTTACTCATAACAAAACAACAAATACAACACAAAACAATGAGTATCGTTAACACCGGACCGAGTTCCCTAAATTTTGAAGTTGAGTCCTCTGAAGGACTGTATTACAATTCTAGAGACAGATCGAGTATGATAGTTCAAGAGTGGTGCCAGAATAACTTGGCGCCTATAGGCGCCAAGCTATTCTGGCACCAACCTTGAACTATCATGCGGCTCGATCCATGTCTTGCTGTGGTGTGCGGGGCTGAATGAGTTAGCTATTCGCTGTGTCTGGCCGGGTTTCACTGCATTCATAAAGGAAACAAGCGCGTTAGCGGTGCATACAATTGAAAACAAAATTCATACAGTCTGTGTCTTGTACTTCTTCAAGTAGTTTCAACGACTCCTCATATTTGAAATCCGTAACTTCATACACAGTATTGCACACTTACCACACTCACTCTAATGTATACTGACGAGCTAAAGAAATGATACATTTTTGGAATCTTCGGAAACATTGAAACAATGTCGCATTTCTTTTGCTCCTCCTAAGAATTCTTACGAAGAAATGCATCACAGATGGTGATATTTTACATAATTTATTTACTAATGACAATCATACATTTCTGGATAAATCAGATAATTAATTCAGGGCTCCCCGCATCAATACCTGCGAAAGTTCGTATAGCGTTGCTACTGGCAACGCTATACAGAACTTCCGCAACTATTGATGCTATGCGGGGTTCTTAAATGAGTTAACCACTTTATGCATGCATACACCGGTACTGTAAACAGTACAGGTGTATGCAAGCACAAGGGGTTACTGCTGATATCGGGGCGGGGTTAGGAGTAATACAGACCCAAAAGGTGACTGCCAAGCGTGTAATATGCAAAGAAGTACCCAACGGAGAAAGAAACACGCTTAGAAAAGACGGGTACAACACAATTGTGTTGTACCCGTCTTTTCTAAGCGTGTTTCTTTCTCCGTTGGGTACAATTGTGTTGTACCCGTCTTTTCTAAGCGTGTTTCTTTCTCCGTTGGGTACTTCTTTGGGGTTAGGAGTATTTGGAGGGCACCTTGCTTAGTGGCTGGTGCAGGACAAAGCTCACTCATGCAACAGGCCCCAGGGGCGATGGGCGTTTTCGCGGTACTTTGGACGGGGCGAGGGACAGGGGTGGGAAGGGTAGGGCGAGGGCCCCGATATTTTGATGTAATTGTCGACCTTTCTTTTTAATCTACAAGCAAACGAAAACAAAGTACATTTTTAAATCTCAAAATAAAACTCTAAAAATAAATGCCTGTAGGAAGGTAAGTTTTATTTTGGAGTTGTGTCAGATAAGTGCTGTTCATCCGTCACGGTCGGCACGAGATTGTAATGTCACCTGGAGTCGACTTCTTAAACCAACCAAAATGTCAAAGCCCTCATCGCTCACGTGCAGGAGCTATTGGCATAATTTCTTTGACCTTATGTGACTTGATATAATAACAGAACTGGTCATAGTACCTGATAAATTTGTCAACAAATATACATTTTTCGGACATCTGACCTTCCACGACCTTACGAGCGGTCCGCCAAATTAGCATGCATAGGAAGGTTTCTTCATCAGCCATCTTTGTGAAAATTTTCATTAAAAAGTTTGCAACAGTGCCAATAAAAACTAACCTCCTGTCAAAAATAGGCATTTTTCAGACACTTACCGACCAAATTAGTATGCGCAGCAAGGTCTTTAAGTCAAAAGCAGTATTTCAGAAAACACAATTCAGTTTCTTCTTAATAGAATGAACCTCTGTGACCTTGGCCTTTGAGCGAGGTCCGTCAAATTGGTAATGTTTAGAAAGGTCAGTCTTACCACAAAATATCCTCGGGCCAAGCTTGAAGTCTGTGGATTGAATAATCTCCGAGGAAATGCAAACGTTAAAGTTTACAACGGGCGACAAACGGCGGTAAACGGACGTACGACGGACAGACGACGGATGGTCCAGCACATACTCACCTTTGCTATCGCACGTAAGCCAAATAATTATTTTGAAATTAAATCTCCTTAACCCCTTTGACTGCTGCTGATAATACTGTTCGGCGAAAAGAACGCGTAACTACAGTAACAGTCAAGAGGTTAAAGGACAAACGGTCCCCGGATCTACCTCGGCCTTTGATGTTTCCACCACGGAGGCAGCCACAGTCACTGAAGTTTCGCACATGGATGATATAGGGGTTGGCATCTGGTCGTGCAGTTGGGTACGAGGCATTCTGCCCTTAATCTCGTAGCTTTCCCACTGAAAAGTATTTATACGGGCTCAAGAGAGTCGATGAGTTATGCAGATGGTGATTACCTGGGGTCTTCTGTCTTTGTTAGTGATTAGGTCTGCTATTCTAAAACTAGTAACGCATTGCGAGAGCTCATGAAAATCTAAACCTCGCGCAGATCGAACCCAGATCACTTTGGCGTGTGCCAGATGGACCCGGGGTCATGTTTGCATACGCCACATTGGTCCGGGGTCTCGTCGGTGTACACCATATCAAGGCAGGATCGATCTGGCGTGACAATTTTGCGTGAGAGAAAACACGCCAGATGGGCTGGGGATCACTTTAGACGCTAAATCCTACGCCAGATCGACTAAGAGTCACTTTGGCGTATGCCAAAGTTACTCTTGTCGATCTGGCGCGAGGGTTACTTTGGCGTGAGGCTTGCGTAACATTTTCAGTGACTCACTACCTATCGTCCTGCAAGAAATACTGAGCAGGGTGCGAGTGGTAGAGGGGAGATGACGTCAGCGGAAGGCCCCTGGTGTCAAGCAAGGGTTGGATGTGTTTGTACAGCATAGTGCGCCGATACGTAGCCGAGTTCTGAAACTGGCTCTCCCGAGGGGCCGGGGTTCGGACCCTGGTCGGCGGGCCCAAGAAGACAGCGTCCAGACAACGCTGATCCAGGAGGGGTAAGTCGGCCACGTGACGTAAGTCTTCTAGCACGTGCAACACAAAAGGGCTGTCACAAAGATCCACGTCCCCTGACGGACCCATAGGCTCCATCATGGCGCAGCTGGTCAACAAGTCTCGTGTAGTGGAGTTTCTGCATGCGGCACCTGCGGCCGCAAAATGGGTAAGACAAACGTTTATTGTCCATATGGTTAGCTTGGCAAATGAAAACAGTTTCACAATTCTTGAACAATTCGATGTTTTTTTGGTGGTCTTGTTGTATAATGTGAAGGTGATCACCAAAGTATAGGGACGCAAATGTGTCCCTCCAAATATGATAAATAGGAACAACAAACAGAAATGTATTAAAACAATAAAGGAGCAAAACATCTGTAGTATGAAATAAACGCATGCAATTGAACTGTTTAAACACATTGTAAATCACAGTGTGTTCAACGTAAACCAAGTGACGAAAATCAAAGGAATAGAAGAGAGGCGAACTACACGTGGTGGTGAACTGCGGTAAAGGAACTACACGCAACAGCTTCTTCAGTTCTTGGATCTCAAGGTTAGTGACGCTGAACACTGTTCAATGATATGTGTACGTCTTGTGTCTCAATGCTAAGGAGAGGCATGATACCTCTTGTCCGTGGACACTCGCCGCTGTCGGTTGGGGTTTGGGGTGTAGACCCAAGGATGGGGGACGGAGGGTCCTTACACATGACTTCCTGCACCTCGGCGGGGGAGAGGGGGAGCGGCAGGTCGATCTGAGCCAGTGCCTCCTCCACCTCCAGCTGCTGAATGTCCTTCAACAACTCTCCCAGACTCTGTGCCCAACGAAAAAAAGAATACACAGTGACGTTTTTGCCTTGTGCGTGCAGCCACCAGAACTGTCAACAATACCGGTGGCGGCATGCATAATGGGGTTAATTGTATCTACTTGTGGTGGCAAAGTCTTCACAGATTACGTTTAGACGCTATCCCAGTGCGCATAAGGCCATCGGGCCAACGGCGGCCAACGTTGGCCTTTTGCGCACTGGGATGTTATGTCTGCATTTTGTTCTACTGTCGCACAATTTGATAGGACTTGAAAATGCCAGTTTTCATTCAGCAAAGACGGTGGTCGATATAGACGTGTACAGCAAAAACAAATCAAGTTTCTTGGAGTTTGGACGCAAACTGATTTTGCGGTTTTTGTTGTTGTTGTTGTTGTTGTTGTTGTTTTGTAATGTTTTTATTTACTCCCTAGGAAAAAAATAACTACATTACCAACAAACTGCTGAATCGGGACCCGTCTAAAACATTTAAAGGAATAAATGACAACAATTGTTCAATGTACAAAGTTGCCGTAGAAAGGCAACCTACACAGGGGAAAACTCCTTCACCTTAGATCGACAGCCTCGCACGAATGGCCAGGGTTCCCCACTGATGAGTCGTCTGATCATGGCGTGAAAACTCTGCCTCAGCAGCTGCTCCTCATGAGCCTTAAAGGCAGAAGATCTTTCAGTCATGAGACATACGTCGACGACGACAACAACAACAACAAACAATCAAACAAACAAAACGCATATTTAGTCAGTGGTTTCATGATTAGTAAAATAGGAGATTGTATGAAGTATTTTTTTTCTGAGACTGATGCGGTAGACAGGAAGTCTCATTTTTGCGCATATTTGCAGTGATAGTCAAAACGTGCATGAAATTGGATTCCTGATTTTAAAGGGTCAAAACAAGCATATCTCATTCCACCGATTGGTCAAAATATTTCAAAAGAAACTGATCCTATCTACGGGGGAAAAACATACCGTACCTTCTTGGTTTCTGAGGCCAACAACTTTTAACCCATTTAGCCCCGACGCACATCAGCAGGTGATGGATCGACCATGATATTTCAAGGGTAGTGCCAGATTAGCTTGGCGCCTGATGGCGCCAAGCTAATCTGGCAATACCCTTGAATTATCAAGGCCGATCCATCTCCTGCAACTGGTACATACGAGACACCTCCACATATTGGAAAATGCAGCCTTTGTGTTAAACGGCCGATAGAAAACCAACAGATTCAAGATATTTCCTATCCCTTTCGGGACAATAATTATCCTGAATCTTGAACCGTAATATGCCACCTCTCTCACCAAAAAAGCCTCGGGCCGACGTCAGCCGCAGGTGACCCGTGCGCAGGGCAACCGCAGACGACGCCGCTCCGAGGAATTTTGCGCACTGGGGATACCTTGCGTTTGTTGTAGACACCCATCACACGGGGCCGTGTCTCTCGAATCTTCTCGAACAGCATCTTGTAGTGGGACGGGTCCAGGTTACGGAGACGCGCGTTCTTGCGTCGGGCAGAGATGGGCTTCAGCTGCAGGTTCCTGCAACCTTTCTTGAAGTCGTTGATGAACTCCTGGTACTGACAGGAATGGCGTGGTAGTGCATGTAAAGTTAGTTATTGGCGTTTAACGCTGTACAAGTAAGAAAGACTATATATCGTGGTGAATAGTGCACGTCAAAAGCCCGGCTCAGGATAATGTATTAACTCATTCAGCCCGACGGCCGTATTTCCCAAATCTTTGAGGCGTCATCTAATGACTAGGCACAGTTGCAGGAGGTGGATCGACCATGATAATTGAATTATCATGGTCGACCCATCTCCTGCTGAAGTGCGTCAGGGCTGAACGGGTTAATTCCATTGTGCGTGCGTCCAGCGGTACTGTAAACAGCGTGGTTAACCCATTTAACCAAACGGGCTCATTATCAAACGTTTGGAGGTGTCACCTAAAGACTATATGCCGGTTGAAGGAGATGGATTGACCATGATAATTCAGGAGTAGTGCCAAATGAGCCTGGCGCCTATCGGCGCCAAGCTCATCAGGCGCTACCCTTCAATTATCATGGTCAATACATCTCCTGATGTAGGGAGTTGAGGCTAAATGTGTTAATCTATAAAAGAAATATCAGGATGTCTGGTCTCAGTTTGGGACACTGACCGCCCAGAGGAATATCATAGCATTTTTTTTTTAGACTACAAAATAAAAATATAAAATGACCGGGGGGGGGGGGGGGAGAGAGATGAAGGGGGGAGGGGTGGGGTGGGGTCGGAGGGCTTTAGGGTGTTTCTGGACTACTAAAATATCAAACGAGGGAGGGTGGAGAAAAAGGAGGGGGAGAGAGGAGACCCCATGCCAAAAAACACTGACCCAAAAATCAAAACGACGAGATAGAAGAGGGTGGGTGGCTGGGAGGTGGGGGAGGGGGGGGGGTGTGGAAAGATAGAGGAGGACGCTCTCTTCGTCCTTTTTTTTCTCTTCTTCTTCTTCTTCTCTTAAGGCAGGGTTAGGGATGGAGTCGGAACTGCTGGAACCCCCCCACCCACCCACCCACCCCCACCCCTCTCCCTCCGATCCTATCATGCTCTCTCTCTTGGCTTGACTTCGCGAACGAAGATTCTATAGGGGTTGTCCACGACGTCTGCAGGCATGCTCGTGACTGCGGAGGCCAATCCGGGACAGGCAGGTTCGACCGCAGTGGCTGCAGAGGGAGGTCTGGCCAGGGTTCTGAGTTGCGGCATCTCTGTTTTTTCTCCTGAGCCGCTTGTCTTTAAGGCCAGCTCTGCGAGAGTCTTCAAAGGAGACAGCTGCCTTGTAAATGGTGGAGCGCCAGGTGTCACGGTCAGCAGCAAGTGAAGACCACTGGCGGTGGTCGATTTGGCAGGCACTAAGTGACTTCTTGAGACAGTCTTTGTATCTCTTCTTTGGTGCCCCTGTCTCTGTGTCCAGTGGCGAGCTCGCCGAACAGGGTGATCTTGGGTAGGCGATAATCCTCCATCCTGGAGACGTGCCCAGCCCAACGGAGCTGTGTCCGCAGCAGCAAAGCCTCGATGCTCACATTTTCTGCCTGCTCAAGGACCTCGACGTTTGTGACACAGTCACTCCAGTGAATGCGAAGGATTGTACGCAGGCAGCGCTGGTGGAAGCGTTCGAGGTGTCGTAGTTGGCTGCGGTAGAGGGCCCAGGACTCGGATCCATACAACAGGGTGGTGAGGACGACAGCTCTGTACACGCTGATCTTGGTGCCTGTTTTCAGCTGTTGATTATGCCACACCCGCTTGTATAGACGCCCGAAAGCGCTGTTTGCTTTTGCCAGCCTGCTATCCAGCTCCTTGTCCAGCTTGGCGTCTGACGTGATGATGCATCCAAGGTAGGTAAACTGGTGCACTGACTTCAGTTCAGACTCGCCGATGGTGATGTGGGGAGGGCGAAGCTCTACCTTGGGTGCCGGCTGATGGAGAACCTCTGTCTTTTTCAGACTGACCTCGAGTCCAAAGAGCTGGGCAGCGTCCGCGAAGCAGGATGTGATGCGCTGCAAGGCTCTGTGTGTGTGTGCAACGAGGGCAGCGTCATCAACAATGAGCAGCTCACGAATCAGTTGGTCTAGGGTTTTGGTGTGAGCCTGCAGTGGTCTGAGGTTGAACAGGCTGCCATCGAGACGATACCTGATGTACACTGCATCGTCATCGTCGAGGTCCACTGTGGCCTGCTAAAAAAGATGGTGAAGAGGGTCGGTGCCAGCACACAGCCCTGCTTCACACCGTTGAGAATGGGGAATGGTTCTGAGAGGTCATTGTTGAGTCTGAGCTGGCCTTGCTGGTCCTCGTGTAGCTGGATGATCATGCTGAGGAACTTTGGGGGACAGCCAAGTCGCTCCAGGATCTGCCAAATGCCTTGCCTGCTCACAGTGTAGAACGCTTTTGTTAGGTCTACTAAGGTTATGTACAACCCTTTGTTCTGCTCGCGGCACTTCTCCTGAAGCTGTCTCAGCACAAAGACCATGTCGGTGGTGCTTCTGTTGGCTCGAAGCCACACTGCCCCTCTGGGAGGTGGTCTTCTGCAATGGCAGGTACCAGCTGATTCAGGAGCAGCCTTGCGAGTATTTTCCCGGCAATGGACAGCAGGGTAATTCCACGGTAGTTGGAGCAGGCAGACTTCTCTCCTTTGTTCTTGTACAGGGTGATGACGACTGCATCGCGGAGATCCTTTGGTAGTGTTCCTTCCTCCCAGCAGCAGAGAAAGAGGTCATGGAGCTTGTTGTGCAGTGCTGGGCAACCATGTTTCCAGATCTCTGGTGGGATTCCGTCAATGCCTGCTGCTTTGCCACTCATGAGCTGGTGGATGGCTGTGAGGGTCTCTTCAGCAGTGGGCGGTTCGTCCAATTCAACCTTTACTGGGAGGTGTGGGATTTGGAGGATGACTGCTTCTTGAACAGTGCGCTCAGCGCTGAAGAGGTCCCGAAGGTATTCAGACCAGCGGTTCAACATGGAATTATTATCTGTGAGGAGTGCCTGTCCATCAGCGCTTCGCAGGCGACTTTGTATGTGGTGCCTGGGGCCATACACTGCTTTCAGTGCTTCGTAGAAGCCCCTGTAGTCACCGTTGTCAGCACAAAGCTGGGTCCTCTGTGCGAGTCTGGTCCACCACTCGTTCTGGAGATCTCTGAGCTTGCGCTGGAGACTGCTGCAGACGAGGCGGAAGGCAGATTTCTTCACAGGGCAGGAAGGCTGGGCTAGGTGGGCCTGATGGGTGGCTCTTTTTTTTTTGCTAGGAGTTCCTGGATCTCTGCGTCGTTTTCGTCAAACCAGTCTTTGTTCCTCTTTCTAGCGAAACCCAAGACTTCTACAGAGGATTTTGCAATAGCAGTTTTCAGCCGTTCCCAGAGTGTTTCAGGGGAGGAGTCTGCTGGGTCAGCTGTGTCTATGAGCCTGCGCTGTAAATCTGTCTGAAAGGCAGCTTTTACGTCGTCACGCTGAAGGCTGGCAACATCAAGCTTTTTCTTCGGGGGCCCCCCTTTCTTGGGTTTTGGCTTGAAGTGGAGCCTGAGTTTGCAGCGGACAAAGCGGTGGTCAGTGTGGCACTCTGCGCTGGGCATCACTCTGGTGAGGAGGACATCACTGCGGTCCCTCTGACGCACTAGGACATAGTCGATAAGGTGCCAGTGTTTGGAGCGAGGATGCATCCAGGTGGTCTTTCGACTGTCCTTTTGCTGGAAAGTAGTGTTGGTGATGACAAGCTGCTGCTCTGCACAGAACTCCAACAGTAGGCGGCCATTGTTGTTGCAGTTCCCAACGCCATGCTTGCCGAGGACTCCTATCCAGGCTTCAGAGTCCTGTCCCACTCTGGCGTTGAAGTCGCCAAGGATGATGACTTTGTCGTCTGCAGGGGTACTCTGTAGGAGGCTGCGCAGGTCAGTGTAGAACTTGTCCTTTTCTGCAGGCTCTGCCAGGAGGGTTGGGGAGTACACACTGAGAAGAGTGACGTGTTCCTGGTGTCTCAGTGGGAGGCGCATGGACATGATGCGGTCTGAGTGACCGGCTGGTAGGTTTTCCAGCTTAGTCGCAATGGAGGTCTTGACCATGAAGCCCACGCCTGAGAGCCGTCTTTCTGATGCAGGCTTGCCTGACCAGTAGATGGTGTAGCCAGCGCCAAGTTCTTGGAGACTGCCTTCGTCCGGGAGGCGTACTTCGCTGAGCGCAGCGATGTCGATGTTTAACCTCCGCAATTCATGGGCAATGAGGGCGGAGCGACGTTCAGGGCGTCCGCTGTCTGCTGTGTCAAGCATGGTTCGGATGTTCCAGCATGCTATGTTGAGTCCGGTCGTTTTCGTCATTAGAGTGGATCCGTTGTTTTTACTTGTTTTCTGACCGCAGGAGAAGATGCCTGTTGACCGCGGCTAGCCAACTGGGGTTGTGAGGGGACGAGCTTTGGTTAGGCCACCTTTCTAGGCCCCTCTCCGTGTGGAGTAGAGAAGGCTGCTTGGTCGTTCAGGGTGTGCCGAGTGACGTTGTCATCCCCAGGTCAACATCAGGCGACCAATATCCTGAACCGCCTGCATGCAGGTTTGAGACTGCGGCTTCCAGTGACATCTTTCACCTGCCGTTTCGCCCCTCGCCCGTCGCTACAGGACTTGGATGGTCTGTGTCATGGTCCGTGGACGTTTCCTAAAGCCTGCTCGGTGGAGCTTTTTGGTGGAGTGCAGTGTGCGCAGTACTGGCCCCACCGTTTAAACCCTTGGTTCGTCTGCCATGGCCTAGCAAGCTGGCACGGTGGCATCGAGCTCCTCGGGTCGTAGGTTTTATATCAGACTGTCCTTGTCCTAGTCTCTGGCTCAAAAGCCTTCCACACGGGGGCTTTGAAGTCAGGGTTTTCCTCCCTTAGCCTTTCCGCATCCAAGCGGCCAGGCCTGCAAAGCAGCAGGACAATGTTGATTAATTTTCGAGGTTCTCTCCTCTAGATCCGCCGTGTTTAGCCTGGGGGCTCGTGCTGCCCAGTTTGTTTGGGGTCATCTCGGAGAGGATGTGGCCAGGGACCACGCACGGGCGGTCTTGGGATAGAGGGATGCTATGCTAGTCCGGAGGGATTACACACGAGGGTGCCTCACGAAGGCCAAGAGGCCCGAGACTAGGGCGATCATGCTTACTCATTTGACAACTTACAAATATCACATAACATAAAACCAACATGCTAAAATAATACTATAACACAACTTTCTATAACCGATTTCGGGGGCGGGGGGGGGGGGGGGGGGAGGGGGGGGGGAGGGGGGGAGAGAGCAGTTATTCTGCTACCACCATTAAACTATCATGACTGATATGTTTCCTGAACTGTAATGTAAGTCTTCAAAGGACAAACTACGTAACTTTCAGACTCAATGTGTTGATCCATTCAACCCTCACGCACTACAGCAGGAGATGGGTTGACCATGATAATTCAAGGGTAGTGCCAGATTTTCTTGGCGCCTGTCGGCGCCAAGCTAATCTGGCGCTACCCTTGAATTATCATGGTCGATCCATCTCCTGCAACAGGTGCATAGTCGTTAGATGACGCCTCCCAAATTTGGGAAATACGTGCGTCGGGATGAATGTGTTAAAAGTGACAGAGATACCCACGCACCTCAAGACGCGGCAACATTTTCTGATAGAACCTGAGCCACTTGCGGAGCAGGTCCTTCTGGCGCTCCTGGGGCAGGCGCATGAACTCTTCATACACGGAGCGGCCCTCTAACAGAGTGGTGTCCCTTCTCTTGGAAGGCCCTGCCATTGGAAGTGGACAATTGCTTGCTTCAACTCACTCGAAACGTGCCGCATTCAGCGCGTGTGGAATGCGTTAACCCACTTAACCCCACGGCCACATTTCCCAAATTTCACAATAACGGCTGTGTACCAGTCGGAGGAGATGGATAGACCATGATAATTCAAGTGTAGTGTGTCAAAAGTGCTGATGCATTGTAGAGGAGACAGTGTATCAGTGTTAGTGCATTTGTGGATACATTGTGTGGAGATCGCATCGCTGCAATGAAATATTGTGGGAACTGTCACTCCAGTGTGGTCTACAACCTTGTGCCACGTGTGACGACTGAGTTGCAGCTGAATGAAGTTTCTTTACAAGAACCCTACGTGCGTGCGTCTGGTGTGATTGCATCATACTACAACTACGACTACCACCTAACAGATACATGTCCGCTAAAACAATAAAACGTTGCTGATGAGGATATATTCTTGTTACGATTGTGGTTGTGTTGTTCTGTGAGATCATGCATGTGTTAATCGTAGGAAACGATCCGATATTTATTTGAGCTATGATGGTTACGTATCACGTACCTTTTCAGTAAAATTCTCTATCCTTCGCGCAGATAGAGGAATTGGCTTTGTTATTATACCTAAGTTTAGTCCGGAAGCTTCTAGCAAAGTCGCACGGAGAATAGCGGTCGATTTTTGTTTTGCGTAGATTCGCTGAGAATAAACCAGAACGTTCGAGCAAGGTCGCGCTGTCTAGTGACGTCAAAATGTAAGCAACATTTTAATAGAGACGCTCTATTCTTAGTCATATTTATTTTTTTTATGCGCGTGAATTTAGCAGCCAGTCAGTGTATTATTAAAGGTCGTGAACGGTCTGCCATACTTTTGTGTGACGTCATTACACACTGGGATTTGGAAATGAGCAGTCGAATTTTTGTAGACTATTGTAGTTATTCTAGAAAGTTCTTTTTTTTAAATTAATATTTATGAGTTTCAGTTACGTGTTCCGTTCTGATTGGTTGCGTTGTGTGAATTCCTTGGATTATTCTGGAAAGTTGTTTTACTATAAAAGATGGTGCTAGGAAGCACGTGTGTACATTGTCATGCATTGTCAGTTGTAGGGACACACAGTTTATCGTAGGTACGTGGCCCGTATAGGTGTACATTGTGAGAGACGCAGCGTAACGGTGGTGTACGTTGTAAGAGAAACGCATTCTGTCGCCAGTGTTGACATATGCAGAGGAGACATTGTATCAGTGTTGGTGCATTTGGGAATGCATTGTGTGGAGATCGTATCGCTGAAATAAAGTATTGTTGGAACTGTTACTCCAGTATTGTCTACAACCTTAAGCCACGTGTGACGAGTTGCAGCTGAATGAAGTTTATTTTTTAAAAAAAAACTTACGTGCGTGCGTTTGGTGTCTTTATCATACTACGACTACGACTCAACACGTAACAATTCTCTTTCGGTTGCGTGTTGTTTACCGTGCCCTGGCAGTGAGAGGCTTAATTATTAATCCTCTGGTGGTCCATATCACATTCCTGCAGGAATCACTTAGACAAGTCTCTCATCTGCTCTGTCAAACCACAACCACACCGACTCGCGCAATCACTCACGTACAGCACATGACCGCTGACTTCACCTTTTTTCTTTCGCACTGTGTGCCTTTCGTGGTCCGTGCCAGCGTCCCTGGCGCGACACAGGAAGCGGAGCTTGCTGGAGAAGGTGACGTCACGCCACTGGATAGACAGCAGTCGTTCCACCTCGCTACACGACGCTTCAGGGTGTTGCTGCTGCATGCCGCGACGGTTTTCACTGAAAACAAAACAGTGCAGTGCAATGCAGTTCAATGCAATGCAATGCAATGCAATTCAAAACTAAGACAAGACAAGACAGAAAGCTTAACTGGTATGATCGAGTTGATTACACGTGTGCAGTTTTACCGTAGCAAACGAGCCTACAGGCATTGTGTGAGGGTCATTTATTGCGCGTTACTCCCATAGCGCAAGATTGCTGCACAAAAGTGACCCCGTGTATCTTTTTCTCTTGATCGTTTACGTACACAGACGGCAGAAAATGCAGAACAGGAAAGAGGTACAATTCACAACTGAGATGCTAACCTGGCCCACAGGAGGAAGGCATGCGTGTCCAGCTGTGGATTGGCCCACAGAGTCTCCAGATCTATCGACTTTCGGCCGCGACGTCCACTTCCGCTGCTTGTCTCCCCTTGGCGTCTACTGCCGCTGAAGACACAAAATTTAGATAGGAACCAAGACAACCACACAAAATGCCCGTCGGTGATGATAATGTATTGGGGATTAGTGATTGTTTCTAGATACGATTCTATGTAGATGTGTGCGCTGGTCGGCGACCGCACGGCTCCTTCCTAGTAAGCAAAAGATCCTCAGTCGTGCCGATGTCGACCGCAGTGGGCCCGCGCACGCGACCGACGCCGGCACGAGGATCTTTTGTTTACTGGCTTAGAGCTGCAAGGTCCGAAGTCGGCCCCAGACCTGGACATAGTGTGGCCAAGCGTACCCTCTTCGCGTGTTAGGAGTGGAAGGTGGCAACTTCTCCTCCGATGTGGGGTCCCAGTCATCATAGTTATAGGAGTCATATTGGGAAGAGGCACTGAGATCGCTCGTGCTCCACACCCCATCATGCCTTGCGCGCCGGTTGGGACGCCCTTTGCGCCTGCGCCTCGAACAAGCCTCGCTCTGGAGAAACCATCATCACAGGCAATAACTTGTTAATCTTACACTAACTGTAAAATATAAATAAATAAATAAATAAATAAATAAAATAAAACACAGCACTGAACACAAATAAAATGTGTGATGTCTGTGACTTTGGACCTTACGGCCGTAAGGTCCAACAAGATGGGATGAACCGCAACCCACAAAGTCCCTTCTATATGAGAGCTGTCCTCGTTGTCAAGGGTATCTACCTGTTGTTTTTTTACCTGATTCTGATGCTGCAATATATCCCATTGAAAAAGTCTCGCAAATCTGCCAGTGCGTCAGTGAGTTCTATAAGGGGCGCAGTGCATAGGCGTCATTGGTTTGTCAAACGTCATTTGTCATGACGTTTTTTGTTGTTGTTTTTAAGTAATTTTATATTTTACGTGATACGAGTTTCATTTGCGCGTCAAGATTTCTATTTTTTATTTTTTACCTATAAGATTTTAACTTTTCCTTCTAGACTTAAGAAAAATCTCGACAAAACTAGAATTTCACGGCACAATTTCAATCTTACTATAATTTGTGTGACAAAGCTATGATTTGTGTAAAATCAGGTTAACTTTACCTAGATACATGATATACTAAGTACACCTGCATGCTCTTCTGAAAGCGCCTCTATGTTTGTGTGTGTGTTGGTGTGTGTGTGAGTGTGTGTGTGTGTGTGCGTGTGTGTGTGTGTGTGTGTGTGTGTGTATGTGTGATATGTGCGTGCGTGCGTGCGCGCGCGCGCGCGCGCGCGTGTGTGTGTGTGTGTGTGAGAGAGAGAGAGAGAGAGAGAGAGAGAGAGAGAGAGAGAGAGAGAGAGAGAGAGAGAATTACGTCATATATAGAGTTTTGTGTCAATGTCTGCATGGTGACGGAATTGCTTCTTTTACGTCACCGGCAAAGTTTGACTTTCTCCAGAAGTCAAGGTTTTTTTACTGTTTAAATTTTTTTCTGTAAATAACATTTTGACTGAAGAAGTTGAAAGGGTACACAACTGGCTAACGAACTCATTGAATGTCTTTCTCCAAACTAGCTATATCCAAAACTTCAAGTAAATGTGACAACAATTACGGACTCTAATCTGGGTCAACCGACTTTCTATAAACGATCTTTTATATTTTCGGTGAGACATCCAATTACAATATTATGAACAGAGGCACTCTTAGCCACCACTTGAATAAAGTATTTCGCCAAGTTTCAAGGTTGTGCGTACAGAAATGTCGGAGATTCTCGTGTTTACATACATACGCGCACGCGTGTCACGACACGGGTTTTTTCGTCTAATTTTGTAGGTGAGTAAGTTTAGAGGGGTGACAGGATTCAGTTAGTCACCGGGTAACGATAGCGTAGGTGTGTAGTATTTGGCATGTACACGCGTATTTGTTGCCGTGCGAGAGTTCGGAGTGAAACACGTGGCCGCCCAGTCTGAACGCCATCGGGTGGTATCTGTTTCATGTGTTTCATATCACGTGATGTAGTGAGCGTTTTTTTTTTTTTTTTTTGCCAACCTTAGCTTAAGTTATCCAAATTTTCACCAGTCGCTTGTCAGTCGCTTTACCAGCAAGTCTCCGAGGATGGTTTTCCAGGCGTGGTTTGCCATTTGCTGGAGGCCACAAGCAGCTGTGTCGGTCGTTTGTATCGGCCCTGCGATACGGTTCGGGTCGTCCCCGGAGCCGTTGTCCGAGGAAGGAGAGGGAGAGAAGAGAGAGCTGCGACGACTTTACCCCTGGCTTGTCTTGTCTTGTTTGTCTTCGTCCTAGCCGGGGCGTCTTCACGGATGACAGTGAGTACACGCGGCAATTCTCTAGTGGCCATTTGCTCGGGGGGGGGGGGGGGGGGGGGGGTGTTTGTGTTTGCTTGTTCTGTATTATTATTTTTGCTAGCGTATTGGGGGGGGGGGGGGCAGGTGTAAAATAAAAGAATAGAAAGTAGAGGGCTATTTTGTAGTACCTAGAGTATCTAGCGGCGGATTAGTTATTGGGGGTTTAATGCCGAGCAGGCGACTAAGGCTATTTCACTATTTAGCGAATGATTAGTGTAAATATCAGAAGTGAGTCAGGTGGTGACGTGTAGATATGTATTTTGTTGGGGTTAAATTTATTGTTGCGGGGAGCGTGATGCGATTGTAAATATGTATTTTGTTGGGGTTAAATTTACTGTTGCGGAAGGATGGTGAAGCGGGGAATATAAGAGACGGCAGTTGAAGTTGCGGGAAGGGTCGTGTGATTATTTTGTTTCTTTTGTTAGTTATTTATATGTATTTTTGCACCTGTGTTTTAGTGCATTCTATTTCCGACGGGTTTCTATCCTAACCCAGTGGTGTACTGAGAGTGGAGGCTGACGTTGTCACTCCGCCTTGTGGGGGCTACGACGCCGAACCTGAGTGCCTTTGCGAGTGTCGCGGCGCGCATCGTTTAGTCAGGTCGGGTCGTCCCATTTAAATATTCCTAGCTTGTTTAAGCGAAGTTTTGTTCGCGTATAATATTGTAAAGAACGTCATACATTGTGAGATTTGTTTCATCTCCTCGTAGTGACTGTATTGTGAAAGGAGCTTTATCACGGTGACATTTTGAGTTATTGTATTATGTAAAAGTAGCCTGTGTTGCGGAAGACCTTATCGCGGAAGCAAGAGCGTCGAGTTGAGCTGCGCTTAACGGTTGTGTTTCAGGCGAGAAGGTCCCGTGACGTGGAATATAATATTTATTCAACTAATTTTCAGTTCTATTAAGTTAAGGACATTTGCTCCATTCGCATACGTGATATTGTTCATTCTGAAACGTTGTTTGTTAAAAGAGCTTTGTGCTGTGAATGTCTAGTTTGCTAGAGCATTAGCTTAATTCGAACTTGTCGTTCGTGCTCCCGCTGAGGAGATGTAGTAGCTTATGATCAATATTTCTTTTCCTCGATCTTCATTTGTGTATTAGTAAATATATTTGATATTGTGTTATTTGCCATACTATTGTATTAAGGAGCCTCGTGCTGTGAGGGACTCTTAGCGGAAGCAAAGGCATTGGTCTACTGGCGTTAGCGCCTGACGCTTGTGCTTCCGTCGGGGTCCAGTGGCTCGCGACTTAAGCTTTTCAGCCTGTTTCTTTTGCATTTTTATTAAGGATAGTAGTTTTGTTTATATATTGTTCGTTTGTATTTTATTAGAGATATTTTGTTTATTATATATTAGTTTGATCAACCTTTTGCATTAGGAGTAATTAGTTTATTTATCTGTTATTCTGTATTGTGTATTAAGGGTATTTGGTTTTGGGAGTTTGGACGTATGTGTGTGAATGTGACGGGTGAGCGTGTGGTTAGGATTGAATGAGGGTATAGTTGGTGATTGTTAGGGTTATATTTAATAAATGTTGTCGTCATTGTTCCTCTGGTGTTTGTGTTAGGTCTGTGTTAGCGTGGGTTGGGCGAGTCTCGAGCGGTAGCGCTCATAGTTCGCACCCCGGAAGCGGGGTCGTGACAACGCGTAAACGCACACGCACGCGCGCGCGCGAACACACACACACACACACACACACACACACACACACACACACACACACACACACACACACACAGCGCTTCGCGCCAAATGTACGTTCAGCAGCGAGGTAAGCGTAACTAGACTTGTATCTTGTTACTTTAGTGTCAGAGGTTCGGCCTGCCCGCCTTTGACATAATGGACATACTATCATATTCACCCGGCCGCGAACAATCCTAAAAAGTCCCTTCTATAAATAGAAGGGACTTAAAAATCACCGTCCATCAGAATAATCAAGGGACCGGTGCACATGACCACTCGTCATGAATAATTTCGGGCGTACTCTTTCAGGTGCCCGTAATATTCAAACGTCAGCCTGCTGCTTTTATGACATCATACGAAATATGACGCAAAATGATGTATCAATTGTCATATGACAACAATCGCACTTTTTAAAAATTCATCACTTTCATTTCGTGCTGGTGTTCTATGTTAAAACCAGAGAAAGCAGGATTATTCCTGATGAAAAAAAAAAAACCCATGTAATATGAAGATTAATTATTAGAGTATCCGAACTCGGTTGTTCAAATTGGCATCGTAAGAATATGATCATGTCCTCTGAACTTTGTAATTCCCTCAAATAAAAATATTTCTATGTATAAATATAGGTAAATAAAAGTAGGTGCAACATAAAGTGGCACTGGACACTTTCAAATAGAAATGAAAAGTGGAATGAAGACGCAAGGAAAGAAAGAAATGACGAGGAAAGGAACGAAAAAGAAACGAAAAAGAGACTGAATTAAAACTCGAAAACAGGAAAAAATAGTAACCCTTTGGGAGTCCGTATCGGTTTTAGTCGCGATGATTTCTGCAGGAATCATCACGACTAAAACCGCTACCGACGCCCAAAGGGTTAAAAGAAGAATCGCGCGAAAATGTGGATGGAAAAGATAGGGCCTCATGGAAAAAGAAGACAAACAAGATATGATTGCAATGAAAATAAAAACAAACGAGAAAGGCATAGCCCTTATGGCTCACGTGAATGGCCAAGCCACATAATAAGTGTGACCTTTGTGTGTTCATCTGTCTAAACATAAGTAAACGGTTGGCTTTTGTACAGTGAAATCCAAGTTTTCTCAAAATGTATGCATTTATCACACATTTGTTGACCCTCAGTGACACTTGACCTGTGTGAGGGGGCGACTAAATTAGCATGCATAGAAATGTGTTATCAGCTACCTTTATGCCAAGTTTGAAAAACTACAATTCTATCAAAAACTGACATTTTTTCACACACTTGATAACCTCCTGTGACCCTTGACCTTTCCGAGGGGTCATCCAAAATAGTATGCATAGGAAGGTCTTATCATCAGGTATTTCGATACCATGTTTGGGCTTAAAGCTGAAAATAGTATTTACAGTTTTTGTCAAAACATTGGTATTTTGGACCGCTTTCTGGGCCCCCAATGACACTTGACCTTTGTAATTGGACAACTGAATTAGTATGCACAGAAAGGTCTTACCACCAGCTACCTTTGTGACAAACGTGACTGAACAGTTGGCCAAAACTTTGATAAAAACTACAAGTCTATCAAAAAAAGGCATTTTCCACACATTAATTATCGACATCCTGTGACCCTTAACCTTTCTGAGTAGTCATCCAAATTAGTATGCATAAAAAGGTCTTACCATCAGGCATCTCTGTACCAGGTTTCAGTTTGAAGCTAAAAGGTAGTATTTGAGGAGAAACAATTTATGTCAAAGTATGGCTATTTTTGAGTTAGTTATTGGGGTTTAACGCCGAGCAGGCGACTAAGGCCATCTCACGGCGGACTATTTTTGACCCTTTTCTGGACCCCTGTGACCTTGATCTTTGCGAGAAGTAATTGAAATGGCTATGTTTAGAAATGTCTTACCAAAAAGTACCCGTGGGCCAATTTTGAAGCCCGAGGCTTGAATAGTCTCCGAGAAAATGCCAACGTTAAAGTTTACCACGGACGACAGACGATGGACGACGGACGCCGGACAAACGACAGATGACCCATTACATAGACTCCCTTTTGCTATCTCACTTGAGCCAAAAAGTGTTCGACAGCTACCACTCGGATATTGGCAACATTTATACAGTTATTTTTTAAAATTATTTTAGCCACTGTGTTTTTACCTGAGCAGCAACGTCCGCAGACGCTAGGTGCCCAGTCTCGTCTTCTTCATCAGAAGGACCCATCTCCTTGGCTCTGTCTCTCTTTCCCGCCGCCTGCTCCATACCACGGTCTGGACGCAGCCTGTGCACCCCCTCTTGATCCCCAGTCACACATATGGATGAACTGTGCTCCGTTTTCTCATGCAAAGTTCTCGATTTTCTTTGGTCATCATCTTTGTCCAATTCTGACCATTCTTGATTAACCTCCTGTTTGATCCCCAGTGTCCCTGATGTTTCGTCCAGGTAATCGTTAGGTTCGGGTTTGAGCAGCGAAATGGGCTCCAGCACTGGAGGCCCGGGGCTGTCTGACTCGTAACCGTCCAAGCAGGCTTGTCGATCGTCACCGTGCATGTCCACGTGGTAGTGGCTGCGGTTGCTATGGTGATAGTCGTGGGGTTCCGTGAGGAGCTCTACCGTGTTGGCCACTGGCGGGAGCGTGCTCTCTTCCAGCACGTTGTCAAAGTGGTGCATATGGTTTGCTCCGTAGTCGGAGGTCTTGTCGTCATTGGTCTGGTCATGGCCAGGATATTCTCCATTGGCCAGAGTGTGCCTTTCTTTTAAGATCATGCTCAGTTTGGACTGACGTGACTCATTATTACTATCTTCAGTTGACAACACTGAATCACAGTAATTCCTATCGGTCTCCGGTGTTAACACAGGTGCAGAACAGGTGGGCGAGCGGCGTGCTTTCACATCCTTGTATTCAGAGTGTCCCTCCGTTTTCGCACTTCTTTCTGCGTTTTTCTTTGAAGCGATGTAAAAATCTGATGCTGCTCTGGCAAGGGTGAGCAGAGAAGATGACAGAGGTTTGACTTTGAGAACAATATCGGGTTTGACGTCAGTTCTTGGGCCTGTCAGATGACTGCTGCCGGTGTCCTCTGGTTTCGAACAACTGATCCGAAGAGTCTGAGAGGCTCCCTTTTCGTCCTTTTTCATAAAGCATTCAGTCTTGACCCTTGCACAGCTACTTCTATCTCTGTCCAGGTAGTCATTCCTCATTGGCCAGTAGTCGTCGGGGAGTTCTCGTTTGACAACTGCCTGGTGGCTGAACTCGGAGTATTCACCCGATCCGATGGTGTGCTCGCTGGAACACGTAGACTTAGCAGAATCTGGGCGTCTTCTCACACTGTGGGAAGGGCTTGTAAATACGTGCACCATTTCAGGAGTATTCTTTTCGTCTGAACGTCTGTCCTCTTGATACGTACCCTTCGATTTTGAAGATGCTTTACCTTTACTGAAAAATGTGTGGTTTCCGCCAGTTTTTTTCGGTGGAATGTGACAGTGGTTGCCTTTTTCGTGCTGAAACGATTTTTGGTTTAGCAAGTCTCTTAAAGTCTTACGTTTTGTGGTAGATTTGTTTTTTGACAAAGAGTTCGGCTCAATACTTTCAAGAACTGCTTTCAAGGTTTGCGGTTTTGGTTTTGGTGAGTTATGAGTGCACGAGGAAGGCAAATGTCTTTCTTCACATCTATGATTTTCGAGTCCATAGCTAGTATCACTTGTACTTTTCATGCTGCTCGGTATCCTTTCTCCGTCCTTTGATGCCTTCCTTGAACAAGTGTCCTTTTTGGCTTGAACAACCGGCGTGGACTTTGGGGCAGGATGAGTTTTGAACCCGACAGAGGAAGAAGTTTCCCCAAAGGGTGTGCCGCTCCTAAGTCGCCTGGGTGTAGTTGGAGCAGCGTGAGGCAGGGATTGATGTTCCTTGTGTGACATTCTGCTAAATAAAGCAAGCTGAATGCCAGGAAAGAGGTGTCATCAACACTTTCTGAAAGCAGAAAAAGCACTCAAAGAAATATGTGACCCATTTGTAAGCGAGGGGCGAGGTTGTCGCGGCTCGTCAAAAGTACAAGAAGTGAATGTGTGAAAAGCTCCACAGCAACTCTAGCAAGTTCTGGCACAATTCGATATGGACACATTCATCTTGATAAAATCTAAAATCCAAAAAGGAATTTCGTGCGCAGCTACTATCTGTATCCTCCGATTGCCTCTATGGAAATGCCATCACGCTGCTATCAGCTGTTCTACATTCACTTTTACGTCAGGAACAACGTCATTTCGAAACGATTGATGACGAAAGTCTGCTTACGAAAGCAGAACAAATTAAGGAGACATGAATCTTTTTAATTTCGCGTGAAACGTTCCTATCCAACGTATGACGAAATTTGAGAAAGTTAACTTTTTTGTGTTGTCTTTCAATAAAGTGTAGGTGCCAAAAGTATGGGGACCAAACATGTGTTCTTCCACTGGGGAATTAAAAGAACCCAAAAAACAACAACCTACATACTTATGAAAGAATAAGCCAGCCATTCTGAAGAATATAAAAAGCACGAGAACCAAACTTTGGTCATTAAAAGCTTCACGTTGTGACATCGTCTTTCGCACGACACCGCGTACACAATGATAGGCTTATGTTGTAGGTTCATTTATAAAGATTCAAGATCAAGATTCAAGATTCAAGATGACTTTATTATTGCTGTGATAGAAAATAATCATACACAGCAAAAATTGTCTTGCCACCGCAGGTGCTGCTCACATTCACTCACTCACTCATTCCACAAATTACAATAACAGAGCTACAAAATGGACAATGAGTCGGGACGGGTGAAGCCCGTCGCCAAGGCATCTGATGGCCGCGTGACGCCAGTGGCCTCATCCCGACCCGAACCACCCTGACACAAACAGAATGCTAAGACAGTCCTAAGTCTCCTGAACACTCTAGTATATGCTCTTTTGTTAAACTCCTACTTAACAAAAGCTAGTACATAAAAATACAAGTTAACAACAGAAACAAATTACCGTCGAAAGGAAAAAAATCTCCTATCTAGGCAACATAAAAACAACGGCCAAAGCTGCACCTGGAGGCCCGTCGCTTTAGTACAGCGCCGGTATTTAGAGGGCACCGCTCCGACAAAGTCCGTCAACACTGTCATGACTATTTAAAACATACAAATATCATTCTGGTATCCGTCATAAGTCGTTATATTAAAATACCCACACACCCCACACACAGTCCTGTTCATTTCACTGGCACACTGCTTGTTGGGAAATGTCTGTCAACAGCGAAAGTCGGCGAGCCAGGCAGATGCTACATAAACACGGCCGCCGAGAAGGAAACGCAGGAACAAAGAAAGTAGCAAAGCTCGCTGGTAGATGCTTTTCTGTATGCTTTCACGCTTTTCTGTGGAGTCAGACAGAATAAAGAAAAATCTGGCACCAGTCTGCAAACACTGTAGGATGAACCCGGAATAGCACATGATTAGTTATTCCACAGTTCGTCTGCACGCTCTTCTTTGACTATAGAGGCTGGCTCGAAGTAGGTTGAAATTTCGACTGTTACACTGAAGATGAAGACGATCCGGTATTACAAAATAAAGACGATATTTTATCAAATAAGTTAGTGAAAAGGTGCATCACTGTTTCCTAGAAACTTGATGGCACAACACTGCCTGGAAAATATTAATTATAGACGTCGCTTGAAAGCACAGTTGACGGATTTTGCCGGACGCAAGGTCCACAATGACATCATTTTGCATGTGATGTTCGTGCAGCGTGCGTGCTATTTTGTTCCAGGAAATATCTGATGATGAATTCTTTCATAATTATATCAATGTATCCCCCCCCCCCCACTCATCACCGCCCCCCCCCCCAACCCCCCCACCCCCCCAAAAAAAGGGAATTAATTCCCCAGTGGAGGAATACACTTGTGACTGTAACCGCTGTTGTTGTCTCTTGCACACCTAGTCTTTATGTCAGGACCATGAAAATCAGCTTTCTCAAGATCCGTCAAAGTACTCTTTTCACTGTGCACCGAACGCCGCTTGGCAATGAATCGTTCCTATCAACAATATGACAAAATGTGAGAAAGTTTCCTTTTAGACAAGTCTAGGTCCAAATGTAAAAAGTATGGACTTCAAACATGTTCTTTCACTAGGAACCGTTAATTATACTTTTTAAGCCCATACTTACTTATGAAAGAATAAGATGCCACTCTGAACTGAGAAGATCTATAGCACGAGCATCAAGATGACATCATTATAAGGTCCAAGTTGTCACGGTTATCTGCACTACGCCGTGTACGCAATAGTACACAATTTGTAAATTTGGTTGTTCAACAATAGCAAAGCAAGACATATAAGCAAGACTTTATGATGCCTTACACACCCTTACCCTGTTAAGAGAGGTAATGTTTTTCTTATGTAGTACACTGACTTTAGAGCATCGTTCCACTCAGTGTCAGCGCTAGGGTTTTTCACAACCGTATTTGACTCATTCTACCCGCGACACACCACACCAAGATATGTCTCGACCATGATAGTTCAAGGGCGGTGGCAGAATAGCTTGCTTTGGTACAGAAGGTACTTTGTGAGCATGGTTCAACCCATCATTTCTATCTATCTATCTATCTATCTATCTATCTATCTATCTATCTATCTATCTATCTATCTATCTATCTATCTATCTATCTATCTATCTATCTATCTATCTATCTATCTATCTATCTATCTATCTATCTATCTATCTATCTATCTGTCTGTCTGTCTGTCTGTCTGTCTGTCTATCTATCTATCTGTCTGTCTGTCTGTCTATCTGTCTATCTATCTATCTATCTATCTATCTATCTATCTATCTATCTATCTATCTATCTATCTATCTGTCTGTCTGTCTGTCTGTCTATCTATCTATCTATCTATAATAATATTGGGTGCATGTGTATAACGTCACGGTCTGCCTTTACCGTGAAGTTGGATTGGTTCACTTTCCCTCTTGTCCCAGCTTGGCCCAATCAAAACGTTCCTGGCAAACACCAATGGCATGTCCTAGATGCGCGGAAGATATGTCGTCTACTGCTTTCTGCAAGTGCAATGTGTCCACGAATAGTCATATGACAGCTGCATCGACAGAACAACATAGAGCTAACGCTAGCCAGCAACAGACAGATAGCTTGCTATGAACTTCGTGTCTCTGCCTAAGGCTTATGAGCATAGAAGTCTCTCGTAACTGTTTGCTGTGGTGTTCTGGGTGGTGAAGGTGCAATTTGGCTCATGGACAAACACGATGCTGGGGGACACTGCCCCTGATTTGTTGTGGGATCCATCTCCCGTGGCTGGTTAATGCATCACAGGGTTGAAATGAATTCATTCAACAATCCTAGGCACGGGCTAACAACTATTTGTTATAATGTCGAAGACATGGGTAATAACTCAAGAAATATCCAACTTTCTTGAAGCAAAAAAGTAGTTGTTTGTAATAGTGCTTTTGAGCTAGAAAAATACGATATTTGCAAAACTATGTTTATTATATCACATGCCAAACTGCACTTTTCCCATACGTTCAGATTAGAACTTTAGACCGCAGTTGCACAGAACGAAACGTTACCTGATCTCTGAAGCAGATCCACATTTTCAACCAAATGGACCCCGTTCCATAATGTTATACACCACCGATTCTCCAGATTTCTTCTCCGATGGCGAGCTGGAGCAATGACACGAGGTGAATGACTCAGTGTCCTACATTATCAAAATTGTGATGTAATATTCTTAGACATGACACTTCTCGGCGTCATACTCCTGCGTCACTTCGAGGACTGACGTAAAGTACTAACTAATGGACACCCGCCAACATTACAAAAAGGGCACTTACGCTGTAATATTGCGACTGGTCTGCTTTTCTCTCTCTCTCTCTCTCTCTCTCTCTCTCTCTCTCTCTCTCTCTCTCTCTCTCTCTCTCTCTCTCTCTCTCTCTCTCTCTCTCTCTCTCTGTTTCAGCTGACAAGTGTTGAAATTACTGAACATGTTGATACGTTCCTGGGCTGAACACTCCCAGAGTCACCCAGCAAGGGGAGAGGATTGCGAGTATGGGTTTTTATTTTGGTATAGGTTGCGTGTGTGACTGCTTTGAATTATGCAATCATCTAGCTGGCCACTCTCCGACTTCTGAGGATTTCATCTCGGTTTCTGCAGAGACTGAAAGTTTATTACGGTGGAATTGGTTAGTTCGGGGTCTAACGTCTAACCGCACCGAAGTAATAATGAACGGACCAAAAGGGCGGGTAATAGGGGACATGACCACTACCCAGTTAGCAATGGTCATCGGGTCCACGACTGCCGCAGTAGGGTATTAGTGATTTTACGTCTGCTACGAAGGGATGACGACAAACGAAAGCAGATTCTTTCTGAGTCATCGTACTAAGATAGCTCCGTCGTCGTCCTACATGTTACGTTTTGAACGGGACCGACTGCACTGCACCAGGAGCAAAAGGGTGTCATTGTAGACTTTACGCTATGACAATGTTTTTACACCACGACTCAGCTACCACGAGTAAAATGCCAAGTGACATCATGTTTCGTTCGTTTCTTCTAAACTTTGCTGCACCGAGACTGCGGCAACTTAGAAGAAAGTTGCTGCAGCCTCAGTGGTTTTGGCTGAAGTCGTTCATTATAAAACGTAACCTCATTAATGCCTATAGAGAACGACCTGAACACTGATAAATTCAGCATACTGCAACTGTGCCACTTTGACTTCTCAGGACCTTTTAACGGACATGATGTTGAACCCTTTGCGTGTCGGTAGCAGTTTTTGTCGCGATAATTCCTACAGGATGAACAAGCCTGCAAATGATGAACAAGCCCGTCTTTTTTCCTTGAATTATTATGCTAAAAGCTTCCCATGGCTGAAGATAATCCACACACAAAAACGGTTTATAACAACAGTCGCTGAAGCCTAAGTGGTTTTGTCGGAAGTAAGCAAATGACAGGTGGGTCAAATGGTTGTTGTGACGCGTCTAGTGTGGTAGTGTAGCGTCTGTGCTTCTCGCTCTCGCTTTCAGCTCCTACCGCTGGCTAGCAGTTCTGCGAAAAGGGGAGCAGAGTATGTCAGTCTCTCCCTGCCAGTACACAGCCTCTTCAACAACAAGCCTCATGTAGTGCCTCCTTGCGGCAACTCGCGGTAACCGAGCACCTTACGGACTCGGGTTGAACTACAGAGGACTCGGAGGAGGTCTGGCTCCCAGACATGCGGCATGCAGGCCCATGGATGCGTGGACACAAGCCCTGATGTCCATGAACCAGATCCCCAGCTATGTGGGTGCCTTGGGAGAGGCAAAGGCTAGGGGAGCAAACCCTATTCAAATCCGGGCAGGGATGCTCGATAGCCTTGGTTAACTTCAAGGAAAACTCCAAGGAAACACCTGTGTAGATCGGACCCATAAGCCTTGGTCGGCAACGCATCTAGGAGTAAGACACTCCAAAACCAAATCATCATGTGCTCCCAGGAAAGGCCTTTAGCCCAGGAGTTAAGGGTGAGGTAACCCCGACAGAAACCCCGAGTGCTGAAGACGGAGATACTGGGCTGCACAGCGCACTCTAATAAAGCACAGTACCACGCATATACAGCCATATGACACTTGGAGATGGATTCAACAGAAATGGTGCTCGCCCTGTGCAGTCTCACCAGGCAAGTGCAGTACCGGGCTCTGCGCCTCTTCGGAGCCCACCCCCAACGACTGGAGGACCTTCCCGACTGTCTCGAGGAGCCAGGGAACGAGGAAGTAGAACGACTGGCCAGCGAAAAAACAAGACCAGAGACAAAGAAAAACCCAATGTGAACATCATGCACTGGAATGCCGAAGGGGTTACCAACAAGAAAACAGAACTAGAGCCCTTTCTGCATGAAAACAGCATAAAGATCTGCTGTATACAAGAGACACACCTGCAAGAAGAAAAACCCTTTCAGGACAGAGGATATCAGGTCTTCCGAAGTGATCGCCAAGGGAGAAAGAAAGGGGGAGTTATGACCCTAGTTAGAAACAACCTGAATGCCAGCAAAACCAGGAGATTCATGGAAGAGGCAGAATACATCCAGGTCAAGGTAACCACCAGTGACAGCACCCTTGACCTGGTCAACTACTACTGCCCTAATGATCAGCTGCTGTCCCTCGACACTATCCAGGTCCCGGACAGTGGATTCCTCATCACTGGTGACTTCAACAGCCAGTCCCAGAGTTGGGGATATGACACACTTGACAAGAGAGGAGAAGACATCGAGGAGTGGCAAGATGAAAACCACCTGACACTTGCCAATGACCCTGAGGACCAACCTACCTTCTACTCTCGCCGCTGGCACACCACCACTACACCGGACCTGGCGCTTTGCACCTAAGATGTTCATAAGCGCCTCAGCAGAACAGTAGGACCACAGTTAGGAGGAAGAGTCCTCCTCTCCCTAAAAGGAAGCACAGCAGCTAGCTCGCCACACCGGCCAAGATGAAACTACCGAAAGGCACACTGGCGCTTGTTCAGTATCCGAACAAATGAGCTAATGCAAGACCTCGCTGTGTCTGGAAGGAACATCAACAATGTGGTCAGAGATTTTAACGACATTATCAGTAAGGCAGCCAAGGAAACTATACCTCGAGGGGTCCGGAAAAATTACACCCCATACTGGACTGCAGATCTTCAGAAAGCACATGATGACAGCCTCACTAGGGCCAGAGAAGACGCTGAAACCAACCCCAGCCAAGAAAACGACATCAAGCTACAACACAGAAAGGCCCAGTATCTGAAGATGAAGTTGGAGTGCACAAGAAGAAGTTGGAGAGAGAAGACTGCAAGACTGAACATGGAGGGGGACACCACCAAGTTGTGGAGACTGACCAAGGCGTTGAACGATGAGGGCACCAGGGAACAGAAGGTCACCCTAGTCTGGAAGAAGAAGGGAAAGCACTGACTGGTAGGAAAGCTGCAAACATGTTCGCACAGATCTATGCGCAAGAAAGTAACAACACTGTCCCACGAATGCTTGAGAAAGAAATCCGACAGGAAGAAAGAGAGAGAACAAGAGATGCAAACATCCATGATACAATGAAGAAGGACATCACCTTCCAGAACTGAAGATAGCCATCAAAAAGCTGAAGAAGAAAAAAATCTCCAGGTCCAGACAGCATCTCAAACGAGATGATACAACACCTTGGCAACACTGCCTTAATGAAGCTACTGGACATCTTTAACCACAGCTGGAGAGGAGGACAGGTACCCCAGTGCTGGAAGGAAGCCAGGATGATCCTAATTTTGAAGAAAGGGAAGAATAAGTCCAAAGCTCTGAGTTATCGCCCCATCAGCCTGACAAGTTGTGTGTGCAAGACCATGCAGCGCATCATCAACAAGCGCCTGCAGTGGTACTTGGACTCAGAGAGCATTATCGTGCCAGAGCAAACCGGCTTTAGAAGCTACAAGAGTACAGAATCCAGACAACACATCTTGCACATGTCATAGAAGATGCCTTTCAAGATCAGAAGGTGACATTAGCTGCCTTCATTGACCTATAGAAGGCTTTCGACAAGGTGTGGAAGGATGGTCTCCTTGTGCAACTCCTTTGCAGTGGCATCCAAGGGAACATGTACCGGTGGACCAAGTCATACCTGCACAACCGCAGAGCCGTGTCACAGTGGATGGGTACTATGGCCAAAAAGTGCTGCTGCGTCAGGGGGTGCCACAGGATGGAGTCCTGTCACCGACCCTGTTCATACTCTTCATCAACGACCTTGTGCCAGAGCTACCAAAAGGAGTCCACGCAGCCCTGTACGCAGATGACCTGGTACTCTGGTGCACAGAAGAGTATGCAACAACCGCTACATACAGGATGCAGCCAGCCCTGGACAGGCTGACAGACTGGACCAACAACTGGTGTGTGACCATCAACACAGAAAAATCATAAGCCACACTCTTCTCTCTCTCCAAGAAAGCAAAGGCTGGCAACCTAACACTGGGCAACACCCCGCTGCGTATGAAGGCCAACAGACAAGAGGCTGACGTGGAAGCCGCACATCTGGAACGCAGAAGCGAAAGCTAGAAGAAAGCTGAACATCATGAGGAAGCTGGCTGGAACACAATGGGGAGCCAATGAAAAGATCCTCAAAAATGTATATCAAGGCACAGTGAGACCACACATTGAGTACAGATCCAATGCATGGTTGACGGCAGCCCAGTCACATCAGCAGACCATTGACAGAATTCAGAACCAGGCACTGCGTATCATCACCGGCGCAATGAGATCCACACCAATTGAAAAGATGGAAGAGACAACAGGCATCCCACCCCTGCGCATGAGAAGAGATTGCAAAGCCTTGATACAGTCCACAAAGGTCAAGTCTTCCAAACGCCATCCTATGAACGCCAGGATGAAATATTGTATGGTTCACTAAGTCGAAAGCCTTTTTAAAGTCAAGATAAATTACACCTGTCAGCTGCGAATTATTCATATTTGAAAGCCATGTGTCTGTTAATCTGCTCAGAGCCGTATGACATGAGTGCCGAGGGCGAAATCCTGACTGAGACGAATGTAGCAACTTTCGCGATTCTAAGTAGTCAGACAGGTGTTTATGTATATGCCTTTCGAGGGGTTTAGATAATACTGACAGCAGAGAAATGGGTCTATAGTTGTTAGGGTCAGTACGATCTTTTGATTTTGGCAGTGGAACGACTTTTGCAACTTTAAGGTCTGTAGGGAATACATTCTTTTGAATACATAAGTTGTAAATATAAGTAAGGGTCTCTATGATGTATGGTACAGACAACTTTAATATTTGTGGGTTGATATCACCATGGCCGGAGGACTTCTTATTAGCTAGGTCACTAATTAGTTTGCCCACTTCGTGCACAGCAAGTATGGGGATATTAAATGGTGGTGTGCCAGTTGTTTTTCTGTTGCAGAAATTAACTAAGTAATCGGGGCATATGTCAGCCTCTGTATCACGACTAGGAGTAGTTATCAAATCCGCACCAGACAAAAATTGTTCGTTGAATGTGTCGGCGGAGAGATTACTGGGGATGGTTGTTGACCTACTGCTATTGCCTCGAGTGATCGAATTCAGTACCCGCCACACTGCTGACACATCTTTGTTGTCCTTGACAGTGTTGCGGATAAAGTCCCTCCTCGCGGCTCGCACCATTGACCTCACATGCTTCGCTGCTTTTTAAATTCATCAAAGTTCTTTTCTCTTTTTAGGTCATTTCGCACCGACATGGCATGCATTATTTCTTTTGTCAGCCAAGGGAGAAGTATCTCACTCTTTACTCTTCTTGTTCTAATCGGCGCATGTCTGTCTAATACTCCAAGGAATAATATGTACCAATTGGACAGCGCAATATTTGGATCATTTGTGAGAAGGACATCGTCAAGAGGAGTGTTATTAAGATCGTGTAGAAACTCAGAGAGAGAGAGAGAGAGAGAGAGAGAGAGAGAGAGAGAGAGAGAGAGAGAGAGAGAGAGAGAGAGAGAGAGAGAGAGAGAGAGAGAGAGAGAGAGAGAGAAAGAATTACGTCATATTTAGAGTATTATGACAGTATCTGCGTTTTGACGGAGTTAACTCTTTTACGTCACCACCACTGCCCGACTTTCTTTAGAAATAAAGTGTTTGTTTTTTTAGTATTGGTGTTTTAATTCTTTTCTGAACAGAATTAATTTTTAGTAAAGTAGTTGAAAGGATACAAAGCTGGCTCTCGAATTCATCCAATGTATTTCTCCAAATATGTAAAAGTTCAAGTAAATATGACAAAAATTACGGACTTTAATCTGGGTCAACCGACTTCCTATAAACGGTTGTTTATGTCTTCAATGAGACATTCAGTTACAATATGCTCGGAGGCTTTCTTAGCCACCGACTGAAGAAAGTATTTCGCCAAGTTTCAAGCTTGTGTGTACAGAAATATAGGAGATTCTCTTGCTAATATACATACGCACACACATACATGCGCACATACATACATACATACGCACATACGGCGCTTCGCACAAATGTACGTTCAGCAGCGAGGTTAGCGTAACTAGACATGACGTAATTTTTATCTTGTTACTTCAATTGTTAGAGGTTGAGCCTGCCCGCCTTTGACATCATGGACATGCTATTAAATTCGCCCCACCGCGACCCGTCCTAAAATGTCCCTTCTATAAATCTCTTGGCTTGACTTCGCGAACGAAGATTTTATAGGAGTTGACCACGACGTCTGCAGGCTTGTTCGTGGCTGCGGAGGCCAATCCGAGACAGGTAGGTTCGACCGCAGTGGCTGCAGGGGAAGGTATGGCCAGGGTTCTGAGCTGCGGCATCTCTGTTTTTTCTCCTGAGCCGCTTGTCCTTAAGGCTAGCTCTGTGAGAGTCCTCAAAGGAGACAGCTGCCTTGTAAATGGTGGAGCGCCAGGTGTCACGGTCCGCAGCAAGCGAAGACCACTGGTGGTGGTCGATTTGGCAGGCACTAAGTGACTTCTTGAGACAGTCTTTGTATCTCTTCTTTGGTGCCCCTCTGTCACGGTGTCCAGTAGCAAGCTCGCCGAACAGTGTGATCTTTGGTAGGCGATGATCGTCCATCCTGGAGACATGCCCCGCCCAGCGGAGCTGTGTCCGCAGCAGCAAAGCCTCGATGCTCACAGTTTCAGCCTGTTCAAGGACCTCGACGTTGGTGACATAGTCACTCCAGTGAATGCCCAGGATGGTACGCAGGCAGCGCTGGTGGAAGCGTTCGAGGAGTCGTAGTTGGCTGCGGTAGAGGGCCCAGGACTCGGAACCATACAGCAGGGTGGTGAGGACCACAGCTCTGTACACGCTGATCTTGGTGCCTGTTGTGCCACACCCGCTTGAAAAGTCGCCCGAAAGCGCTGTTCGCTTTTGCCAGCCTGCTGTCAAGCTCCTTGTCCAGCTTGGCGTCCGACGTGATAATGCAGCCAAGGTAGGTAAACTGGTGCACTGACTTTAATTCAGACTCGCCAATGGTGATGTGAGGAGGGCGATACACTGTCTTGGGTGCCGGCTGATGGAGGACCTCTGTCTTTTTCAGACTGACCTCGAGTCCAAAGAGCTGGGCAGCATCTGCGAAGTAAGACGTGATGCGCTGCAGGTCTCTCTCTGTGTGTGCAACGAGGGCAGCATCATCAGCAAAAAGCAGCTCACGAATCAGTTGGTCTAGGGTTTTCGTGTGGGCCTGCAGTCGTCTGAGGTTGAACAGGCTGTCATCGAGACGATACCTGATGTACACTGCATCGTCATCATCGAGGTCCACTGTGGCCTGCTTCAACATCATGCTAAAAAAGATGGTGAAGAGGGTCGGTGCCAGCACGCAGCCCTGCTTTACGCCGTTGAGAATAGGGAATGGTTCTGAGAGGTCATTGTTGAGTCTGACCTGGCCTTACTGGTCCTCGTGTAGCTGGACAATCATGTTGAGGAACTTTGGGGGACAGCCAAGTCGCTCCAGGATCTGCCACATGCCTTGCCTGCTCACAGTGTCGAACGCTTTTGTTAGGTCTATAAATAGAAGAGACTTAACAACAGTTACGCACTTTAACCCACTGATTTAGCCCCGACAGTCGACGCCCTACAGCAGGAGATGGATGGACCATGATAATTCAAGGGTAGTGCCAGATAAGCTTGGCGCCTTCAGGCGCTAAGCTTATCTGGCACTACCCTTGAATTATCATGGTCCCTGCATCTCCTGCAACTGGTACTTAACCGTTAAGTAACACACTCCAAAATTTGGGAAATGCGGCTGTGGGGATAATGGGTTAAAAAATGGAAAGCTTTGATCAGTCGTACCTGCCACCGTATAGATATTTTTAAAACGTGGCTTTAACCCCGTGACTGCCAGGACACAGCCAGAGCCACCCAACCGCAAGAGGCATAGAACCTCATGAGCCCCCGCAAACGCAGTCGCGAATTCCTCCTGCTTGCCTTATAATATATAATGTGTATCCGTGTCCTTTGGACGGCGGGGGTTCGTATGCTTTGAATTTGTTGCGTTTATGAAGCGTATGACTGATTGATCCTCCTCGGCTGGGAATATTTACTTTCGGTGAATAAATAAATAGCACAAGGCAAATGACAGAATAAAGTACAAACTACGCTGGCTAATCCCAATCAGCCCTGTCTCCAGGCTTTGCTGGCGATCGAGATTGGCAGTAAGCTGACTCCCGGCCAAGTCAAGCCGGGTAGGGCCTGTTTCAGTGGTACAGTGTCGTAACAGGTACGCTACTCGATCGTTCCCCAACACTCATATCCCCTATGTTGCATGACAGAGCTTCATTTCTGCACAAACCACTAAGCATCGCGGAGCACCTTGCTTAGTGGCTTGCGCAGGATTGGCGATTTTGTTATCAATTTCAGCCTACTTAATCAAATTTCAAATATAAACAATTTAATTTCCAAAACTTCAGTAGCTCGCTTGAGCTTGCCCTTAGCACCACGTGAATGTTCTGTGTTCATGTACAGTGTGTGAGTGAATGCGCGTGATTCACGCGAGCGTGCTTGTTGGGTTCAGTTCGCGGCGGCGCTTTGAGCCGATTTTTAATTGGGATAAAGCACCTATCTAATGCGCTTATTTATTTATTTATTTAGCTTAGTGACCTGAGCCAACATGCTCAAATGTACGCTTAGCAACGATACGCGATCTAGGGGAAAATGTACCTATGCATGGTGCCCCGGAAGTCAAACCGAAGCTTTTTTTTGTTGTCCAAACGTTACCCGTGGAAAGTTATTCAGACAAAATGTGATTGGTTTGTACAATGCTATTTTCTTTAATCAGCTAAACGTACTCTGCGTGAGGCATTCTTTTCCTGCTCTTCCAAAGGGTAGAGACGTATTTTTTTAAATTTTTATTCACTGTTAAAATCAGTACGGCGAAATTAACCCTCTTGTATTCCAGCCAATCCTTGAGTAGGAGGTATCATATAATTTGGCCACGTGATTTTCGGGTTTCGTAGACCTAAATATGGGTCTGCGAAGGATATTAGCGCAGGATTTTACTCATGCAAATGACCCCGTAACAGGGGGTATACATGTATACGGTGCCCATAACGCGTCGGGGGGGTCGGGGGGAGGGTGGGGGGGGGGGGGCTGTGGTTCCAAGTGCCATAGTCTGGCTCTTTTCGTCTGCAGACATGGATTAGTTGTGAATTAACCCATTCAGCCCTGACGCACTACAGCAGGCGATGGGTCAACCATGATAATTCAAGGGTAGTGCCAGATTAGCTTGGCGTCTGTCGGCGCCAAGCTAATCTGGCACTGCCCTTGAATTATGATGATCGATTCATTTTCTGCAACTGGTGCATAGTCATTAGATGACGCCTCCAAAATTTGGGAAATACGGCCGTTGGGCTGAATGAGTTAAGAACAGCAGACTTGTTCTCGGTGTCTCAGACAGCCTATTATGTCAGACAGCCTGTTGATTCTCACGCAGGGGACCATGAGAATCCATGTCTCTTGTTGGTATGTAGTCGGTGCTATTTCGTTTCTCTAACGGTGAAACTCGATATAATGTTACATGCACGAGGCATAGCTTCACATAGATTCAATGCAGTTGCAGGGGTCATGAGAATAATATGCCACTTGTTGTGGAGAGTCACTTTGTGACAGGTGATCTACGCAAAGCGTGGCAAGGTCTGAAGGCTATGGCTGGGGCTCAGCAGAAACAAAATGCCTCCACCACAGGTCTACACTGCGATGACAGCCTACAACTCTCCAACCAGTTGAACGATCATTTTGCTCGGTTTGAGGTGGAGGTCCAGTCAAAAGTGCAGACCATCAGAAATGAACTCCAGGCTCTTTCTGATGACCGCAGAGTTATAGAGATCAGCAAGGAAGAGGTGTTGATGGTCCTCCGCTGCCTTCAGCCACACAAAGCCCCAGGCCCAGACGGAATCAGTGGTAAGGTGCTGCAGTCCTGCAGTGCCCAACTGGCACCAGTCCTCACGCAGATCTTCAACGCCTCCCTCACGTCAAACTCAATCCCATCAGTCTGGAAACACTCCCTGATCTGTCCAGTTCCCAAGAAACCAAAACCCTCTTGCCCTAATGACTACAGACCTATTGCCCTGACCTCTATCATCATGAAGTGCCTCGAGAGACTTGTCCTGAGTCGACTACTCAGTCAGACGAGCGACCAGCTCGACCCCCTACAGTTCGCATATCGCCACAACAGGGGTGTGGATGATGCAGTCAACACTCTCCTGCACCTAATCCTCACTCACTTGGAGACACCAAAGTCCTTTGCCAGAGTCCTCTTCGTTGACTTTTCCAGCGCCTTCAATACGATGAGGCCTCACCTTCTGGCTGACAAGCTGCGTCACATGAATGTCAGCCCTTCTCTGATCCTATGGATCTTAAACTTCCAAGTGGAGAGGACGCAGTGTGTTCGTGTAAACAACTTGATGTCCTCCGTCATCACCACGTCCGTGGGCAGCCCCCAAGGATGTGTGATCTCGCCTGTCCTTTACATCCTATTCACAAATGACTGTACCAGCTCCAATGACAGGACTCACTATGTCAAATTTGCAGACGACACTGCAGTTGTAGATCTGTCAAACTCAGATGCTGACTACTTCGCAGAAGTAGGTCAGTTTGTTTCATGGTGTCATAACAACCATCTACAGTTGAACGTAGGCAAGACTGAGGAGATGGTTGTCGATTTTCGGAAGCCTGGCAGTGGGCCAATTTCCGGGAGCCCACTCCCACCTCCTCGGTCCCTGGTGATTGACGGCACTTTTGTCACACGCACAGATGTTTACAAATACTTAGGGACCTTGATTGATTCACGGCTATCCTTCACCGACAACACAGACCTCATCTTTAAGAAAGCCCAAGGGAGACTGTATATGCCGCGCAAACTCCGCTCCTTTGACGTGAGCCCCAAAAACCTCAGGCAGTTCTACCTCTGCTTTA